>CM048749.1:373335307-373845307 GCA_026315105.1 Locusta migratoria | reverse complement strand
CCTGGCTAATCTGTCAGCATGTTCGTTGCCACTGATCCCCGAGTGGCCAGGAACCCACAATAGGTTTACTCTATTGCTTTCCCCTAGCTCCACCAGAACCCTGTGACATTCTGCAACAATTTTAGACCTTGTTGTAGGAGCTGCCAGTGATCTCAGGGGTTGCCTGGCTGTCTGAATAGATATAGATGCTACGGTCTTTGTAGCACCTATTGTTTTTAGCTAGCACACCTGGGCACATAACCATTGTTGCAGTGGTATAAAAACTGCTGTATCAAATGATTTATATTTATTGTTGAATTCAAATTTCTGATACGAATATTATAGAGGAAAAATTCCTAGCAGGAAAAAATATATAAAAAAATACATGAAGATTACTTACCAGGTGAAGGAGCACAGGTAGTGATAGTAGCACAAATAAATAAATAACTAAAACACACACACACATACACACACACACACACACACACACACACCAACACAAACACTAGCTTTCACAGCCTAGCTGCTTCTTCAGGCAGAAGGGAAGGAGAGGTAAAAGGAAATGATGAGGGATTTAAGGGAGTCGGTAAGGAGTCATCCCAGTCACAGGACAGGAAAGACTTACCTTGGGGGAAAAAAGTAGGGTAAACAAATACACCCACACCTGCACATATACACAAACGCAAACACACATAGGCAGACATACTGTAGAAAGCTTTCAACACACGATCGTCTTTTTAGAAAACACCAAAGATAATTAACACAAATAAAAAGAATAAATATAATAACTTTTGCCCACTTGCTAATCACTTAATAGATATCATTGAGAAGGGTTTTCTGCTATCAGCCTTTACTATTGAAGTAAAACTCAGACTCTACTTAAAATTTTGAGTTCGTCTTTAGTGTGTTTTGGTAATTGTATTATTAAACGACTGTGTTCACTTAAATTTTGGAGCCCCACATTAGTGTGATTTTGATAATTAAGCTGAGCTGTTTTCATTTAAATTGTAGGGGCCATTTGTAAATTCTATTGTATTTACAAGGGTTGCTTATCAATTAAAATTATACACTTTCATTTAAATGGGCTCATTATATCTTTGATTGTATTTTAAAGGGTTGCTTTTACTAAATTTCAAGCCTCGTATTATGAAAAATTGCTTCAAGCCCACAACCTGTTATTAACTTATCAAAAAATTGGTTCTCTCAACTTGGCCTTCTGCCTTGCATCACTTATCTGAACTCTCTTGTTGGGCATTCAACCTTTTCACCTAGTAAGTCCAACTTCCCTTACTTTTTATAAATAATAAAGAAAGTTGGACTTACCAGGTGAAAAGATACCGGTTCGTTGATACACAAATAAAAAGGTTCTTCCTCATCCCCCCAAATTCAGAACCTTCAACAGAACACCAGAAGTGCCCCTCTTGTCACAGGATACTTTCCAGGACTGGAGAGGACTCTGAATGTGGCTCTCCAGCAAGGATACGACTTCCTAAATTCCTGCCCCGAAATGAGATCCATCCTTCATGACATCCTTCCTACTCCACCGAGAGTGTCTTTCCGCCACCCACCTAACCTCCGTAACCTCCTAGTCCACCCCTATGAAATCCCCAAACCACCTTCCCTACCTTCTGGCTCCTACCCTTGTAACCGCCTCCGTTGTAAAACCTGCCCTATGCACCCTTCCACCACCACTTACTCCAGTCCCGTAACCCGGAAGGTGTACACGATCAAAGGCGATAGTACCCACGTGATCTACCAACTGACATGCCTGCACTGTGAAGCGTTCTATGTGGGAATGACCAGCAACAAACTGTCCATTCGCATGAATGGACACAGGCAGACAGTGTTTGTTGGTAACGAGGATCACCCTGTGGCTAAACATGCCTTGGTGCACGGCCAGCACATCTTGGCACAGTGCTACACCGTCCGGGTTATCTGGATACTTCCCACTGACACCAATCCTTCAGAACTCCGGAGATGGGAACTAGCCCTTCAGCATATTCTCTCTTCCCGTTGCCCACCTCGTCTCAACCTCTGCTAAATTCGAATTCCCACCCACCATCTTAACATCTTTGCCTTGGTTCTCTGGACAGAGCCTCTGCCTCAAGTGGCATCTCTGTCTAACTTCTAACTTCTTTGCTTTCTACAGTTCTACAGTATGTCTGCCTAAGTGTACTTGTGTCTGTGTAAATGTGTGGGTGTGTGTGCATTTGTTTACCCTCCAATTTTTCCCCCAAGGTAAGTCTTTCCTGTCCAGGGATTGGAATGGCTCCTTACCCCCTTCCTTAAAACCCTCATCATTTCCTTTTCCCTCTCCTTCCCTTTTGCCTGATGAAGCAGCTAGGCTTCAAAGCTAGCGTGTGTGTGTGTGTGTGTGTGTGTGTGTGTGTGTGTGTGTGTGTGTCTGTGTGTTTATTTGTTGCTATCACTGCCTGTGCCCCTTCGCCTGGTAAGTGTACTTCATCTATTTTTTAAATAAATAATATAGTGAGGACAGTTTACTACTCACCACAAAGACGTGGCGACGAGCTGCGACAGGCACATACAAAAGACACACACATACAACACATTCAGCTATCGGTCCTGGCCTTCTTCAGAAATAGAGCACTCACGCAATCACACAGGCACACAACACAGTCATACAACCATCACCTCCGACTGCCACACTTCGAATCACGCTCTGCAGCGAATCGGGGATGGGAGGGGAGGGGAGGGGGAGGGGATAGAAAGGTTACGTCACGGTGGTGGGGATGGGTTAGATGGGAATAACGAGATGCAGCTTAGGAATGGAGTGGGGAGGCGGGTGAGGGGAGAAAATAAAATAAAATAAAGTAAAATAATTCATGTACACTGCAAGTGCACAAGACCACACACACACACACACACACACACACACACACACACACACACACACACACACACACACACACACGATCACACACCACTCAAATCAGGCGAGGTTTGGGATACAGAGGTAGGAACTGTAAGGTACGGGAAAAAAAAAAAAAAAAAAAAAAGGGGAAGTTATCGTAGGTTGAGGCCTGGTTGATTTCGGGATCGGAGAATGTATTGTAGGGATAACTCCCATCTGTGCAGTTCAGAAAAGTTGGTGGTGGATGGGAGGATCCAGATGGCCCGGGTTGTGAAGCAGCCATTGAAATCAAGCATGTGCTCCGCTGCATGCTGTGCCACAGGGTGGTCCACCTTGTTTTTGGCCACAGTTTGGCGGTGGCCATTCATCCTAATGGACAGCTGGTTGGTGGTCATGCCAATATAGAAAGCTGTACAGTGCTTGCAGCACAGTTGGTAAATTACGTGGCTGCTTTCACAAGTGTCCCGGCCTCTGATAGGGATACCTTACAGTTCCTACCTCTGTATCCCAAACCTCGCCTGATTTGAGTGGTGTGTGAATGTGTGATCGTGTGTGTGTGTGTGTGTGTGTGTGTGTGTGTGTGTGTGTGTGTGTGTGTGTGGTCTTGTGCACTTGCAGTGTACATGAATTATTTTACTTTATTTTATTTTATTTTATTTTCTCCCCTCACCCGCCTCCCCACTCCATTCCTAAGCTGCATCTCGTTATTCCCATCTAACCCATCCCCACCACCGTGACGTAACCTTTCTATCCCCTCCCCCTCCCCTCCCCTCCCATCCCCGATTCGCTGCAGAGCGTGATTCGAAGTGTGGCAGTCGGAGGTGATGGTTATATGACTGTGTTGTGTGCCTGTGTGATTGCGTGAGTGCTCTATTTCTGAAGAAGGCCATGGCCGATAGCTGAATGTGTTGTATGTGTGTGTCTTTTGTATGTTCCTGTCACAGCTCGTCGCCACGTCTTTGCGGTGAGTTGTAAACTGTCCTCACTATATTATTTATTCCAACCTGGACTTTCCATTATTATATTTCATCTATTTTTTACGTATGTATATATATATAATTGCAACAAATGGAACCCGAACTGATTACCCTTGCTTAACTTCACCAACCAACTACCCATCGCTCCCGCAAAACTATCCTCTCAGTGGTAGCACAGCGCTCTCTTTCCTTATATGGCCTCTGTTACTCAGTTCAGTTTCGTGTGTTTTCTTTTATCTTGTGTTGTTGTTCAGTGAACTGATTATTCGTTATATTCATGGCTTTCAGGTATTTATTCTCAATCCACTATGGCCAGGCCTTGTCCTGGATTGAAATATCTCTGAAAAGAGATGCTTGTTTTGAGCTCGTGATCCGGCAGGAACTTACTGAGGGCACGGTGGTCGATTTAGTATTACGTCTCTGAGAAGCATTAAATAAGCCAGTCCAGATCTCTTCGGAAACAGCAGGTGAGCTGACTCCTACCCTCAATTACCTACAATCCCTAGTTGATATATCTAAAACCTTTTCCATCATTGACCAACCCACATCCAAACAGTTGCACCATATTAAAGCTCAACTCATGCATTTGTTAAAATGTGTGGAGGACTTGTTGTTGGAATCTAAGACCAAGCAGATTGTTGAGGGTTTGGCAAATACTATTACTAAATTGTTAGTCCAGATTTCATCCTTGGACTTAAGATCAGATCCTGGACATTATAACGTAATGGCCGATCCTTCACTGCAACCTATTTTGTCGCAAGAAACAGGAGAGAAAGTGAGAGGGGGGGGGGGGGAGGAGTGAAAGTAAAGTGTCATTGGATTATACAGTCACCAGGTAGGTACATGAGTGGACGAGATGAAAATTAGTCATTGAATCCATAATTAAGTTGGTATTTCTATCTGATATTGTTCCCTGGTAAGTAGATTACCTTCCACCTTTATTTTACTTAATTCCATTTACGAGTATTCTTTTCTGTGCTGCTACTAATTATTTCATTGTAAATTTCCACTAGAAAGAATTATGGAACACAAGTAAAGATGAATGAAGGTCCAGATGCAGGCTCAACAGGTACACACTGAACAGTGGGTAGGAAAGTTACAACTTAATGTGCAAGCTCCCACGGACTTTGTACACATCACACTCAGTCTAACAGGTTACTCAGTAAATTATGTTTTCTAACTAATTTAGAATTAAAACATTTTCTGACCTGAGTCTATTCCAAATGTCATAATATCAGATGGATTAAGCCACCAGATTGGCAAATTAATAGGAGTTCCATTCATAATCTTCTGTTCAGCCAAATCAACGATCAAATCTGCATACTCTGCATGAAGACTTGTAAACTTCTTTGCAATTTTTAATGTCTGTTGAAGAGAGAAATGTATTATAGCAAGAAAAATAAAAAACTGCATGATATACAAAATATATTATTTTATTATTGTCTAATTTTTACCATTCTGAACAGTAACGAAATTCAAAGTTATAACTGTGGTAGATAATTTACGCGCGCGCGCAAACACACACACACACACACACACACACACACACACACACAAATAAAAAATAAATAAATAAATAAAATATTAAAAAAAACAATGATTAACAATTACAGTGTCCTGCTATGGTGACATTCCTGCCGTGTAAGTGAAATCCTAAAAATTCAGAAAAAGGCCATCAGAATTATGTGCAATGCCAAACACAAGGAAGAGTGCCGCTCCCTCTTTATCAAGTATCAAATATTAACAGTTGTTAATCTATACATATACTCAGCCTTGCTTTCCATTAAATGCCATGGCAATGAGTTCAGCACCAGGGAGACAATACATCCTCACAATACCAGAGGCAAACTAAATGTTGATATACCAAGACGTAACTCTCAAAGACTGCAAATTCACACAAAATTACACCCTCAAAATTGTTCAACAAACTTCCTACATCCACTCAAGCACTGCCCTACAACATATTCAAAGTGAACATAAATGATTGATTACTCAAGTACCCATTCTATAAAACAGAAGAATTTTTTGGGGGAAAAAAACACCATAACTGACATCAATACATAAGGGTATTTCTAAATGATACAGAATTAAAATGTAAAAACATCTTTAAAATTATAAATTTCTGTAAAATTTTAAGCCAGACATTATTATTAACTGTTTAATGTTCAAACCTATTCCACTGTAAATGGTCAATGGTTAATAAACTGAATAGGAATTGGTCCAAAATATTTTATGTGCATAAATTAGTTAGGACCTGTTGCTACCACTACTAAATTGTACTGATATCTATTAGAGCACCAGAAAATAGCAATTAGATTTAAAGACACAAATCATTATTTCAAATATAGCTTTGGTTGTAAATCACGAGTCAAATTAATTATTTGCCTTTGTAGTTCATGGTTGGTCACTGGAGCAACAGACAAAACGAAGGTGACTGCTTTCACTTCTAACACTTCTGGTTCCTTTGTATTTTCTCTGTCTCCAATAATTGAAATGAAGCAGTATATTAAAAATTCTGCAGGATAGGAATGTCAAGGAAATGACTATGTCATATCAATAATCACTAAATCATTCTCGATTTTGGTGCCACTATAACTGCTAACCGACTGTATAAATTGATTGATATTGATCAGTTTACTGACTTTATGGTCACGCAAACTTTCAAAGGTTTCTTATCTGATTGGCACATAAAATTTTATTTTCAAATTAAGTAACTGCTCCTACATAGCTCTACTGTGGTTTAATTTGGTTTTGTGTCATTTTCGCTCCCCAACAATACTTTTATTTCATTTAACTCTGAAATGAAACATTCTTTACATTCACATCAGCTTTTACTATGCAGATGAACAAAGGAGGACCTTTACAATCCATGACAACCTAGCTGGACATTCTATAGTGTAACATTGTTCATTACTGGTTCGTAACTTGACCCAAGATATTCAAACAGTTTATTTTATAAGGGGTTTGACACTGTATGAGCAAATACTGCCAGATGGTATTTATTTCCACAGGTTTTGGCATGGGAATATGGGTTCACTTGTATGGAGTAAAAGGACTGCAAAATGCAAAGAAACAAGATTTATAATCTCTGTGATTAATTATCATTTGTTTTATATGTAGAAGAAATAGTGATTATTAATTGAGATTCCATTTGGAATATATCAGAAATCATGGCAAGCTAATGCAGTAGCTTAGTTCTGAATGTAATAAAGTTCTGTATAATCTTAAAGAGGAATTCATCTTTAATCAGTAAAACTAAGAAGTAAATTTCCAGATGTTCTAATAATTTAAATGAAGACAACTTTGGAGATGAGTTGGATCTTCAAATGTTATTTCCTGTAACAAAAGGTATGGACTAGCCGGGCCTTGTGAAAGGAACATCTTAACTTCTGTATATTCATACCTAAGGACTAATCATGCTGAAGGATATTGTACTGTCGAAATATTGAAGAAAACACACGATGACAGTACAATATTCACAAGCTAAGCTTATTGTACATAAGTCTAATTTCATTCCAAAGTATCCCTAGCTATCCATTCAAAGATAAATGTTTGATGCTGACTGTTTATTGTGTTGATCCTTGCATTTTCTATGTTCAGTGATATTCTCCCCTAATAATTGTACGAAAGCTGAGAGGCAAACTGCAGGTGCGTGGTGACTTTAAGGTTATAGTGAATGCCCAATCAGATACATATCCTCTGCCTCACTAGGATGATCTACTAGCTGAATTTGCACATTGCTAACACATCTGTCATATTTCAACATTTCCAGGAGCAGTGAACTGCATATTTTCCTGACTCTATAAATGATGGAGACGATATTCTAGCAGTCGCTGCTTCCACTGAGGAAACAAAATGCTGGCTTAAAGTGCAACATAGCTAATTCACAGTTTTGTGACCTCTCACTGTGTGCCTAGGATTTGAAGTTTCTTTTGAGTGGATCTCAAAGAGTGTGAAAGTGGATTCCTTCAGGAGAAAGCTAAGCTGGAGTCTGCACATTGCTTCATCATCTTCCATTTGAGCAATCTTATGGTTCTGGTCATGGATGCATTCCAACATAGTATCAGTACTGTTCTGGCCCTTAGGTATGAAGATAACTCTGAACATCTGGTAGCTTATGCATCTAAGGCTCAGCAGCATTGTTCACAAATTAAAGAGTAAGCGCCCTATATTCCTGTAACTATGTTTTGAAAAGTTGAGTGCCATTGATTGATTGATTGACTGATTTTCACAGGGAAGCCAAAACAGTCTTGGTCCAACCCGCCACTGCCCGCACCGAAACTAAGTTTATTGTGCGGTATTGCTCCCTGTATATCTAGTAAAGCCAACCAATGCCCTTGAACAGTGCAAGGACCCCCTTTACCAGTTCTTTATTAGATGCAATTTCTTTGGGTCTGGTTGTCCCAAATATTCTATGCCTTTTAGTCTCCAATGTAATGCATTCAAAGATTAGATGTGATGCAGTTTCATCACCGTCATCACAGATCCTACATTTAGGGTCCTCTTCTGTTATTACCATTGTATGTAGGTGTTTTTTTGAAATTCCCATGGCCTGTCAACAATCCAACCATGAGTCTAATCTCTCTCCTGTTCAGGCCCAGGATTGCAGAGCTTCTTTTAAAACATGGCTTTGGCATCATTACCTTGCCAAGGTTTTGTTGATAGACTTTGGTGCAATATCCTACGTGCTGTATTCTGAGCCAGTTACGTAGCTCCAATTTGATCATTGCCTTGGTGATTGTCAGGACAGGTTCCAGTCCAATAAATGGAGTCTCTGCCTCCATCCTGGCTAATCTGTCAGCATGTTCGTTGCCACTGATCCCCGAGTGGCCAGGGACCCACAATAGGTTTACTCTATTGCTTTCCCCTAGCTCCACCAGAACCCTGTGACATTCTGCAACAATTTTAGACCTTGTCGCTGGAGCTGCCAGTGATCTCAGGGCTGCCTGGCTGTCTCAATAGATATAGATGCTACAGTCTTTGTAGCACCTACGTAAATTCTCCTCCACACATGCCCTGATGGCAGTGATTTCGGCCTGGAATACTGAGGCCAGTTTCCCTAGAGATGAGTGCCTTTTGTATCGGTCCAATTTTTCCCCCCAAACTGGATCACAAACCACTGGTTCTCTCATTCCAGCCATCACTTTTAATTGATCAACAAAGCCACATGTCGCCTTAGTGCTAGGCTACGAACGTGTCTCGTTTTCACTGTGAAATAAGCCAAGGCACATCACAGAAACGCTACGGGCAGCATGGAGGGGCACCACACTACAGATGGGTATCTTATAAGAGGTTCTGCTCAGCTTCTGATTGTGCTGTGCATGAGGTAATTCAATGTATTCAGCAGGGGACCTTTCAATACATCCTTTGTATTAAGTTAGAGACTCATTTCATTTCAGTAGTGTTATATATACAAACAAACAAAAGATTGTACAGATTTGTTTGTAACACTCTACACAGATATTATATGTAACATACAGAATTATAGGGCTAAGACGTTTTCAGATAATAGCCAAGTCTAGAGCATGATAAAATTTATAGGCTAAAATTTAGCATAAATATGAGCAAAATCTAAAGCTGTAGTAGTAAGATATTTTGAACCACTGCATAAGGTGGGTGGTAGTCTGTTCTAGTCCACAATCACACACCACCATTCCATCTAATACCCCCATCTATGCAAATTATCCTCTGTAATCGCAACTCCTGAATGCAGAGTAACAATATGGAAGGACGCTCAGTGTTTAACGTCCCGTCTACAGCATGGACGTTATAGGCCGAGCTCGTGCTCAGATTTTGTGGGAAGAAATGGGGAAGTAAAATGGCCGTGCCCTTTCGAAGGAACTATCCCGGCATTTGCCCAGAGTGATTTAGGTAAATCACTGAAAACCTAAATTTGGAAGGCAGAGGTGGATTAGAACAACCGTCCTCCCGAATCCGAATCCAGTGTCTTATCACTGCGCCACGTCGCTCGGTGCATAGTAGTAGACTGGACAGGAAGATGGTGTTCTGCTAGGTTAAAAACATTCATGTCCGTCAGTCTTTAGCAACAGTACAACAACATTTACACTGTGGCCATTGCCATACATCAACCTACACAGTCCTCGGCTCATAAGGCTGCATTTGGTCTGGCACTGACACCGATACAACTCATCTCGTGACAGCACGTACACAGTAAGTCACGTATCGAGTGGCACACCATGTAATGCTTTCTCTACACACAGCTCCTAAATATCTACGAGAGGATGGGAACGAATATTTCATGGGGCCCCTTCTTCAAATTGTATTGGCTACAGGTGGTCAATGTTTATTCTAAATTTTCATATGTTGTACGGTGCCTGAGAAGTACTGCGGAAGCAACTAATTGAACTTTCCCCAAAATATTTTCTATTGAATGACTGCCACACACTATTTACTGATAAACATCCAAAATTATCTTCTCAATTACACCTACTCGGGCCAGCCACCTAACACTGTCCCCGCCTTCCATGCAGTTTGCTCCCGGTGCTCCAGTCTTAGTAGAGGTGTATAGCTACTTCCCCAAACGGATTCTGGCTACGACGCAGTGCGGCTGTGGCCGTCACTTCTACAGAATTCACTGGTGAAAGCCCAGTGATGTGCCGATCCGATCAGCTGCATCCTGTCATCTCATCGGAGTTCACCACCTCCCCCCCCTCCCCCCTCAACCCTAGCAGTTTGATAAGCCAATATTGCAGCCTCGCCAGACCCACTGTCTGGCAGTTGTCAAATCGGACTGCACCGCTGGTCCTCCAACGGATGCCGGTCAAACGTCATCGGCGTCCGATGCACCGCCGCGTGGGCCTCTTCGTCGTCGGCACCATTTTTTCCGGGAGTGTCGGGTGACTTCCCGACTTGGCTGTTACCGGCAGCCACCTTGTGGAGTTACATCTGCAATGTCCACTGCAATTTTGACCTTACCGGCAGCCCCCTGAAATATCACCATTACACCACTATGCGTGTGCCACTTGATTCAGTTTGTGTTAGTGCCATACTTTTATTTCCCAAAGGGGGAGGGGGGTAGGTCTATTGTGGTCTGTGGCATAATTTTAAGTGAAGTGTCAGCTGTAGATAGTGAAAGTGATAATAGAAAAGTCACGTATGATGTCTGTGATTTTAATGCTGTGGTACCTAACTGTGGCTGTTCGAGTCAGTGTCACACCGTTCAGCAGATCGCTTATCGTATTTATCATAATCTGAGCTGCACCCAAAAGATAAGACTAAATTCAAGGGGGGGGGGGGGGGAGATAAGTTGTAGGTCACATTTTGAAATCAAAACAAAGATTATTCATTCTAACATGAGGCAAAAATTAGGATGAATGGATACAGCTATAGTAAATGCATTTGAGTTGTAAGCTTAGCAGTATAGCTTAATCAAATTTATCTTGGTGAAAATACTTTTAAGTGGGCAGAGGTCATTAGCAATGGTGCAATGAATCGTGGGAAACTGTGCAGCCAAATGTGTGCCATTGCATACATTCATCAAGTCTTCACAAATGTGAACAATTCTGCGTTTCCATCTTCCATTGCTATGCCATTATGTTCCTCTTAACCGTGAACTTGAAAATCATGTAATATTCATAGAAACACATCAATATATTTCTGACAAGCAAGTGTGTGAATGTGTCAGCTGTATTATGCTCAGAATCAGACAGAAGACAAATACTGAATTCTAAAAAAAGAATGTAATTAAATATGACATTTTGATCATGCATGAAGAAAACTTTAATTCGGCACAATACTCCACCGATGAATCTTATTTTCTGTTGAGCGATGTTTCAAAGCATATTCACAGAAAATAAGACATCGAATGCGAAAGGGCGAAGCTGAAAATGTGTACCCAGCTGGGATTCGAACCCGGGTTTGCTTTCTAGGCAGTTGTGCTGACTAGAGCTCTGCATTTCGATGAAAACAACCGCTCGAGTCTTTCCCGATTCGTGCCGCTGCTCGACGGCTGGGTCAGGCCCACGCTGCGACACGGCTGCGGTCGTCTAATGCCCCGTGTGGCCGGTCACCGACCGCCTCTCGGTTACCGGCGGAACTCCCGAGCGCTGCCGGGCGCTCGAGCGCACTCGCAGTCTCGGCCGGTGACAGCGCACCGCCGCGCGCTCAACCATGTGGAATGGCTTTAGAAACCGACCTGGCTTTGAGCAGCGCAGACAGCGTTATGGATCAACGAACTATAGGTCGTAAATGCCCCATTCATGAAACAAAAAGAAGTATTGTTGAGAAAATTATGAGCGGCTCGTTAGTCCTGAAGAAGAAAGACATGTCGGAAGAGGAGTCGAAAAGTGAAGCTTGGAAATCTTTTGCACTTTTAGTGGATCCTTTCACACAGGTTTCTGCTGGTTTCGTGCAATGTACCACATGCGATACTATACTTTCGCACTAGTCAAGCACAACAGGTATGATTCGGCACTGCAAAATTAAATGCGGAGCAGAATTACACCGACCACTTGCAGTACCAAGTAGCATAAAGAAATTTCTTGTTGATAGGTTGGTCAATATGGGCAGAATAGATTTGCTACCATAAAATACTTGTAATAAGATTGGCTTCAAGAATTATTCGCAGGAGCTCATCAATGTTCGCGCCACATATGGCAAAGTCAATATAAAAGATGTTCTTCCGCACCCTACCACTATCGCGGCATATTAAAGAAAAGGCCGGCAAAATACAGGTGACAATTGTGCCCAAGCTAATATGTGCTTTAAAGAACAAAATGTGCTCTTTAAAAGCTGATCTGTGGTCTGATAACAACAAGGAGATACGCTGCACATAACGCACTATTAGACTACTGTATTACCGTTTGTCTACCAAAAGGAACGAAATACTATATACAGAAATTACAGTTTTTAACATTGCAGTTACTGGAAGACATGATCACCTCAATGGTCGAAACTCCAGTAGGTAGCATTTTTTTTTTTTTTTTTTAATTTTCTTCTTGAGACAGGTCTTGTTGAATTTTATACTTTCTATGAGTTTTACCATTTTTATTTTAAGTCCCAATTCCCCATGTCACATACAATAATGGGGAATTTTCTGGAATACATACGACATAAAATAAAAATGGTAAAATTCACAGAAAGTATATTTAAAACTGTTTAATGTTTGTAAAGTTCATGGGACTTAACTGCGGGATCATCATTCCCTAAACTTACAACTATCAAACATCAAGTGTTACATATACAGTTGTAGTATTTGGATTATAGAACTGATAGTAAACAACGAAAGACATTTGCAAAAGCAATAAGTAAGTTGTTAATATGAAGCAGTAGTCTCATCTCTGATATACATTTATGACTTGCCATTCTACGTTGATGAAGATTACTTCTTTTTGCTGATGATACAAGTATAGTAATCACATCCAAAAAACGATAATTAACCGATGTAATTGTAAATAACGTATTTCACAAAATTATTAAGTGGTTCTAAGCAAACGGACTCTCATGAACTTTTGATAAAACACAGCATATACAGTTCCGTCCAGTAAATGGCACAACTCTAGTAATAAATATAGACTTTGAACAGAAGTCTGTAGCTAAGGTTTTTCGAAATTATTCGTTCGTTTTGAAGGGAAACCAGAGTTTTTCAAAATTTTTAGATGTGTGAATTAATGAGATATTAAACTTGAAGCAACACATTGATTGTCTGCTAAAACGTTTGGGTTCAGCTACGTATGCTGTTATGGTTTTAGCAAATTATGGCAATAAGAATCTCAGTAAAACAGTTTACTACGCCTATTTTCATTTACTGCTTTCGTATGGCAGCATATTCTGAGGTAATCACTATTGATTAGAAAAGTATCCATTGCACAAAATCATGTAATCAGAATAATTACTGGAGCGCGCCCAAGATCGTTCTGGAGAGATCTATTTAAGGATTTCGGTATCCTCACAGTTACTTCAGAGTATATATATTCACTTATGAAATTTGTTGTTAATTATCCAACCCAGTTCACACACGTGTTCACATGTTTGTAAATCTATCGGACTATACTGCTTGGTTATTAGTCCGTAGCTTAAAAACAATTTAAACCTAAGGATAACACAGACACCCATGCCTGAGATGGGACCCGAACCCCAGATGGCCAACGGCCGTGCGCATCCCGCATGGCTAATACGCCGTGGCAAACACAGTTCAAAAGTAATAGCAGTGTGCATAGGTATAACACCAGGAGAAAGGATGATATTACTATGCAGGGTTAAATCTCACTTTGGCACAGAAAGGGGTGAATTATGCTGCCACAAAAGTCTTCGGTCACCTACCAAACAGCATCAAAACCTGACAGATAGCTAACTAGCATTTAAAAATTTATTAAAAGAATAACTGAATGACAGATCCTACTCAATTGATGAATTTTTAGATATAAATTAGTAAAACTAAAAATTAAAAAAAAGAAAAATAATACAAAATATATTTGTGTCATATAACATTTTGTGTAATGTAATATCTTGTACAGACACCTTTTATTACACTGGCAAGTTATACATTATTACGAAGTGTCGTATTCATGATGTATGGAAGAAGTATTAATCTAACCAGTCTGACAAGGTGCAACTCGCTGGCGCTGAGTGCGCCGGTCACTGGCGACCGACCGAGCGTTCGGCGCGCTCGGCCGAGCGCTGGCGATCGGTTGCCCACAACCGGCTGCGGAGAATGCTCGGTCGCATACTCCCGAGAGCCAGAGGGGCGAGCGGGACTCGCCGGTAAAAATCGGACATAATGCAGACCTCTAGTGCTGACCACTACACCACTGGGGACACAGTAATCATCACACCTGCAAGGACTAACTAAGCACGCCTTTCGTCAGATACTAATTCCCAGCTTCACCCTACCCACAGTACTCAAACTTGTAGCGCAAAGTTCCTAGTGATTGGAAAAAAGCGCAGGTGACTCCCATTTATAAGAAAGGAAAGAGAACTGACCCATACAATTACAGGCCAATCATCAGTTTGACATCAGTTTCATGTAGAATTTTAGAGCATATTCTCAGTTCGAATATAGTAAATTTCCTTGAAATGGAAAAGCTTCTTTCTATGAATCAGCATGGGTTTAGGAAACATCGTTCATGTGAAACTCAGCTTGCCCTTTTCTCACATGACATCTTGCGAGCCATGGATGAAGGGCAACAGGCGGATTGTGTTTTTCTCGACTTCAAAAAGGCGTTCGATGTGGTGCCACACTGCAGACTGCTAACAAAGATACAAGCTTATGGAATAGGTTCACAGATTTGTGACTGGCTGGAAGACTTCCTAAGTAATAGAACGCAGTTCTTGACGGCGAGTGTTCATCAGACGAGTGTATCGTCAGGCGTGCCCCGGAGGAGTGTGATAGGACCGCTATTATTTTCTATCTATATAAATGATCTGATGGACAGAGTAAGTTGTAATTTGTGGCTGTTTTTCTGATGATGCTGTGGTGTATGGGAGGGTGTTGTCTGTAACTGACTGTAATAGCATACAGGATGACTTAGACAAAATTTCTAGTTGGTGCGAAGAATGGCAGCTAGCTCTCAATGTAGAAAAATGTGAAGTGATGTGGACAAGTAGAAAAAACAATCCTATAATGTTCGAATACAGCATTAGTAGTGAGCTTCTTGATGCTGTCGCATCGTTCAAATATCTAGGCGTAACATTGCAGAGCGATATGAAATGGAACGAGCATGTAAGGACAGTTGTGAGTAAGGCGGACAACTGACTTCGGTTTATTGGGAGAATTTTGGGAAGATGTACTTCACCTGTAAAGGAGACAGCATATAAAACGCTTGTACGACCACATCTTGAGTATTGCTCAGCAGATCAGTTTAAAGGAGCGAGCAGCTACATTTTTTACCAGTAGGTTCAACCGATGCGCGAGTGTCACGGAAATGCTCCAGCAATGCTCCGGCAATTGGGAATAGCTGGAAGAAAGACAACGTCATTTTCGTGAATTTCTGTTAAGTAAATTTAGAGGGCCGGAATTTGAAGCTGAGTGTAGTACGATCTTGCTGCCACGTACTTATATTTCGCGTAAAGATCAAAAAGACAAGATAAGAGAAATTAGAGCTCGTACGGAAGCATATAGGCATTCTTTTTTTCCTCGTTCCATTTGGGAGTGGAATAGGAAAGGAAATGCCTAGTAGTGGTACAGTGTACCCTCTGCCATGCACCTTACGGTGAATTGTGAAGTATGTATGTATGTAGATGTAGTTACTCTTACAGGAATTAGTTTCATAACTACGAGTTTGAGTACTGTGGACAGGGTGAAGTTGGGAATTCGTATTTGACGGGAGGTGTACTTAGGTAGTCCCTGCAGGTGGGGTGATCACTGTGTCCCCAGTGGTGTAGGGGTCAGCGCAACTGCCTAGAAAGCAGGAGACCCGGGTTCAAATCCCGGCTGGGTACACATTTTCAGCTTTGTCCATTCGCAGTTGATGTTATATATTCTGTGAATATGGAAGAAAAACAACTGCAGGATCAGAAGTGATGTCTGTTCTTTTGGAATAGTTGCCACATATACAGATTTTTCAAATGATTAGTGTTTTGTAATAAAGTCGTGGGGCTAGGTAGACCACCAGTATATCAGTTTGTATTGTCACTATAATCAGAAGGAATTATGCCAATCACAAATATGCACTGGCAAAAACATCAAACCAAGCAATCGCTTCCATTGTGGCACTATAAATTCACTCTTTCTTTTCTTGCTCCTCATTGGTTACATGAAATATGTAGAAACACATGAGAATATTATTGTGATGTAAAACTGTGTATTTTAATGCTGTGCTGCTGGGTTACTACATAATGAAACATTTGAAAATAAAGACATATGCATAGCTACCGACGCGTGCAAAAATCATGAAGTGTTGTGTATTGTAGGATTGGATAACTCAAGACATCGGTCACATCACAGTTCGCTTCCTTCTTACAGATTTACCTTGAGCTCCAGGCATTCACTGGTCACCTAGTTTTAGTTTAACTGTATGAATTAAGAGCCACCCATCAGTCGGTGTCCTCCGTTGAATCCACAGCAGCAGTCTTTGTCTGCTATTCTGCAGGGAGCATTGTGGGACTACTACCAAATAAGACACTCATTTCTCTTTTACTTATATAATGAGTCACTTTCAACTTAAACGATATACATTGGTTGTACATTATGCTTGTCATACTTGTGACATATCTAATCCCATTATGACTCTTACATACCAATCACAATCTTTCATTGTTCTTACAATTAATAAAACAAAAACCTAATGCTTTTTTCACAGAAGTTCTTTCCTTCTTTTATTTATTCCGTGCATAATCAGAATTTCACTTAGGTTACGCACCACTGCCACTTTGTTCCAGTGTGAGCCAAAATTCCTGCTTGGATATGCCAGCCTTCAAATTCTCATGCACCCTGTAAACAAAATTACAGGCACACAGTTTTCTGTTCCTTTACTAAACTGCTAATAATAATTACCTTTCAGTCAGAAAGCTATTTTGTATGTAACAACAAGTGAGCCATTACATCTACATTTGAAGATGACCAACACTGGGTTATCTGGATACTTCCCACCGACACCAACCTTTCAGAACTCCAGAGATGGGAACTTGCCCTTCAGCTTATTCTCTCCTCCCGTTGCCCACCTGGTCTCAACCTCCGCTAAATTAAAATTCCTGCCCACCATCTTTAGCATCTTTGCCTCGGTTCTGAGGACGGAGCCTCTGCCTCAAGTGGTATCTCTGTCCAACTTCTTTGCTTTTTACAAATGTCTGTCTAGGTGTGTGTGCGTTTGGATATGTGTGAGTGTGTGTGTATCCGTTTACGTTCCTTTTTCCCCAAGGTAAGTCCTTCCACTCCTGGGATTGGAATGACTCCTTTTCCACTTCCTTAAAACCCATATCCTTCCCTTTCTCCTCTCGTTTCTTCCTGTTTTCCTGAAGAAGCGTCCAACTGTTGCGAAAGCTTGTATGTGTGTGATTTTATTTGTGTCTGTCAACGGGCCTGCCCTTTGGATAAGTCATCCGTTTTGTATTTTTTATATTTGTTTATCCCACCAGGAAAGTTGCCTTCTATAATTTTCGATTTTATAAAAATTGTTTATGAAGGTCGTAAAAGCAGCAAAGGAAATGGCAATTACTAAATCCATCAGAAAGCATAAAAATAAATCTAAGGCAGTGTGGACAGTTGTCAAATCTGAACTTGGAATCAAACCGACCAACCAAGAAATTTCTAAACTAAAAATACAAGACAAAATAATTGTAAATCCTGCTCAGATATCTGAAAAGTTTAATGAATTTTACATAACAGTAGCAAAAACTGATGTTAATATTCCCTCATATCAACATAATGTACATCTATTTGGCTCTAGTCTGAGCAAAAATGAGTGTATAATTAAATTTGACACAGTAACAGTAGAAGATGTAGAAAAAACTATATGAAACCTAAAAAATAAAAGTTCAGGGGGATGGGATGAAATACTTTCAAAATTCATTAAAGCAGTTTCAAATATAATAGTATATCCTCTGTGTAAAATAATTAATCACTTGAAGAAGGTTATTTCCAGACTCCCTAAAATATGCAGAAGTGAAACCATTGTTTAAAAAAGGCTCCAAAGAAGATATGGGAAATTACTGTCCAGTTTCACTCCTTCCCGTGTTTTCCAAAATATTTGAAATAATTGTTACAGTTCAAATTCAAAATTTCTGTCACAAATATAATATCAAAAAATCAATTTGGTTTTCAAAAAGGGAAAAGTACAATCTACACTATCAATGAATTTGTCAACAAAGTTACTTCCACCTTAGACAAATCACAAAAAGCAGCAGGAATATTCTGTGATCTGTCCAAGGCATTTGACAGTGTGAACCACTCCCTACTATTATATAAAATGGAAAAATATGGAATTATGGGTACTGCCCTACAGTGGTGTACGTCATATCTAACGGAGAGGAAACAAAGGGTTGTCATAACATCGAGCAAAGGAAAATACTCCTCTAAGTGGAGAACTGTCCCACAGTGTGTACCACAAGGCTCAATTCTAGGCCCAATCCTTTTTCTTTTCTATATTAAATGACTTACCCATAAATATAAATTATCATTCAGTTCTATTTGCTGATGACACGTCAGTACTGATTGAAAACAAAAAAGCAGATGAAATTCCTGAAAATGTTTTAAAGACCCTAGAAAACTTAGATATCTGGTTCCATCTAAATGGTCTAAAATTAAATATAAAAAAAACACAGGTAATGCAATTTAAGACAAAACTGTCTAAATTAAATGATATACAGATCAAGCACAATAGTCAGGTACTACATGAAGCAGATCATGTTAAATTCTTGGGAATGAAACTGGACAGAAATCTATCGTGGTCCTCACACACAGACTACTTAAAAAAAAAAAAAAAAAAAAAAAAAATTAAAAAAAAAAAAATAAAATAAAAAAAAAAAAAAATTAAACAGCCTGGCATTTGCTATGTCCATCCTAGCCAATGTAACTAATTTAGACACAAGAAAAATAGTGTACTGTAGCTATTTTGAGTCAATTGTGAGATATGGCATCATATTTTGGGGAAATGCTAACACTATGATAAGAATATTAACCCTGCAGAAAAAAATTATTAGAAACATGTGTGGTGCAAAGCCAAGAGAATCCTGTAAGTCATTATTAAGAGATCTAAATATACGACATATTATTTGACATTTCATTCCATTCCATGATGGTGGTGGTGGCGGCAGGCATCAATAGTGTTGAATAATTAAAAAATGCTTAGTCTCTGTTGCAAATATTTTATTCTCCAATAATACATTTCACGCTGTTAGCGCATCATCAGATTGGGTGGAGATGGAGCCACAGAACTGTCTATAGCTGTGGAGGGGTATCTTAACAATTTGTGTTGTCATTGGGGCCCATAGCAGCAGAGGAGTCGCTGTCACGGCAGGTCCACGTTTACAACTGGTAGTATTGTTAATAACTGTAGAACATAAATGCGGTCTTTAAACAGAGTGGTATGGGCAGAGTTATGCCTGCGAGAATGAGCGGTTTGCCAAGCAGTAGCTTGGTATTATTAGAGATGTATGTGACGTGGGAGAATGAATCTTGTGAAATGATACATGTTGGTATGAAACAATAATAAATGAATGAAAACGAAATTATTAGAGGCCTGAGGGTGGGGCGGAAGAAAGATGATGTGAATTGTCAGAAGGGGGATTATTTTGGAAAAAGATGGATAACATGATGTCATACAAAGTTTGATTTTTTGTGATGAGCTGTTCATTGAGACTGTATTCTGGGGACCGTTTTACAAACTTAGTGATTTCTAATTCTTCAAGAAGTGAGAGGTTTCCCCCCCCCCCTTTGGGGGCAATGTGAAGAACTTGCAATTTGTCAAGGGGGGGGTCCACAGCTATAGACAGTTCTGTGGCTCCATCTCCACCCAATCTGATGATGCGCTAACAGCGCAAAACGGGTTATTTTAAGTACTTATTTGAAATAATTCTTTTCATAAATAATAATCCAGAACTATTTCTTCATAATAACTTCCAGCACAGTTATGAAACAAGAAACAAAGACAGTTTCATGCTCCCTAAACAAGACTAAATCTATATGCCCAGGCTCCACAATATATGGGAATGAAAATATGTAATAAATTAAAAAACACACATTTTCGAAAGGTTGAAACTGAATCAATGGAAAGAAAATTATACAGCACTCTGGTACAAAAATGCAATTATTCAATTGATGAATTCTTAAATGATGATCTGAGTATTTGAGCAGGATAAAAAACATGGAATTATGTACTGTGATTTTATAACTACATTATATGTATATATTATTATTTTAAACTGACGAGTCTCCTGTACACTAAATCAATGATTTAACTTGTATGTCATGAGACAATAAAATTCTGATTCTGATCACGTGAAGCCTCTACAGTTCTTCCTGTGATTTGCCCATGATGTCTTCATTTTCTCGCTCATGGCTTTCTTTCCTTCTTCTGTCCACTTTGTGCCGGGTTTTTGGCTCTTGTATCTGGCTGGATTTCCCACTTGTCTGCTTTACCTCTGTAAATGTTATGGTCTGCAGTGTCCTGAATGGTGAGCTGAGCATCCATAAGGTCTCTAAGTACTTGCTCGACCTATGTTAGTCTATACTCAGGGAGTCTCTATACTCAGGGAGTCTATGTATGTGTCCATAGAATTTTAGGTGTCTTTTTCTAATGTCAGCAGCAATATTTGAAAATTTCTCTGTATTTTTGCTGGTTTGCAGTCTACATCCATCTTCAGTTTTTCGTGGTCGAAGGATTTTCTTAATGATCTTTTGTTGTTCTTTTTGTAGCTTTTGTAGGATCATCTTGTTATGTAGTGTCAAGGTTTCTGCTATATATAGCACCTCGGGTTTAATTACAGGCCACAATGCCTGATTTTTGCTTGCACATTCCGAGATTTCTCCCCTTTAATTTCTTCTTCAAATGTCTCCTTGCTTTCCTTTATAGCTTGCTCAATGTACAAATTGAATAATATTGGAGAAAGGTTACAACCCAGTCTTACTCCCTTCCCAACATCAGCAGTCCTATCATGCCCTTCAACTGTAATAACTGCTGTCTGGTTTTTGTAAAGTTGTAAATAACCCTCCATTCCCTATATTTCATTCCTGATGATTTCAGAATTTGAAAGAGCCTATTCCAATTAACATTGTCAAAAGCTTTTTCCAAATCTACATAAAATAGAAATGTAAGTTTGCCTTTTGATAATCTTCTAAGATAAGGCGTAAAGTGAGTATTGCCTCCTGTGTTCTGGCATTTCTCCTGAACTCAAACTGATCTTTAAACCGAGGTCGGCTTCCACCAACTTTTCCATCCTTCTGTAAATAATTTGTGTTAAAATTTTGCAATCATGTCTTATTAAACTGATGGTTCTGTAATTTTCACATTTGTCTGTGCCTACTCTCTTTGAAATGGGTAGTATTACATTTTTCTTAAAGTCTGAGGGTATTTTCCCTGTCTCAAACATCTTACACACCAGGTGAAATAGTTTTGTCATGGTTGGCTCTCCCAGAGACTTCAGTAGTTCTGAGGGAATGTTGTCCACTCCAGGGGTCTTGTTTCGACTTAGGTCTTTCAGGGCTCTGTCAAATTCTTCTCTCATTATAGTATCTCCTATTACCCTATTACATTCATTTACTTCCTCTTCCCTTCCTACAGTATTGTCTCTAAGTTCATTTCCTTTGTACAGCCCCTCTATATACTCCTTCCACCTTTCAGCCTTCCCTTCTTTGCTGAGAACCGGTTATCCATCAGAATTCTTTACATTCATACAGCTATTTTTTGTCTCCAAATGTCTCTTTTTATTTTCCTGTAGGCAGTATCTACTTTCCCCTATTTCAACATTCTTCTACTGACTTCCACTTGCCTTCTAGCCACTCCTGTTTAGCCATCTTGCACATCCTGTCAATCTCATTTCTTAGTCATCTGTACTCCATGTTACCAGTTTCATTTATTGCATTTTTATACTTTCTCCTTTCATAAATTAAATTTAGTGGTCTATTCTGTATCTGCCTCTGGGTATGTTTTATTTTACCATGTTACCTACCGGTGTCTCCTGGTCTCCTTCACGCATGCATCCTTTGTTTCGTGATTCTTAAACCAGGTTTTTGTTATGATTAAATTATGTTCAGCACAAAATTTTACCAGGCGGCTTCCTCTTTCATTCCTTTTACCCAGTCTATATTCACCTACTATTTTTCTTTCCCTTCCTTTTCCTACTACCGAATAACACTCTCTCATCACGATTAAGTTTTCCTCTCCCTTAATTATCTCAATAATTTCTTTTACCACGTCATACATTTCTTTGACTCCTCATCATCGGCAGAGCTATTTGGCATATAAACCTGTACTATTGCGGCTGATGTTGGCTTCATATCTATCTTGGCTATGCTAATGTGATCACTGCACTGCTTATAGTAGTTTACCCATGTTCCTATTTTCTTATTCAGTATCAGACATACTCCTCTAATATCCCCAACTGATTTTGTATTTATAATCCTGTACTCACCTGACCAGAAATCCTGTTCCTCTTTCCACCAAACATCACTGATCCCCATTATATCTAACTTTCCTTTTTAAATTTTCTATCCTTCCTACCCAATTAAGGGATCTAGCATTCCATGCTCCGATCCTTAAAATGCCAGTCTTGTCTTTCCCAACGATCACATTCTCCTGAGTAGTCTCCGCCCGGTGATCCGAATGGAGGACTATTTTACTTCTGGAATATTTTACCCAAGAGGATACCATTATCATATTTTCACACAATAGAGCTGCATGTCCTCAGGAAAAGCAACAGCTGTAGTTTCCCCTTAATTTCAGCCGTTCTAAGTAGCTGTGTGGCAAAGCCACATTAGCTGATGTTATAAGTTCATCTCAGTCAATCATCCAGACTTTGCCCTTGTAACTGCTGAAAAGACTGCTGCCCCTCTTTTGGATCCATGCATTTGTCTGGTCTCTCCACAGATACTCCTCTGCTGTGGTTGCACCTACGGTATGGCTATTTGTATCGTTGAGGCACGCAAGCCACCCCACCTCGGCACATCCTGCAACTTTGGGTATTGACACAGTCCTTTAGGTGGAAATGAGCTTCATCTGTCCACAAAATGTTTCTTGCCCAATCGTTATCCCCTCCTATAGATGCAAAAATTGGAAGCTGCACTGGCTCAATTTTCGTTGTTTTTCTTCTTCTCTGCACTGGCACTAGTTACGAGTCATTTGTACTCGCTTATCAATATCTCTTCATCACTTCAACGTGGGTGGCACAGCAAGCTTTCCATTCGTCACTTGTCCTGCAGGTGGTGCTAGTTGTCCCAATTGACAACTACATCTTGCGGCGCGTGCAGAAGGTGGGAGAGACCTGGCCCAACTGAGGAAATGGCAAGTACGGCTGTCATTGAGGTAGTAAGCTGCCCAGCTCACATGGTGGTGTTGTGATAGCTTGCTGTGGTATGGGTTTGCAGACCTCCAATGGTGACAGTTGACTGTGGCCTCATATTTATGCCTCAGATATCAGTTCCCTGACGGAATTGCACACCCTTGGATAGTTCCGGTCCAAATAAACAAATGAGCATTTTTATTTTTTTTTTTTTTTTCATGGGTGGTGTGATTCATTTAGTATTAGCAGTATACCACATCAAAAAGCTGTGTATCTCCAAGACTCAGACACGGGAGGAGGTAAAGGATTGTACAACAAGAATACAATCAAGCTCTATTGTGCACCTCAGGCTGATAAGCATTCTGTTCTATTCGGTGGAGTGACGAGCACCAGGAAGTCAGTCATTTGTCCTTCTTCGCTTTTCATTTTCTGCGAAGGACCAATCCTACCCTCTTCTAGTATTCTTTCAAACTTTACCATTACTCTCTTTCTGTCCAATTTTATAGCACAGTGAATTATTAATCATGAAATAATTATCTGTGATCCTTTGATGACAAAACATTTGCAGGATATAGTTATGATTTATGCAGCTAGATGCCTCTACTTAGGATATGATGTTAATTACTGTGGTTGTTTAGTTACAGAATATTAATAAATGATAATTTCAAGTACATACCGATTTTTACATATTAAAAAACATGGTTAATGTTGAATATGGTCCAGATTCTAATATAGAGGAACCTGACTACATCTTGAATACGACTCTAATAGATTTATATTTGCTTAATAATATAGTAAGAACAGTTTACAACTCACCGCAAAGACGTGGCGACGAGCTGTGACAGGCACATATAAAAGACCACACACGTACAACAATTTCAGCCAGTTCAATCCCGTCCACTAGCAAAAATTTATATTTTTGTAATTATTATTTGCAGAATATTCTATATGTTTCTTATGTTCAATTGTAATTTCTACTTTTTTCTTAATTATTCTTCTAATTTCTGGTACATTCTGTCTGTGTATAAATAGCAGAGCACTCTGCCTGAGAGGCAGTCAGTGCTGCATGTAAGTTTTAGTTTGCAATAAACCTGCTTTCAGTATAAGTGCTGTGTTTAGTTGAGAACCCTGCCTTCGAAGTCAAGCCTGCTTCAATTTCAACGCGACAATATAAATATCGTGAAAAGGAAATATACGCATCATTTGGCATTTTGTCTCCAAGAAGGGGGGTATGTAGTGTCTGAAGCACTACATGCTTTCCGCAGCTCAACAAGATGACCAAGATTAATTTTGAGTATTTATGGAGGTTTATTTTTGGACTATTGGTGTCCTGGCCTATTTCTTACAGATGAATGCCCAGACAAGAACTTCTTACTTGTCAAAGATGGGAGCTCCAATATTAGGCACATGATGGAGCCCCTTACGAAGATAGCGTCGAGATCAGGAAAGAAGTCTAATGTGCAATTGGTGTGTCTGCCGGGGGGCCTCATCTGAGACGTGGAGACAGCCTTGCCGGCGGCTATCGCGGGTGCGGGATGCGTTCGACTGAAAGTCATGACTCACATCGGCACCAATGATGCTATTGCTTGGGTTCTGAGGACATCCTCAGGTCCTACTGGCGGCCTGTGGAATTGGCAAAGGCTGCTGCCTTCGCACGCAGGGTGCAAGCAGAGCTGTTGGTTTGTAGCATTGTTCCCAGAGTTGATTAGGGTCCTTTGGTTTGGAGCCGAGTGGAGGGTCTGAACCAGAGGCTTCACCGATTATGTGACAGTCATGGCTGCAGATTTCTAGATCTGCTTTATCAGGAGGGGAATTGTAGGATGCCCTTAGATAGATCAGGGGTGCACTACAGTAAGGAAGCAGCTACTCAGGTAGCAGAGTCTTGTGGAGAGCACGTGGTTTTTTTTTTTTTTTTTTTTTTAGGCTAGACACTAACTCTGATGAGCACTTGCCGGCCAACATTCAGACAGCGAATTCAGGCAACATTCAGCTTAAAAATTCAACTATCAAAAGATTAGCCATGAACTTTCAAATTATTAAAAACAATTTGCCACGCTGCATGGAGATTATTGTGTTCCGATAGTTTTAGGCACCGAAAGCTGTTTAAATCATGATGTGGCAAGTGCAGAAATATTTAGCGAGGCGTGGAATATATAACAGAAAGATAGATTGGACACAACTGGAGTGGGACTGTTCACCGCCATGGACAAAGATATTGTTTCTACTGAGGTCGAGGTTGAAAGTAACTGTAATATTAGTCAGGGGAGACTTCAACCTTAAGATTATAGATTGGGACCTCTCTCGTTACATTTCAGGTGGTACGGACAAGCAGTTTTGCGAACTACTTTTGGACACATTCTCCAAAAACTGTATTGAGCAGTTAAACCGGCAATCTATGCGCAATGTAAATATTTTAGATCTTATAGCTATTAACAAGCCTGACCTTATTAACGTTGTCTGTGTACAGTCAGGAATTAGTGATAATGATATTGTCATAGGATCAATGGCGTCAAAAGTTCAGTGCAGTGACACTTCGATCTCCTCAAAGAAGCAGTTATACAACTCTTCTGCTTGTAAAAAGTGCGATAAACGCGTAATAAAAGGTATTCTGTGCGTCACATGCAAATTTTGGATGCATGAAAGATGTGCTAAAGTGAACCTTAAGTTCGTAAATGACGAGTTTCCATGGTCGTGTGGCGAATGTTTATGTGATGAACGGAATGAACTGTTAAACACAATAAACTCGAAAAATGAAATCATCAAGATACTAAATAATGACGTTGAAGAACTCAAAAAGCTAATAGTTGCTTTGAAAGAAGAAAATGCGAAACTTGCAAGTGATGGAAAGACACAAAAGTGCGAAAAGAATGTATCACTGTGCGACAAAAACCAAGAAAATCCAAGTATTTCTAATTCTGGAAATGATGCAACAGTAAACAAATCGGGTAGGCCTATGCGTGAAAAAGTGACAAGCAATACTACTTATGCGGAGACAACAAACAAAAATGTATCCCTTTGTGAAAAGAACCAAGAAAATTCAAGTGTTTCTAATTCTGGAAATGATGCAACAGTAAACAAATCGGGTAGGCCTAGGCATGGAAAAGTGACAAACAATGCTACTTATGCGGATACAACAAACCAATACAAATGGACTGTCGTGCGGCACAAAAAGAGGGACAAGCAGGAAAAGAAAGAAAAAGTGAACACTAAAAACGACTTCTTAATAATCGGTGATTCCATGATAAAAAACGTCGTGGTTCCAGACTGTGAAATCGATGTGCGTCCAGGAATAAGAACGAATCAGCTAAATAATCACTTAAAGAACATTCAACAGGCGAAGCACAACTCAAAAAACGTAACCAACAGTGAAAACTACAAAGGCGTTTTCATACACGTCGGCACAAACTCACTCCGAAGTTGCAGTGAAGAGGACTTGGTCAACGAAACGCGGAATGTTATTCGATCGGCGAAAAATATCTACCCATATTCAAGAATTATAATAACCAGCATACTGCGTAGAAGATCGGTGAGTGACAAATATATAGACAAAATAAACTTCAACATCCGTGATCAGTGTAACAGACTAGGTGCAATATTTGTAGACTCAAACAAGTTTATTAGAGATGATTGTATAGGGCAGGATGGCTTGCATCTAAATAGGCTGGGCTCCGCAACTTTCAGCAAAATGTTTATTGACTTGTGCAAAATTATACGAAACAGGGGAAACTGGCAATCAGTGAGGGGGGTGAACTAAAACATGTATTAGACAAAGATACAACAAAGGAAGACGTGTTGAAAACAGTAAATAGGTATAATTCGTCGTTCTTAATGCACTGGAACATTCATGGCCTGCGTGCCACCTATCTACAGAATAAAATTGCAAAAATTGACGAGCTGCAAATTATTCTTTCCGAAGGTAGAAACATCAAAGTCGTTTGCTTAAACGAACATTGGATCACAGAAGACTCTATCACAGTTCTAAATAAATTAGAAAACTTTAATGTAGCTAGTAGTTTTTGTAGAAAAAACAAAACTCACGGAGGCTCCTGTATTCTTATTAACAGCTCGCTACAATATAAGGAAAGAGATGATTTTAATTTTCTTAACGAAGAACTTATATTTGAAAGTTGCTGTGTAGAGCTTGAACAACAAAATATTGTTATTATATCTATATATAGGATTCCAGGTAATGAAGTGACCAAATTATTTTTCGACAAATTCCAGTGTCTCCTACAAAAACTCACGAAAGAAATGAGGAAAAAAATTATAATTGCGGCTGATTTCAATATAGATACAGCAAGTGAAACAAGCATTTCAACGAAGTTCAATGACTTAATTCAACAATATGGGTTTAGATTAAATTTCACTGATTTCACCAGGGTAAGTGATAAATCAGCAACTTGCATAGACAACATAATAACAAATTATACATTAAATGAGAATGCCAAATTCACTTTAAACCTAGGCATCTCAGATCACTATGCTCTGCTTATGGAATTATTAAAAACAAACAAAGAAAATGGGAGGAAATGTTTCCTGAAGAGACAATTTAATCCAGACAACATTAACTTATTCTGCTGTAGATTAAATGATATAGATTGGTCATTGCAGCATGAAGGTTCATGTTCAGAAAATTTTGATAGGTTCTTGAATAGTTTTTTGCATGTTTTCAATGAAACATTTCCACCCACGGTCTGCCAAAGAAAGACAACAAGTAAGCTAAAATGGATAACTACTGGCATAAAAATATCGAGTAAAAGAAAGAGGGAACTACATGCCGAGCTGAAATCCAATAAGAGTCCTGAATTCATTGAATATGTCAAATCTTATAAAAAATTGTTTAGGAAGGTGGTAACAGCCGCAAAGGAAATGGAAAATACTAAATTCATCAGAAAGCACAAAAATAAATCTAAGGCAGTGTGGACAGTTGTCAAATCTGAACTTGGAATTAAACCGAGCAACCAAGAAATTTCTAAACTAAAAATACAAGACAAAATAATTGTAAATCCTGCTCAGATATCAGAAACATTTAATGAATTTTTCATAACAGTAGCAAAATCTGATGTTAATGTTCCCTCATATCAAGATAATGTACATCTATTTGGCTCTAGTCTGAACAAAAATGAGTGTCTAATTAAATTCGACACAGTAACAGTAAAAGATGTAGAAAAAACTATATTAAACCTAAAAAATAAAAATTCAGCGGGATGGGATGAAATACCTTCAAAGGTCATTAAAGCAGCTTCAAATATAATAGCATATCCTCTGTGTAAAATAATCAATCAATCATTTAAAGAAGGCTACTTTCCAGACTCCCTAAAATATGCGGAAGTAAAACCATTGTTTAAAAAAGGCTCTAAAGAAGATATGGGAAATTACCGTCCAATTTCACTCCTTCCCGTGTTTTCCAAAATATTTGAAATGATTGTTGCAGTTCAAATTCAAAATTTTTGTCACAAATTTAATATAATATCAAAACAGCAATTTGGCTTTCAAAAAGGGAAAAGTACAATCTATGCTATCAATGAATTTGTCAACAAAGTTACTTCCACCTTAGACAAATCACAAAAAGCAGCAGGAATATTCTGTGATCTGTCCAAAGCGTTTGACAGTGTGAACCACTCCCTATTATTATATAAAATGGAAAAATATGGAATTATGGGTACTGCCCTACAGTGGTGTACATCATATCTAACAGAGAGGAAACAAAGGGTTGTCATAACATCGAGCAAAGGAAAATACTCCTCTAAGTGGAGAACTATCCCACAGGGGGTACCACAAGGCTCAATTCTAGGCCCAATCCTTTTTCTTTTCTATATTAATGACTTACCCATCAATATAAATTATCATTCAGTTCTATTTGCTGATGACACGTCAGTACTGATTGAAAACAAAACAGCAGACGAAATTCCTGATAATGTCTTAAAGATCCTAGAAAACCTAGATGTCTGGTTCCATCTAAATGGTCTAAAATTAAATATAAAAAAAACTCAGGTAATGCAGTTTAAGACAAAACAGTCTAAATTAAATGACATACAGATCAAGCACAATAGTCAGGAACTACATGAAGCAGATCATGTTAAATTCTTGGGAATGAAACTGGACAGCAATCTATCCTGGTCCTCACACATAGACTACCTAAAAAACAAATTAAACAGCCTTGCATTTGCTATGTACATCCTAGCCAATGTAACTAGTTTAGACACAAGAAAAATAGTGTACTGTAGCTATTTTGAGTCAATTGTGAGATATGGCATCATATTTTGGGGAAATGCTAGCACTATGATAAGAATATTAATCCTGCAGAAAAAAATTATAAGAAACATGTGTGGTTCAAAGCCAAGAGAATCCTGTCGGCCATTATTAAGAAATCTAAATATACTGAGTGTTCCCTCATTGTACTTATTCGAAATAATTCTATTCATAAATAATAATCCAGAACTATTTCTTCATAATAACTTCCAGCACAGTTATGAAACGAGGAACAAAGACAGTTTCATGCTACCTACGCACAGACTAAATCTATATGCCCAGGCCCCACACTATATGGCAATGAAAATATGTAATAAATTAAAAAACACACATTTTCGAAAGGTTGAAACCGAATCAATGAAAAGAAAATTATACAGCACTCTGGTACAAAAATGCTATTATTCAATTGATGAATTCTTAAATGATGATCTGAGAATGTGAGCAGGATAAAAACATATAATTATGTACTGTGATTTTATAACTACATTGTATGTATATATTATTATTTTATACTGACGAGTCTCCTGTACACTAAATCAATGATTTAACTTGTATGTTATGAGACAATAAAAATCTGAATCTGAATCTGAATCTGAATCTGGTGACCAAAGTTCATAACCCAATAAAGAAGGCCAGGAGCGTTTTTTTGTTGGGAAGAGCCAATAAGCAATTGTTAAGCCGTGGCAGCAGCATCTAACAGTTCATCCGCGCCACATCTATGCATGTTTGGACCTGGCAGCCGGGCTCAGTCAATATGCTGCTCTAGCTCTGCGGCAAGAGCTTACAGATGATCGCTGGCAATGGGACACTCCACAACAGGTGTCGCTTGTGGTTGGTGTTTGTTACCTACAATGAATATGGCTCATGCAGCGGATGCCTTCAGCAAAGGTATAACATGGAAAACAATAGAAAGCAGAAACGAAAAGTGCATTGGTGGATGAGAGAATTGTATCACCAAAGAATGCAGTATGGAAACCTACTATTGCAAGATATGGCTTTAGAAGTCCTGGAAGACACAATAAAAATTTTTATTTGATTGTCGTTAAATGATTTCGAACTCTTAAATGCGATGATCAAACTAAAAATACAAAAACTTAACATCCACTTTCGAAAGGCTATTACTGCAAGAAACTTTGAGGTTCTTAGCCACAGGAGATTCCTATGCAAGCTTGCAATACGTTTTCCGTGTCTCCAAACAAACAATATAAAGAATAGTGCCGAAAGTTTGTGACACCATCGTTGAGGCCCTAAAAGAAAGACTTCTTACTTCTGTAGGATGCCAATAATGATCATATTTTTCAGTTCCTGACTTGGAATCTTGCCCTGCGGGAGTAGCCGAGCGGTCTGGAGCGCCACGTTACGGATTGCGCGGCCTCCCGCGTCGGGGGTCGAATCCCCCTCGAGCATGGATGTGTGTGTTGTCTTTAGGTTATTTTAACTTATTTGTAAGTCTATGGACTAATGACCAAAGTAGTTTGGACACACAATAATTACAAATAAAATTTTGAATTGGAATGTTCATTTTACTGCTTATATATTTCCATGCATCCTCGCGTGTAATTTTTTTGTAGTAGTCATTGTTTACTGGATTCCATAAGACCTCTTTAGCTTTGTACAGTTCTATCAGGGCAACACATGTCTCGTTGTCCATCATTGCGTACACACTAATAGCAGGACTGGCGTCTCTCCTGCATGAGCAGAGCACGCTGGAATCTTTTTGCCATGGGATGCCGGACCGTCAGCTTTGGTTCGCTGCGCAGCACATTCAACCGCAACAGCCGCGGTTCAAACGTCATCTCCATTGCCCGCGGCACAGCTTTGAACGCTGCCATGGGATGCTGCCGCGCGAAGTGGATACACGGCTTTAGGATCGCACTTATAAAATGAATGGGCATTGTTCGTTCTGGTACTACGAATGTAGATGAATTGTGGACTAAATTTAAATGCATTGTACATAAAGGGTTAGAGAAATATGTGCCTGTAAAGTCTATTAAGGACGGAAAAGATCCACCGTAGTATAATAATGATGTCAGAAAGCTACTGAGAAAGCAAAGACTGTTGCACTCTTGGTTCAAAAAAGAACCCACAGAATGATGACAGGCAGAAGACAATAGAGATTCATGCATCTATAAAAAGATCGATGCGCTAAGCATACAATAATTACCACAGCCATACCTTAGAAAAAGATCTTTCTGTGACCCGAAAAAATTCTGGTCCTATGTAAAAATCAATAAGCGGGTCAAAGCACACTATCCAGTCACTTGTTGATCATTCTGGGGCAGTAATAGAAGAAATCAAATGGAAAGCTGAAGTTCTAAATTTAACCTTTAAGAAATCTTTCACGCAAGATCACCGCACAAATGTACTATCATTTGATCAACATACTAATTCCAAAATGGAGGATATAGTAAAAGGTATTTCCGGTGTAGAGAAGCAGCTGAGAGAGCTAAATACAAAAAAGTCTCATCATTTCTTTATTTATGAAGCATCATCAGTGGCCTGTAATAAATGTTATTTTTGTATAATATTGTAGTACAGTCATAATATTATAGGTATTTTTCACAGAATGACAGTTAAAAGTCTTGTTACAATTTTTAAAGTTCGGATCTACTAGGTTAGAAACAACTTCTGTAGCACTGTAGAAAGTGATCAATGATCAGATCAACAGAAGTAACAACTCACTGATCAAGCTGGCCACAAGAACAGTGAAAAACAGTAATGAAACATGAAATGCCCTACCCCCTTCTCCCTCTCGCTCCCCTCCCCCCCTCCCCCTACTCCCACATTCACGAAAAAACTAACACAAATAACAACACACACACACACACACACACACACACACACACACACACACACACAATCTACACAGACGCCAACACAAACAAAAAACAGCTGATACACTCAGAGATACAAGGAACACAAAAAAGAGACAGACGAAAAGCGACAGTTGGCAACACTAAACATTGTAAAAAAAATGTTCAAAAACGAGTACACAGTGAAGTCGTGATGCATGGGTTTTCAGCAACACCAAAAATACCATATCCAACTGAAGACCTCACAAACATCTCCATGAAGACACACATGGAATAACACAGAAACCGTAAGTAGGGCCAAAAACTGGATAATTAAATTAACTTTGCAAAAGCTAGTGCTACAGAAGTTGTTTCTAACCTAGTAGATCCGAACTTTAAAAATTGTAACAAGACTGTTAACTGTCATACTAAGAAAACTACCTATAATATTATGACTGTACTACAATATTATACAAAAATAACATGTATTACAGGCCACTGATGATGCTTCATAAATAAAGAAGCGAAACACTTATGGCACACAAAAAACGCCTTTCATTTAGTTGCTAAAGACGGTAATACACCCCCACCAACAAAAAAGTCTGCTGGTCCGGATGGAATACCAGTTTGGTTTTACAAAGAGTATTCAGCGGCCTTGGCCCCCTTACTTAGCTTTTGTGAATCGTAATTCAGCGTAAAGTTCCTAGTGATTGGAAAAAAAAACAGGTGACACCCATTTATAAGAAAGAAAAGTGAACTGAGCCACATAATTACAGGTCAATATTGTGACATCAGTTTGCTGTAGAATTTTGGAGCATATTCTCAATTTTAATATAGTAAATTTCCTTGAGATGGAAAAACTTCTTTCTATGAATCAGCCCGGGTTTAGGAAACATCGTTCATGTGAAACTCAGCTTGCCCTTTTCTCACATGACATCTTGCGAGCCATGGATGAAGGACAACAGACGGATTGTGTTTTTCTCGACTTCAAAAAGGCATTCAACGCAATGCCACAACATGATGCCACACTGCAGACTGCTCATAAAGATACAAGCTTATGGAATAGGTTCAGACATTTGTGACTGGCTGGAAGACTTCCTATGTAATAGAATGCAGTATGTTGTTCTCAACGGCGAGTGTTCATCAGAGATGAGTGTTTGTCTGGCATGCCCCAGGGGAGTGTGAGAGGACCGCTGTTATTTTCTATCTATATAAATGATCTAATAATGGAAAGTCCAGGTTGGAATAAATAATATAGTGAGGACAGTTTACAACTCACCGCAAAGACGTGGCGACGAGCTGCGACAGGCACATACAAAAGACACACACATACAACACATTCAGCTATCGGCCATGGCCTTCTTCAGAAAATAGAGCACTCACGCAATCACACAGGCACACAACACAGTCATACAACCATCACCTCCGACTGCCACACTTCGAATCACGCTCTGCAGAGAATCGGGGACGGGAGGGGAGGGGAGGGGGAGGGGATAGAAAGGTTACATCACGGTGGTGGGGATGGGTTAGATGGGAATAACGAGATGCAGCTTAGGAATGGAGTGGGGAGGCAGGAGAGCGGAGAAAATAAAATAAAATAAAGTAAAATAAAATAAAGTAAAATAACATATATATATATATATATATATATATATATATATATATATATATATATATATATATATATATTGTTGAAATGAGATAGAATGGCTGGCCAGTACTTACCATTGTGCTGTACCGCCGATAGTAACACAAAATGAAAAAACAGAAAAAAAAAGGGACAAAGGGACAAGCTTTCGGAACTCCTTTGTCAGGTGGGAGAGAAGGGAAGAATAAAGGATGGGAATAGAAGGGAAAGGTGGTTCACGACCTAGGTCATGAAGGTGGTGTCTCGGAAGTGTGGGCGTCAGAGATACTGCATGTATGTACTGAGCCAAGACAGAGAGGATAAATATAACTAAAAAGGAAAGATCAAGTAGTAAAGAGAAGAGAAGAGAGTGAAATTAATGATGCTGAGGGGTGTAGGAGGGGCGGGGGGGTGTCTAAAACGTTTTTCATAAACAGGGAAATATGGATGGATACCCACACACACACACACACACACACACACACACACACACACACACACACACGGAACCTTCAACGGAACCCCAGAAGTGCCCCTCTTGTCACCGGATACTTTCCGGGACTGGAGCGGACTCTGAATGTGGCTCTCCAGCAAGGATACGACTTCCTAAAATCCTGCCCCGATATGAGATCCATCCTTCACGACATCCTCCCCACTCCTCCGAGAGTGTCTTTCCGCCGCCCACCTAACCTCCGTAACCTCCTAGTCCATCCCTATGAAATCCCCAAACCACCTTCCCTACCTTCTGGCTCCTACCCTTGTAACCGCCCCCGTTGTAAAACCTGCCCTATGCACCCTTCCACCACCACATACTCCAGTCCCGTAACCCGGAGGGTGTACACAATCAAGGGCAGAGCCACTTGTGACAGCACCCACGTGATTTACCAACTGACATGCCTGCACTGTGAAGCGTTCTATGTGGGAATGACCAGCAACAAACTGTCCATTCGCATGAATGGTCACAGGCAGACAGTGTTTGTTGGTAATGAGGATCACCCTGTGGCTAAACACGCCTTGGTGCACGGCCAGCACATCTTGGCACAGTGTTACACCGTCCGGGTTATCTGGATACTTACCACCGACACCAATCCTTCAGAACTCCGGAGATGGGAACTAGCCCTTCAACATATTCTCTCTTCCCGTTACCCACCTGGTCTCAACCTCCGCTAAATTTGAATTCCCACCCACCATCTTAACATCTTTGCCTTGGTTCTCTGGACAGAGCCTCTGCCTCAAGTGGCATCTCTGTCTAACTTCTAACTTCTTTGCTTTCTACAGTTCTACAGTGTGTCTGCCTAAGTGTACTTGCGTCTGTGTAAATGTGTGGGTGTGTGTGTTTTTGTTTACCTTCCTTTTTTTCCCCTAAGGTAAGTCCTTCCACTCCTGGGATTGGAATGACTCCTTTTCCACTTCCTTAAAACCCATATCCTTCCCTTTTCCTCCCCTTTTTTCCTCTTTTTCCTGAAGAAGCTGCCAGTGGTGGCGAAAGCTTGTATGTGTGTGATTTTATTTATTTTATTTGTTTCTATCGACGAGCCGGTCCTTTTGGTAAGTCATCTGTTTTCTATTTATATATATATATATATATATATATATATATATATATATATATATATATATATATATATATATATATACGTAAAAAATAGATGAACACTTACCAGGCGAAGGGGCACAGGCAGTAATAGCAACAAATAAACACACAGACACACACACACACTCAAAAATGCTAGCTTTCGCAGCCTAGCTGCTTCATCAGGCAGAAGGGAAGGAGAGGGAAAAGGAAATGATGAGGGATTTAAGGAAGGGGGTAAGGAGCCATTCCAATCCCGGGACAGGAAAGACTTACCTTGGGGGAAAAAATGGAAGGTAAATAAATGCACATACACCCACACATTTACACAGACACAAGTACACTTAGGCAGACATACTGTAGAACTGTAGAAAGCAAACTTCTAACTTCTTTGCTTTCTACAGTTCTACAGTATGTCTGCCTAAGTGTACTTGTGTCTGTGTAAATGTGTGGGTGTATGTGCATTTATTTACCTTCCATTTTTTCCCCCAAGGTAAGTCTTTCCTGTCCCGGGATTGGAATGGCTCCTTACCCCCTTCCTTAAATCCCTCATCATTTCCTTTTCCCTCTCCTTCCCTTCTGCCTGATGAAGCAGCTAGGCTGCGAAAGCTAGCATTTTTGAGTGTGTGTGTGTGTCTGTGTGTTTATTTGTTGCTATTACTGCCTGTGCCCCTTCGCCTGGTAAGTGTTCATCTATTTTTTACGTATATTTTTTTCCTGTTAGGAATTTTTCCTCTATAATATATATATATATATATATATATATATATATATATATATATATATATATATATATAAAATATAAAAAATAGACGAAGATTACTCACCAGGCGAAGGAGCACAGGTGTGACAGCATCACAAATAAATAAATGAATACACACACACACACACACACACACACACACAATCGCAAGCTTTCGCAACCCAGTTGCGTCTTCAGGCAGTAGGGAAGGAGAGGGAAAAGGAAATGATGAGGGTTTTAAGGAAGGGGGTAAGGAGCCATTCCAATCCCGGGAGAGGAAAGACTTACCTTGGGGGAAAAAATGGAGGGTAAACAAATGCACACATGCCCACACATTCACACAGACACAAGTACACCTAGGCAGACATACTGTAGAATGTCTTTGGTTTCTACAGTATGTCTGCCTAGGTGTACTTGTGTCTGTGTGAATGTGTGGGCATGTGTGCATTTGTTTACCCTCCATTTTTTCCCCCAAGGTAAGTCTTTCCTCTCCCGGGATTGGAATGGCTCCTTACCCCCTTCCTTAAAACCCTCATCATTTCCTTTTCCCTCTCCTTCCCTACTGCCTGAAGACGCAACTGGGTTGCGAAAGCTTGCGATTGTGTGTGTGTGTGTGTGTGTGTGTGTATTCATTTATTTATTTGTGATGCTGTCACACCTGTGCTCCTTCGCCTGGTGAGTAATCTTCGTCTATTTTTTATATTTTATTTTTCCTGCTAGGAATTTTTCGTCTTAATAATCGTTTTATATATATATATATATATATATATATATATATATATATATATATATATATATATAATAGACGAAGATTACTCACCAGGCGAAGGAGCACAGGTGTGACAGCATCACAAATAAATAAATGAATACACACACACACAATCGCAAGCTTTCGCAACCCAGTTGCGTCTTCAGGCAGTAGGGAAGGAGAGGGAAAAGGAAATGATGAGGGTTTTAAGGAAGGGGGTAAGGAGCCATTCCAATCCCGGGAGAGGAAAGACTTACCTTGGGGGAAAAAATGGAGGGTAAACAAATGCACACATGCCCACACATTCACACAGACACAAGTACACCTAGGCAGAAGTTATCGTAAGTCTTTCCTCTCCCGGGATTGGAATGGCTCCTTACCCCCTTCCTTAAAACCCACATCATTTCCTTTTCCCTCTCCTTCCCTACTGCCTGAAGACGCAACTGGGTTGCGAAAGCTTGCAATTGTGTGTGTGTGTGTGTGTATTCATTTATTTATTTGTGATGCTGTCACACCTGTGCTCCTTCGCCTGGTGAGTAATCTTCGTCTATTTTATATATATATATATATATATATATATATATATATAAATTATAGAGGGAAACTTTCCCGGTGGGATAAACAAAAATAAAAATAGAAAAGAGATGACTTACCAAAAGGACCGGCTCGTCGAGAGAAACAAATAAAAAACAAATAAAATCCCACACAAACACACATACAAGCTTTCGCCACTGCCAGTGGTGGCGAAAGCTTGTATGTGTGTTTGTGTGTGATTTTATTTGTTTTTTATTTGTTTCTCTCGACGAGCCGGTCCTTTTGGTAAGTCATCTCTCTTATATATATATATATATATATATATATATATATATATATATATATATATATATAAAAATAGAAAACAGATGACTTACCAAAAGGACCGGCTAGTCGATAGAAACAAATAAAATAAATAAAATCACACACATACAAGCTTTCGCCACCACTGGCAGCTTCTTCAGGAAAAAGAGGAAAAAAGGGGAGGAAAAGGGAAGGATATGGGTTTTAAGGAAGTGGAAAAGGAGTCATTCCAATCCCAGGAGTGGAAGGACTTACCTTAGGGGGAAAAAAGGAAGGTAAACAAAAACACACACACCCACACATTTACACAGACGCAAGTACACTTAGGCAGACACACTGTAGAACTGTAGAAAGCAAAGAAGTTAGAAGTTAGACAGAGATGCCACTTGAGGCAGAGGCTCTGTCCAGAGAACCAAGGCAAAGATGTTAAGATGGTGGGTGGGAATTCAAATTTAGCGGAGGTTGAGACCAGGTGGGTAACGGGAAGAGAGAATATGTTGAAGGGCTAGTTCCCATCTCCGGAGTTCTGAAGGATTGGTGTCGGTGGTAAGTATCCAGATAACCCGGACGGTGTAACACTGTGCCAAGATGTGCTGGCCGTGCACCAAGGCGTGTTTAGCCACAGGGTGATCCTCATTACCAACAAACACTGTCTGCCTGTGACCATTCATGCGAATGGACAGTTTGTTGCTGGTCATTCCCACATAGAACGCTTCACAGTGCAGGCATGTCAGTTGGTAAATCACGTGGGTGCTGTCACAAGTGGCTCTGCCCTTGATTGTGTACACCCTCCGGGTTACGGGACTGGAGTATGTGGTGGTGGAAGGGTGCATAGGGCAGGTTTTACAACGGGGGCGGTTACAAGGGTAGGAGCCAGAAGGTAGGGAAGGTGGTTTGGGGATTTCATAGGGATGGACTAGGAGGTTACGGAGGTTAGGTGGGCGGCGGAAAGACACTCTCGGAGGAGTGGGGAGGATGTCGTGAAGGATGGATCTCATATCGGGGCAGGATTTTAGGAAGTCGTATCCTTGCTGGAGAGCCACATTCAGAGTCCGCTCCAGTCCCGGAAAGTATCCGGTGACAAGAGGGGCACTTCTGGGGTTCCGTTGAAGGTTCTGAATTTGGGGGGATGAGGAAGTGGCTCTGGCAATTTGCTTCTGTACCAGATCAGGAGGATAGCTGCGGGATGTGAAGGCTGTTATCAGGTTATTGGTGTATTGGTTCAGGGATTCAGGACTGGAGCAGACACACACAAACACACGATCACACATTCACACACCACTCAAAATAGGTGAGGTTTGGGATAGAGAGGTAGGAACTGTAAGGTATGGAAAAATATATATATATATATATATATATATATATATAGGGAAGTTATCGTAGGTTGAGGCCTGGTTGATTTCGGGATCGGAGAATGTATTGTAGGGATAACTCCCATCTGTGCAGTTCAGAAAAGCTGGTGGTGGATGGGAGGATCCAGATGGCCCGGGTTGTGAAGCAGCCATTGAAATCAAGCATGTGTTCCACTGCATGCTGTGCCACAGGGTGGTCCACCTTGTTTTTGGCCACAGTTTGGCAGTGGCCATTCATCCTAATGGACAGCTGGTTGGTGGTCATGCCAATATAGAAAGCTGTACAGTGCTTGATTTCAATGGCTGCTTCACAACCCGGGCCATCTGGATCCTCCCATCCACCACCAGCTTTTCTGAACTGCACAGATGGGAGTTATCCCTACAATACATTCTCCGATCCCGAAATCAACCAGGCCTCAACCTACGATAACTTCCCTATGCCTGGGTTCTGTGGACAGAGCCTCTGCCTCAATTGGTATCTCTGTCCAACTTCTTTGCTTTTCACAAATGTCTGTCTAGGTGTGTTTGCGTTTCGATATGTCTGAGTGTGTGTGTATTTGTTTACCTTCCTTTTTTCCCCCTAAGGTAAGTCCTTCCACTCCTGGGATTGGAATGACTCCTTTTCCACTTCCTTAAAACCCATATCCTTCCCTTTTCCTCCCCTTTTTTCCTCTTTTTCCTGAAGAAGCTGCCAGTGGTGGCGAAAGCTTGTATGTGTGTTTGTGTGTGATTTTATTTGTTTCTCTCGACGAGCCGGTCCTTTTGGTAAGTCATCTCTTTTCTATTTTTAGTTTTATATATATATATATATATATATATATATATATATATATATATATATATATGATATTTTACTTTATTTTATTTTATTTTATTTTCTCCGCTCTCCCGCCTCCCCACTCCATTCCTAAGCTGCATCTCGTTATTCCCATCTAACCCATCCCCACCACCGTGACGTAACCTTTCTATCCCCTCCCCCTCCCCTCCCCTCCCGTCCCCGATTCTCTGCAGAGCGTGATTCGAAGTGTGGCAGTCGGAGGTGATGGTTGTATGACTGTGTTGTGTGCCTGTGTGATTGCGTGAGTGCTCTATTTTCTGAAGAAGGCCATGGCCGATAGCTGAATGTGTTGTATGTGTGTGTCTTTTGTATGTGCCTGTCGCAGCTCGTCGCCACGTCTTTGCGGTGAGTTGTAAACTGTCCTCACTATATTATATATAAATGATCTGACGGACAGAGTAAGTTGTAATTTGCGGCTGTTTGCTGATGATGCTGTGGTGTATGGGAGGGTGTCGTCATTGACTGTAATAGCACACAGGATGACAGACAAAATTTCTAGTTGGTGCGAAGAATGGCAGCTAGCTCTCAATATAGAAAAATTTAAGGTGATGCGCATGAGTAGAAAAAAGAATCCCATAATGTTTGTATACATCATTAGTACTGAACTTCTTGATGCAGTCGCGTCATTCAAATATCTAGACGTAACATTGCAGAGTGATATGAAATGGAACGAACATGTAAGGACAGTTGTGAGTAAGGCAGACAGCCGACTTCGGTTTATTGGGAGAATTTTGGGAAGATGTACTTCATCTGTAAAGGAGACCGCTTATAAAACGCTTGTGCGACCATGTCTTGAGTATTACCCAAGTGTTTGGGACCTGCAGCAGATCAGTTTAAGGGAAGAAATGGAAGCAGTTCAGAGGCAAGCAGCTAGGTTTGTTACTGGTAGGTTCGAGCAATGTGTGAGTGTCACGGAAATACTCCGGGAACTTAAGTGGGGATCGCTGGAGGAAAGACGATGCTCTTTTCGTGAATTTCTGTTAAGGAAATTTAGCACAACTGATAAAGAAGAAAGGTGAATGACCATGGGTACAAGAAGAGATTAGATACAAGTACAGGCGAACTGATCTCCTAACTAGCAAAGTATATTTAACACATTTACAGGTTGTAAATATATTATCTTTACCTACTTTCAACATGATGGTGTGTGTAATAGATCAGTATATAGAAAGTGTTATTAAAACTGTTAGAATAAGGCATAACAAGAAATTTGAAGCACTACTATCTAAAATTGTGTATAATAATGATGAAACCACTAACACATTACAGTTTAAATTTTATGAAATTTATCGAACCTTATCCTTACTGATGATGAAACTAATTTGTTGAAAAAGGGACTTAAGTACAATATTCCACAACAAGATAGTTCTGCTAATGTAATTTGTATGATAGGGCATGTAAAATTAGCAATTGACATAACCAAACTTCCAACAGTAGAACAAAACAGTATTTCCAGTAAAATAGTTAAAATCATAGGGTCCTACAAATCAGGAACTAAAAGATCTACACAACATTAACAAAAAATCTAAAAGCAAATAACCTGTATCATTGAAAGCAGACAAAAGTAATACTATTGTCTTGATGAAGAAAGACAAATATATAAATAAAATGCTTGATTTCTTTAACTCAAATAACATTACACGAATTGACAAAGACACAACAAACCAATTTCAATCTTTGATAGAAAGAGCTATAAAAAAGTCTGAGTTTCTTTTAACAAAAAAGAACAAAACATATATAGTAATGAATCCACAATTCCCCAAGCTCAGAGCACAACCAAAGATTCATAAGATAAATGTTCCGATTCGACCAATTGTGAATCTGATAAACAGCCCAGCATACCTAATAGAGAAAAAACTTAGCAAAATCATATGTGAAAATTACACATACAGCAGACATTATACCGTGAAAAGCTCGACAGCCTTAATTGCAAAAATACAAGACATAAAAATCCCAGACAGCAGTAGATTCCTTTCTTTAGATGCAACTAATCTATATACTGATGTACCCATTGATGAAACTATTGCTATCATAAAAGAAAACCTCTTAAAATATAGAATCATTTCCGAAGCAGAAGTTTATGAAATAATAGAACTACTAACCATAATATTATCCCACAACTATTTTCATTTCAATGGACATGTATACACACAAAATGATGGTCTTGCAATGGATAGTTGCCTGACTGGTACACTAGCAAATATTTTTCTAGACCACCTAGAAAATAATTTTTTTTAAGAGCAAGACCAATGGAAAAAAAGATAGTATACTATTTCAGATATATAGATGACACTATAACTCTATTTAATGGGTGTATAGAAGAAACTGAAGACTTCCATCAATGATTTAACATTATGCACAAGAAGATAACCTACACAATTGAACATGAAATTAACAACAGCATGAACTTTCTCAACTTAAAAATCATTAAGACCCACTCAGTACATACGTTCAACATATTCCGAAAACCCACAACTACAGACATAGTGATTCATAATAGCTTTTGTCACCCACGGAGCCATAAAGAGGCATACTTTTGATCAGCAATAGATCATATCTTCAAATACCCTCTCTGTAACAAAAATATAAATTCAGAACTGAATACACTCAGAGATATAGCAATCAGTAATGGCTATAACCCAGATCTTGTCAATAATCTATATAAATCGAAATTAAATTCTAAAAAGAAAAGTATTAAAGATGAAATCACTTTAACAAAAACTGAAACAAGAAAGACAGAAATTTGTAATACTGCCATACTGGGGACAAATTTCAGGTAGAATAATGCATGCACTGAAGAAAAAATATCTTAAAATAGGCTTCTACACAAACAACACTTTAGGAAGCAATATCTTACATAAAATAGAAAAAAATTGATCGCTATAGTCAATCTGGAGTTTACAAAATCAAATGCAGTAAATGTGACAAGGCCTACATTGGACAGACAGGCAGACCTTACAAAATTAGATTTAGAGAACATATAAATACAAATGAAAATAATGTCTCAGGATTCAGCACACACCTCAGAGAAAGTAAACATTCGACTGGAAGTATAGAAGAAAATCTCAAAATTTTACATATTGTATGCAAAGGACAACTAATGGACATTTTATAAGAATTACAAATCTATACTCACATGGCTAAATAACCAGAACAAATGTTAAATGAACAAACGGAAACACACAATAAAAAATTCATCATAAATTTCCATAACAGCTTGACCAGCATATAAAGGACAATCCATCCTATCGTTAATATACTTCCAAATATGCAACAAGATGTGATAAATTATAGTAGCACAGCAATATTGTCCCTATATTACAATATAATACACACAAGCAATTTATAACACTTAAAATAGTTCAGAATGAAATATAAAATTTATTGTATGGATATTTGTAATGGTACTGTTTATGTCACACTGCATATAACTAGTGATATTGCCACAAACTAAATTAAGCAAACAATATTTAACAAAAAAATATCTTTGGATCAAAAGCTTAATAAATTACACCAAAGTAAGTACAATAAACAGCGTGACCTACACAGTATCCAAATAAAATATATATGAATGTAAGTAATTACGACTTGTACAAACAATATAACATTGCCATATTCATGTATCTTCCTGTAAAACATACTTTGTTCTCTGTAATAGGTGGCTTAAGAAAATGGGCTAAGCCCAAAACTAGTCAGCATTTAAAATAAAAGCAGCATGACTGCTGAGACGCAGTCATGTTTAAAGTATATAAAAATGTCTTTCCTACAAGATGAAACTCTGTTTCATATGTCAGATCACATTAATTCACAAGAGACTGGGCTACAGAGAATCCCCATGGCACACAGCAAAAGCTGTTCACATTTTAAAAATTGGTGTATAGTATGCTGTATCTGGTAACAGAATTATCGGGCCATTGTTCTACAAAACTGTCAACATAGGTTTACTTGCAACTCTACAATGAATTTTTGGCTCTGTTAACTCCAAATTAAAAATGTTGTGCATATTTCCAGCAATTTGGAGCGACATCTCATGTGTTATATTTCTCCTTACCTCATATACGTACAGATTTTACGGAAGAGAGGACCATTAGTAAGGGATTGTGGCCACTTCACTCTACCGACTTGTCACCGTACGACTTTTATCTCTGAGGATTTTTAAAGGTTACAGTCTACCGCAACAATCCCAGAACACTTGACACATTAAAAAGAAACATACGTAAAGAAATTTAGAATATTCCTCGAAGAGTACTGAAAAGTGTGTTCCTTAACATGTTTCAACGTGCACTAGTTTGCTCGGGTGTTGGCGGAGAACATTTTGAACACAAACTTTAAATTCTTTTCTGAAATATGCTTATTAAACTAATAAATGTAAATCTGTTACTTAAACAGTTAATAATGAAACTGTACAGTAAAAATGTAAGAAATTGACGATATACGTTGATTTTCTTCATTCATATTCCTTTCAGCGCAGGGGCCGGTGTTTCAGGAATGCCTGTCCCATACTAGGTTTGTGAGGGAGAACAACTGGTGGACCCTCAAGAGGTGACGGTCATTGTGAAATAAGGGTGGGGTCCAGAGTAGGCTATTGGGAGGGATTCCATGGTTTAAGCAGCACTTAAGAAACAGTTGAGAGAGGAGCTGGACAGATGAACAAGATGCATGAAAATATGCACAAATGCACACAAATGTCCAAAAACACCATAAATACAAGCAATAAACAAAATTGTGCATAAAAAAGGAAAAAATGCACCAATACATAATAAACATGCACAATATGCAAAAATATACATTAAAACACAAAATTGTACTAAAATACCTGAAAGTTCCCACCAATAAGTAAAAATGTGGACCAGTACATATGCACATCCACACAAACTCACAAAGAGCCAGAACCAACATAAACATAGAACGATATGCAAAATGCTTAGAGAGGTGAGAGAAATGCTAGTGAACGGATTCACAAAAGGATGGGATAGGGGTGCTTTTCTTCTTTTTTCTTCTCTCTCTCTCTCTCTCTCTCTCTCTCTCTCTCTCCCCCTTTTCTTTTAAGGGTGCACAACTGCTTAGGTTATTAGTGCCCAACCTTAAACGTGAATGTACCAAAAACCAGAGTTAAGACAATTGCCAATGAGGACGATACAAGGATATCACTAAAACTATACAGTAAAAAACATCAAGAGGAGGAATTAAATGTTCGGGAAGCTGCTCATGTGTCATCGGCTAGAATTTCCTCTAAAGTGTTTGGTAGATTATGGGCAACACGGACATGATTAAAATTAGCACAGGACATTAAAACATGGCGGACCGTTAGTGGGTGACCACAGGAACACAAAGGTGCGGGTTCACCTGTCAACAAGTGGTGGTGGCTGAACCAGCAGTGACCGATCCGCAACCGGGCCAGGATTATTTCCTCCCGTCGAGAGGGGCGTAAAGAGGTCTTCCAAGTTGTTGGGATTGGTTTAATAATGCGTAGCTTATTGGCATGAAGCGAGGACCACAAACTATGCCACAACAATAAAATGTGTCGGCAAATAGAAACTTTAATATCACTGGATGGGACACAGAGGGCAGTTCTTCGAGGTAGGAGGGTTGCAGCCCTGGCCGCATCATCAGCAAATTTGTTCCCAAGCACACTTATGTGGCCAGGGACCCACAGGAAGAAAACGTGAAAACCGTCGTACGTTAACAATTGGAGGGAGTTTTGAATTCGGTGTACGACAGGGGGGATCAGATACGGGTCTCTTAGACTTTGAATGGCACTGATGGAGTCACAGCAAATGATATAGGAAGAATGGCTGTGGCGACAGATATACAGAACAGCTTGATAGAGCAAAAAGCTCAACTGTGAAGATCGAACACTGGACAGGAAGCCTGTAGTAAAACCTGTTGTCTCCAACGACAAAGGCAAATCTGACACCATCAATGGTCTTTGAGCCATCTGTATAGATAAAAATGGCAGTATCATGACGTGAACAAAGTTCAACAAATCTCAAGCAATATAACAAATCCAGAGTACTCTCCTTTGCGAGTGAGCAGAGTTCAAAATGAACTCTAACCAGAGACTGGAGCCACGGTGGCTTTGTGCTTTCCTTCATTCGAAAGGTGGTAGGGAGAGAATAATCGAGTTGCTGTAGAAGGTGATGAAAATGAACTCCAGGAGGGAGCAAGGCAGTTGCAGACAGCCCATTTTAGTGATCGTGGACGTCATTCAAGAATGATGGGTAGGACGGATGGGTGGGCATTGAGAGCAGGCGGCATGCGTACCGACATAGTGTATCACGCCAATAGTTCAGCAGTACTTCGGCAGCTTCAGCGTAAAGTCTTTCAACAGGGCTGGTGTAAAATGCTCCAACAGCCTGGCGGAACCCCCGATGGTGGATTGAGTTTAGGCGGCGTAAAATTGATGGCCGTGCAGAAGAGTAAACGAAGCTTCCGTAATCCAGTTTTGAATGGACAGTGGACTGGTAGAGGTGAAGTAGGACAATTCCATCTGCTCCTCATGACGTACAACTAAGAACATGGAGGACGTTAAGGAAATGAGCACACTAGCCAGCCAGATAGGACACATGCGAAGACCAGCGGTGTTTCCTATCCAATACTAGCCCTAAAAATTTTGTTGTCTCCACGAAAGGCAGAGTAACAGGGCCAAGATGTAGATATGGTGGAAGAAACAATTTGTATCTCTAGAAATTTATACAGACTGTTTTCTCACTGGAGAACCGGAAGCCATTGGTGACACTCCAAGAATAAAGACGGTCGAGACAACGCCAAAGACAGCGTTCCAAGAGACATGTTCTCTGGGCGCTGCAGTAGATCGCAAAGTCATTCACAAAAATGGAGCCAGAGATGTCACCTGGAAGACAATCCATAATTGGGTTGATTGCTATGGCGAAAAGTGCCATGCTCAACAGAGATCCTTGTGGTACCTCATTCTCCTGGCGAAAATTGTCAGACAAAACAGAGCCCACTCGTACCCTGAACATTCAAATTCAATCCATTAAAAATGCTTGAATAAAAAGGGGGAGGTGGCAGCGAAAGCCCCATGTATGGAGCATGTGGAGAATACCTGCCCTCCAACAGGTGTCATAAGCCTTCTCCAAATCAAAGAACACAGCCACCGTCTGGCGCTTACACCAAAAGTTATTCATAATATAGGTCGACAAGGTAACGAGGTAGTCGATAGCAGAACAATGCCTACAAAATCCGCATTGGACATTGGTGAGGAGACGGCAAGATTCGAGTAGCCAAATCAACTGAGCATTAACCATGCATTCCATCAGCTGGTGAGAGAAATGGGGCGATAACTGGAAGAAAGAGGTTTGTCCTTCCCTGGTTTTGTATGGAAATTGCTTCATGCTAGCATGTGGGAACCTGACCATCAGTCCATATGTGATTGTAAGTTCAGAGGAGAAAACACTTACCTGAAAGAGAAATGTTTTTCAGCATCTGAATATGAATTGCATTGGGCCATGGAGCAGAAGATCGGGATGCGGAGAGAGCACGTTCAAGCTCATGCATGGTGAAGGTGGCATTGTAACTTTCACAATTGGGAGAAATAAAAGAAGGCGTTCGTGCCTCCTCAGCCTGAGCTCGAGACCTCAGTGAAAGATCAGCCCAAAGCATTGGAGAAATCAACAGGTTCCACGAGAACTTTGTTTCCTATGTCCAGGCTGGGCATTGGGGAATAGACCTTAGTGCCAGATAACTGGCGTAGGTTACCCCAGACGACTGACAAAGGAGTAAATCTGTTGAAAGAACTCGTGAAATAAATCCAGCAAGTTTTTTTTTTTTTTTTTCTTTAATGGCACGACAGCATTTGTAATTAATACAATTTTTTGAAGTGGGCCGGCGTTGAAACATATGTAGAACACCTCGCCGGGCTCGAATAGCCTCGCTACATGCTGCATTCCACCAGGGAACCGGGTCCCTATGGGGAGATGTGGAAGGTCAGGGTATGGAATATTCGGCGGCAGTGAGAATAACGTCAGTCAGTTAGTTTACCTGACTGTCACAACCGGGGAAAACCGCCATGGAAGAATAGAACCCCCAGTCGGCTTTGGAAATGTTCCAGCTGGAGGAATGTGGGGAAGTGGTATGATGTAGTAGAGAAATTATACATGGTAAATGGTCGCTTGAGTACCTATCAGACAGAATGTACCATCTAAAACGATGTGCAAGTGGAGTAGTGCATATTGCAAGGTCCAAATGGGAACAGGTATGCATCGTGTCAGATAGGAAAGTTAGTTTGCCGGTATTTAGGGAGACAAGGTTTAGGTGGTTGAAGAGGTCAGGCAAAAGAGAGCTCCTCTGGCAAGAAGCTGGAGAGCCCCATGGAGGGTGGTGGGCGTTGAAGTCGCCAATCAACTAAAATGGCATAAGAAGCTGAGCAGCAAGGTGCTGTAAGTCTGCCCTAAGAATGGCAGATGACGACGGAGTGTAGATATTACAAAGAGAGAAGGTGAGTGTGGAGATGGTGACATGGACGGCAACTGCCTGGAGGGGAATTTGCAGTGGAATGGGATGACAATAGACGTCTTCCCGAATGAGCAGCATAGCTCCTCCATGAGCAGGAATAACTTCCACAGGAGGTAAATCAAAACACACTGCAGTATACTGTGGAAAATCGATATGTTCGGTTGGACACAGCTTCATTTCTTGCAGACCAACTATAAGCGGGCAGTGCAGTCTAAGGAGTAGTTTTAATTCATCGTGGTTGGAATGAATGCCTCGAATGTTCCACTGAAGAAATTCCATGAAGAAAGCAAAAGAAGAATAAAAAGGGAGAAGGCAAGAGGGGATCACCTCGACGGCAGCTGAGGACGTGGCTGCGAGGCAGCACTGCTACTGCGATCAACAGATGGACAATCGTGTTCCATGGGTTCAAACATCGGTTCTGCCTCCTTCCTGGATTGACTGGAAGGGGCAGCTTCCTCTGCCGGTGAAATGCCGGCACATCGACAAGCAGTAGAGCGTCCTAGCAAGACAGAGGATGGCCGGTGCCATCTACTGCTGGATGGCGTGACCGAAGAGTCACGCCGTGGCGGAGAAGGAGGGAACTTCTCTTTCTGCAATTTTGGAGGCAGTTCGGTTTGAAGAATGAGCGGCTGATGGTTGGGAAGACGACTTTTAGGAAAATTTCGCAAACAGGATCTTTTTTCGAAGTCCAGGCGACTGACTTTGATTCATCGAGTTTCCTTTTCGGTGTAAAGGGCAAAGTAGAAGAAGAAGAAGAAGTCATTACAAAGTTGTTCCCCATGATTACCGGCACTCCTTCCTAACGGGAAACCCTCACTGAAGGCTCACCCACCTTAGGTGATTGTTCACACCTCATGTCGCACCTCCTGAAAAATGGACAGAGGGACCAATCAGCACGGTCGGAAGGTTACAGCTCGGGTAATCACCCCTCGCTGGGCCTGGCCTTTACCAGAGGGTACGTGCAGGCCCCACATGCCAAGGGCTGGGACTTATGCATTACCCAGTCACCTGTTATGCAGCGAGTGTGTGGGCGGCCATCAAGAATGCACAGGGAGAAAGAAAAGAAAGAGGAAAGAAGGAAAACAGAAGGAAGTGGGGAAGGTTGAGTCTCAAACACCGAGGCAGAGACTAAAGGAGGAGAGGAGGCTAGAAGAGTTCAGTATGGAGGGAAACGTGGAAGCAACAGTTAGCAGAAAAGAAACCAAAAAAAGAAAAATACGGTACATGAGACCACTTAAACTCACACGGGACACCTGTCTCCGGGTGAAGGCATAAACCGGAAGGGGGGGGGAGGAGACTGAAGCAGCCTCGGGCGGGAAGGAAGACTGCTTCGGCTCGGGGCCCTGTGCGCGCTACACACGTACCCACAAAAGAGCTGTGGGCCCCCGCCCAAATTGGGGTGGGGGGGGGGGGGGTGTTAGAAAAGGTATGGGAGTCTGTGCATTTAATTAATGAAGAGAGTGGAGGGATTAATAATATAATAGTTTGTGTTGGGCCAGTAGATGCAGGAAGGGAAAATTAAAAATGAAAAATAAATAGCACAAATAAAGATGAGAGGAAAGGGAGGAAATGTGTATAATGGGAGTAACTGGAATAGAAATAATTTTAATGCTGTATCAACAATCTGCACCATTACATAGTCTCGTGTTGTGAGTGGATGGAACTGTTAATAAAGAGTGGTTGGTATATGGCAGCAAACATGGTTTGAGTGTTTTGGATAACAGTTGTCTTTCATATATAGTACTAATGCTTAAAATATCTAATGCTTTCAGTTTAAGTACTTGAAAATGGTCTACACTAAACCTGTAGAATCATTTATTCAATTAAATATGTCAGATGAAGGCATCATTTATAAAATTGATTGCAGCTGTGAACACAGTTAAGATTACAAACTTAACTTTTTTCCTATTTAAGATTGGGATACATAAAGAACAGAGAAGTGGACTGTAGTCATGAACTAGTTATGGTATAAAAATGAATTTTACATACCTCTTCATCATAATCCCAAGGAGTATATGAAAACTGAAGACAAGGCATGAAGGTAGATGCCTGTAACCAGCGGATGAAAAGTTCTTTGCTTGGTTTATTGCCGTATCCATTTCCTCCAATCATATTGGACATAACAAATGAATAACCAACAATATTAAGAGCTAATAAGGTTGGTATCAAAGACTTCAAACCATTTTCATAGCCCCAGGAAGATTCTTTATCTGACATCTGCAAGAACACTGGCAGACGTTGATTCCTGTACATTACTCGGAACACAGTCAGCAGTTCCATTCTAACAAGTGATGCAGCATTTTCTACATACCGCGAAGTGTATATATTGGGTTGCAGTCTTGTAGGAGAATCTAGATGTCCAACTTCTGGAGACCCAGGCATGTAAGAAGTTTCACCAGCATCAAATTTGAAACCATCAATTGCATAGTTGTCCACTAAGTCCTTTATCTTCTCATTCCACCAAGAAGTCGCATTACGATTTGTGAAATCTACAAGACCTGCAATTCCATTCCACCAGACAGTTCTGTCCCAATCACGATCAGTATTTTTCACGAGGTAATTCCTCGACCTCGCTTCAGAATACGCTTTACACACTGTACTGACAAATGGATGAACCCACAAAGTAACACGAAAACCTTTAGTGTTGAGGTTCTGAATAAATTGTCCAGGTTCTGGGAATCTTCTAGTATCAAACTCAAATTCACCGTAGCAACTTTCCCACCGATCATCAATTTCCAAATAACTCCTGTTAAAGCCACGCTCTTCAATCTGACCGGCAAAGTCTGTTATAACAGTTGCATTTATTTCTCTTTTATATCTTGCCCAAGTAGACCATACTGGGTATTTTATCATTTCTTTGTCTGGAATGCTTGATGGAAATCCCAGGAAATGTTTAACTGTGGCCCTGTGCAGCTTCTTCATATCACTGTCATGACAATAATAAAATTTCAGACTCACGGTGGTTTCATTATCTCGGAGGTAGGGTGCAGCAATTTTGCTCGTGAAACAAAGCTGGTGGCTGTCCTGAGAAACGAACAGTGGAACGTCACGTGGAACATAAAGAACTTTCCCTCCAGATGTAATCCAGAATGATTCTGCAACTCCATTAATTGAGCCCTGTCCAGTGGCACATGGTACATCCTCCACTTCATTTTTCTCACTGGGCCAGTACTGAGATTGTTTCAAAAGTGGACCACCATACAGATGCTCTCCTGTTATGGACACACAAGATGATATGCCCACATGCCAAGTAGCCGATGCATAGAATTTGTAACATTCAACATCCTCACTTATCTTTAACTGTCTTAATGTCAATTTTGCATTTGGAAGCTTGCTTCCTTCTCTTTCCCATTTCAGACATATGTCAAAAGAACTGTTGTCACAAGAAAGCGGATTTCCAACATCTTCAGAGAAAGACACTTTATTTTGCAGCAGCGGTGTTATATTACCTGCAAATGAAGTATATGTATATGAATAAAAGCTAATAATTTACGATATTAAGTCACAGATGCAAACACTCGCATGCGCGTGTCACAAACACGCGCGCGCGTCCACACACACACACACACACACACACACACACACACACACACACACACAGAGAGAGAGAGAGAGAGAGAGAGAGAGAGAGAGAGAGAGAGAGAGAGAGAGAGAGAGAGAGGGGGGGGGGGGGGATTTTTGGGAGAACAAAGCAACAACACAAGTGAAACTACATCTCATCTACTAAGATTATAATATACTGTCCATAAAAGTAAAGGACACTTGTGACTGTGTTACTTACAGTCAGAATGAGCTTCTACAAACACACAATATAATATGCTACATGTCATAAAATTTCAGATGTGGCAAAGGTATAGGTTTGAGTGATGTGTGAAAAAACAGAAGGGACACAGCATTTACAAGGGAAGGACCTCAGACACTAGCAGCCAATACAGGTCATGACATTAAAATGACTCAAAATTAACTGGACTGATGGTAATCACAAACTGACCATTTTTACAATGTTTACAAATCAAATTTTTGTTCCTAATCCTATTAGACCAAACTGTTGTGTTATTAGTCCCTAGACTTACAAACTATTTAAACTAACTTATACTAAGGCCAAAACACACATCCATGTCTGAGGGAAAACTTGAACCTCTGGTGGGAGGGGTCACCCAGTCCATAGCATGATGCATTAGACCACATGACTACATGGATACTCCCAAGCAGCAATCACATTTTTGCTCATATTTCTTTATTACTGATAAAATGTGTTGAAATACTGTGCCAGATCACACAGCTAGCACCACTTTTCGCTGGAGCGTGGTTACATCTTGTCTCTACATGCATTAGCTGTAACAGTTTAATTTATTGACCACTTAAAAAAAATGATGAGCCTTCAGGGCCTGGTGGCAATGTGTACAAATAAAACACAATTTTTGTGACTGAAGGTAAGTTCATTTTCTTTCTGGACAACATAAATGGTGATGAAAGATGCACCATTTACAATTACCTATCCATCCAGTTAATTGAGAGTAGATTTAGTGTCACAAACATTCAGTGTGGTAGTGAGTCAAAATATCTTACAGACCTTAATTTTTGTTCACACATAAGTGACCAAATTTACTCAGTTCTTTGGTTGTGTCACAGATCCTTCCCTTGTTAGTACAGAATTCAAACTGAGTTCTACTTTCAGCAATTATTGTTTTGTTTAATTTACATGGCACACAAAATGTCAATAATGGAGGATAAATAACAACTCACCATAAAGAGGCTCGCTGAGCTGTTGACAGGCACGAAAATAGATACTCACTTCACACATTCGTGTCTGTCAGCAGCTCATTAGCCTCTTTACGGTGAGTTGTTATCTATCCTCCATTATTGACATTCCAACAAGATTTTCCATTGTTAAAATATACCATTTAATATCCTATTCAAAAACCTTCCACACTACTAGCTGTCAGCAACATGCGAGGAAGAGACCTGTATACCAATAATACATATCTCATTCTTTGTCACATAATCCTAAAGAATTTGGACAAATTTCTAAGGGTAATCAGACAAATTTTCTCACAGAATACACTTTGTATCCATCCATACATTTCCAATATGAATGGAGAAGGACGTCAGTTGAAAACAGAAACCCATTTTGTAAACGATAAATATCAGTCTGGCAACTGCCTTACTCACAGATAATTTTATATGGTCATCCTACTTCAAACCGCTCCCAAATATTTTATGGAAGTACCGTTTCAAGTGACTGTTCTGCAACTTCATGTATTCCAAGTTATGTGACATTTGCTTATGTTGAGAGTCAAATGTGTGTGTGTGTGTGTGTGTGTGTGTGTGTGTGTGTGTGTGTGTGTGTGTGTGTTTACCTCTACTTTTCCCCGTAAGTCCAGTTCTTCTGCTCCTGGGCTTGGAATGACTCCTCACCCAGTCCTTAAAACCCGCATACTTTCCTTTTTCCCTCTCCTTCCTTCCTCTTTTCTGAAGAAGCAATTTAGGGTTGCGAAGGGTCAGCTTTTGTGTGTGTGTGTGTGTGTGTGTGTGTGTGTGTGTGTGTGTGTGTGTGTCGCCCCCTACAAAACCTTTCACCTGAGTCCATCAAACTCATGACCTCACTAACACTGTGCACCCCTACCTTCTACCTACTTCCTAAGATTCACAAACCTAAACATCCAGAGTGCCCCATTGTGGCCGGTTACCAAGCCCGCAAAGAACGAAGCTCTGCCTTCATAGACCAACACCTTCAACCCATTATGTGCAGTCTCCCATCCTTTATCAAAGGCACCAACCACTTTCTTGACCCCCTGATATCCTTACCCAACCTGTTACCTACAGAAACCATCCTTGTAACCATTGATGCTACTTCCTTATACACTAACAACCCACATGCCCAGGGCCTTGCTGTGATAGAGTATTTCCTTTCTAGACGACCACCTGCACCCCTACCTAAAAACCTCTTTCCTTATTACCCTAGCAAGCTGCATCCTAACACACAACGTCTTCACCTTTGAAGGCCAGACATACCAACAAATAAAGGGAACAGCCATGGGAACCAGGATGGCCACCTTGTACACAAACTTATTTATGGGCCACTTAGAGGAAGCCTTCTTGGATACCCAAGCCAGTAAACCCAATTCTTGGTACAGATTTATTGATGACATCTCCATGATCTGGACTCACAATGAAGAACTCCAGAATTTCCTCTTCAACCTCAATTCATTTGGTCCCTATTCCAAATCCCATGCCACTTTCCTCGATGTTGACCTCCATCTGTCCAATGGCCAACCTCACACATCCGTCCACATCAAACCAACTAAAAAACAACAGTACCCCATTTATGACAGCTGCCATCCATTCCATCCTTCCCTACAGCTTAGGTATTCGTGGCAAACGAGTCTGCTCCAGTCCTGAATCTCTGAACCAGTGCACCAATAATCTAATAACAACTTTCACATCCTGCAGCTATCCTCCTGATCTTGTACAGAAGCAAATTGCCAGAGCCACTTCCTCATCCCCCCAAATTCAGAACCTTCCACAGATGAACCCCAGAAGTACCCCTCTTGTCACCGGATACTTTCCGGGACTGGAGCGGACTTTGAATGTGACTCTCCAGCAGGGATAAGACTTCCTTAAATCCTGCCCCGAAATGAGATCCATCCTTCATGACATCCTTCCCACTCCACCGAAGTGTATTTCCGCCACCCACCTAACCTCCGTAACCTCCTAGTCCACCACTATGAAATCACCAAACCACCTTCCCTACCTTCTGGCTCCTAGCCTTGTAACCGCCCCCGTAGTAAAACCTGGCCTATGCACCCTTCCACCACCACTTACACTTACTCCAGTCCTGTAACCCGGAATTGCGTTCTATGTGGGAATGACCAGCAAAAAACTGTCCATTCGCATGAATGGTCACAGGCAGACAGTATTTGTTGGTAATGAGGATCACCCTGTGGCTAAACATGCCTTGGTGCACGGCCAGCACACCTTGACACAGTGTTAAACCGTCCAAGTTATTTGGGTACTTCCCACTGACACCAATCTTTCAGAACTCTGGACATGGAAACTCAGCATATTCTCTCTTCCCGTTGTCCATCTGGTCTCAACCTCCGCTAAATTCTAATTCCCGCCTCTGCCTCAAGTGGTATCTCTGTCCAACTTCTTTGCTTCCAACAAATGTCTGCCTAGGTGTGTTTGCGTTTGTGTGTGTGTGTGTGTGTGTGTGTGTGTGTGTGTTTACCTTCCTTTTTTTCTCCTAAGGCAAGTCCTTCCACTCCTGGGATTGGAATGACTCCTGGGATTGGAATGACTCCTTTTCCACTTCCTTAAAACCCAAATCCTTCCCTTTCTCCTCTCCTTTCTTCCTCTTTTCCTGATGAAGCGACCAACGGTTGCGAAAGCTTGTATGTGTGTTTGTGTGTGATTTTATTTGTGCCTATCGACGAGCCAGTCCTTTTGGTAGGTCATCCGTTTTCTATTTCTTATATATATATGACATTAATATTATAGAAGGAGGCTTTCCTGGAGGGAAAAATTTTTATAAAAATAAAGATTGTTACCCAAAGCACAGGCTTGTCAACAGACACAAAAAACACAAATGAAAACACACACAAACAAACATTCAAGCTTTCGCAACTGTTGGTTGCTTCGTCAGAAAAAGAGGAAGGAAGGAAGAGAAAAAGGAAAGGATGCGGGTTTTAAGCGAGTGGATGAGGGGTCATTCCAATCCCGGAAGTGGAAGGACTTACCTTAGGGGGAAAAAACGACAATGTGTCTGCCTAAGTGTGTTTGCATGTGTATATGTGTGGGAGTGTGTGTATTGTTTACCTTCCTTTTTTTCCCCTCTGCCTGAAGAAGCAACTAGGTTGCGAAAGCTTGCTTTTGTGTGTGTGTGTGTGTGTGTGTGTGTGTGTGTGTGTGTGTGTGTGTGTGTGTGTATACTTTATTCATGTTTGCTGTCACTACCGGTGCTCCTTCGCCTGCTAAGTAAACTTCATCCATTTTATATATATATATATATATAGAGGGAAACTTTCCCGGTGGGATAAACAAAAATAAAAATAGAAAAGAGATGACTTACCAAAAGGACCGGCTCGTCGAGAGAAACAAATATAAAACAAATAAAATCACACACAAACACACATACAAGCTTTCGCCACCACTGGCAGCTTCTTCAGGAAAAAGAGGGAAAAAGGGGAGGAAAAGGGAAGGATATGGGTTTTAAGGAAGTGGAAAAGGAGTCATTCCAATCCCAGGAGTGGAAGGACTTACCTTAGGGGACAAAGAGGAAGGTAAACAAATACACCTTCCTCTTTGTCCCCTAAGGTAAGTCCTTCCACTCCTGGGATTGGAATGACTCCTTTTCCACTTCCTTAAAACCCATATCCTTCCCTTTTCCTCCCCTTTTTCCCTCTTTTTCCTGAAGAAGCTGCCAGTGGTGGCGAAAGCTTGTATGTGTGTTTGTGTGTGATTTTATTTGTTTTATATTTGTTTCTCTCGACGAGCCGGTCCTTTTGGTAAGTCATCTCTTTTCTATTTTTATTTTTGTTTATATATATATATATATATATATATATATATATATATATATATATATATATATATATATATTTCTGCTAGGATTCATTGATGACATCTTCATGATCTGGACTCACAGTGAAGAAGACCTCCATAATTTCCTCTTCAACCTCAACTTCTTTGGTCCCATCAAATTCACCTGGTCCTATTCCAAATTCCATACCACTTTCCTCAATGTCTACCTTCATCTATCCAACGGCCAACTTCACACATTTGTCCACATCAAACCTACCAATAAACAACAGTACCTGCATTATGACAGCCGGCATCCATTCCACATCAAATGTTTCCTTCCCTACAGCTAAACATGCCTTGGTGCACGGCCAGCACATCTTGGCACAGTGTTACAACGTCCAGGTTATCTGGATACTTCCCACCGACACCAATCTTTCAGAAATCTGGAGATGGGAACTTGTCCTTCAGCATATTCTCTCTTCCCGTTGTCCACCTGGCCTCAACCTCCGCTAAATTCAAATTCCCGCCCACCTTTCTGTAACATCTTTGCCTCTGTGCTCTGGACAGAGCCTCTGCCTCAAGTGGTATCTCTGTCCAACTTCTTTGCTTCCTACAAATGTCTGCCTAGGTGAGTTTGCGTGCGTGCGCATTGCAATGAAAATCTGTGACAACATAGAATGTGAAGAGGATGTTGTTGATGCTCATCATGAAGGAAAGGATGCTGTGTTAATCAGCAAAGTACGAGAAAAAAAAACCTGTTAACTTCAATAGTCATCGGAAGAAATCCTACAAGTACAAGAGTGGTCATCCGATAGCAATTAAACAAATGCAAACTGGACCACATTGAAGCTGAAGGCCAAGATCATAGGTCCTTACAGAGTCACAAAAGTTAAAACAAATGGCACATATGATGTGTGCCAAGAAGGTGATAACCATGAGGGTCCCAGAACTACAACATGTGCTGAATTTATGCAACCTTGGCCAAGTGACTACTCCACACCTGAGTCAGATGATTGTCAGGATGACCAAATGTGGGATTCAGACGGGGGATTTATGGGATTTCCTGCTGACGAAACTGAAGACATGCCAGAGATGTAAAATATTAGACAGTAGTTTGGTGAACATGGAATAAACACAAGTAGAAAGAGTTTTCTTTGTTTCAGTTTAGCTCTGTTAATTTTAGTTAATACCTGAAGTTAATTTCTATCATTTGGCATTGCAGAGTTTTTTAATTAGCAAATATTAATTAATTCATGCGAGAGGTGTTTTATGGTAGTTCATATAGTATGAAAATTAGTATTTCTGTTAAGATTAAATAAATTCTTTTCTCATAATGTTGAAGTAGGTATCATTATGTTTCACAATTAATGTTAGGAATGAGTCTGTCATTAGTTTCCGTATAATTACAGTTTATTCTGCAATTATTGTTGAGAAGCATATTTTAAAGTAATTGTAGGTGAAGTACTATTAACATAACAGCCATTTATATATCAATTTACTAAGTATTATTTATCCTATATTTTACTATAGCCAGTTGCTTGTAACTGTTTACTTTCCATTGTAATTAATGTAATGTACATTGTGGTGTCGCACAAGTACAAAGTGCGCGCCACCTACTTTCGCCGCGCGCCGCCATGCATGCACGGCGCGGCGTTCTTCCGACGACAGCCACGAGCGCCCTCTGCTGGGACCCCGCTCGTGGCCACCACTGAAAAGACACCGGGCACTTCGGACTGAGATAGCAACGAGTTAGGACCTTCGTAATCAGATAGGCACCAGTGAAGACTTTGCTATTGTACAGGCACTAGGCAGGCCTCTAACAACTATGTATCAACATTCTGCAGTACTATGTAAAAGTTAAGTATTGTTACATTCTGTGCAATATATCTCTTTCTAATTTACTCGAGTGTTTATAGTTTCTGGCTGCTCCCCTCCGTACCTGCACCAGCGTGTCGGTCTTATTCCACTCGGCCACCGACACCTACGACGAGGCTGGGACACAAAAGTGGCGACGAGGAGTGATAGAACCTTGGACCAGCCCGCTTGCAGCAGCCAGACAGCAGCAGTCGGAGCACGCAGAAATTGCTCCCGCCCACCCACCCTTATTATAAGATTTTTGGGGGAACATATTCTGTTACGTATTTTGTGGACTTTTTTGTTGCAGAGCGTCCTCTTTCATATTGCATTTGTGTTTTGTTATAAGTTACTTGTATGCGCGGCGCCTAATCGGTCAGCATGGCCACTACCCCGAACCCAAACTTAATGGAAATTATTCAGTTACAGACGGCGCAAATTACCCAGCTTCTCCAGGCCGTGTCGCAGTTGACGACACAGGCTGCTCACCAACAACAACAGCCGTCGCATCAGCAGCACACACCTGCCGCCGCACCGCTTCCGACGTTCCGCCAGTACAACGAACGTGAGGAAGAATGGAGCGACTATTTCGCACAGTTTCAAGAACTCGTCGCGGCTCACCAAATTACAGGTCAGAGAGTGAAGAACCTTTTCTTATCGATTGTGGGCCCCCAGACTTTCGTACTATTGCATAAACTTTTCCCTCTCGCATCTCCTCGTGATGTAGACTTTGAACAAATTGTAGATGCACTGAATGCTCATTATGAGAGAAAAGTTCTTGTAGCCGCTGCACGATACCGATTTTTCAGACTTAAAAAATTACCGCAGCAGTCACACCAAGAGTGGATTACGGAATTGAAGGGCTTAACCCGCCAATGTAAATTTACTTGCTCTTGTGGACTTTCGTATAGTGACGTGATGTTGAGGGATGCGATTACGCAGAACATTCAGGACCCCAGAATTCGGGCAGCAATTCTGAAACAGTCTGACCCTTCATTAGACAGTGTACTGCAGCTTATAGAAGCGCATGATACTTTTGACTTAGCAGACGTAGAAATGCAAAGCCACAGTGTAAATTCAGTGCGCCGCAACGGGCGCTTTCCTAGCCGTAGTTCTCAGTATAGCACTAGTGATTCTTATTTTTCTACCGGCCGTGCTGAACAGACAGTGAACAGTAGCCAGTGTAAAAGTGCGACGCAAAGGTCGCCCCGTAGTGTTAGACACAGTAATTTGAATAACGGGCGCCAACGCTCATTTCAGAAAAATGTACGTAAATCTTGCCCCCAGTGTGTGTCTCGCCACAAGCGTGCTCATTGCCCTAGTCGCAACGCAACCTGTTATCAATGTGGCAAATCAGGACATGTGCAGTCTATGTGTATGCAAATTAAAAACTCAAAGAACAGTAACGTTAGAAACGGTGCTTCGCAGAGTGCGAGAACAGTTCATTCTGTAAATGTTATACGGGCTGTGGATTTGAACAGTGCTTTCCTTGGATCTCAATTGCAAGAAAGTAGTTCTGCGCCTATGCCAAAACTATATAGTGCACCACGTAGCAAGCGCCGACGAGCGCGTAAAACAGTGCAACGGAAAAGGGTTCGGGACAAGCAAAATGACTATGAACAGTGCATTCCTGTAGTGAAAATAGTGCCTTCTGCAACTTCTAATTGTAATAGTGCCCAGTACTGTGTAGCTAGTGACAGTAGAATTGGTGTAGCTACTCAAAGTAATTTTAGTGCAGTAGCCTCGCATTACGCGGACGCCGATCCGGCGGTAGTGTCATCTAGTGACAGTGTGGTTAATCCGCTGTGTGCCGAGTATGCGCCGCTTCCTACCGCACGCAACCCGCGCAAGCGCAGAAAACAATATGTATTAGACGTTGCCCACATTCGCGCACCGGTCGTGCGCCAGAAGCACAAGCTGTTTGTTACTCTCTCTATAGAAAATAAGACTGTGCAATTTCAGTTTGATACTGGTTCCGCTGTTACATTAATTAATAAAGATACTTATGAACTTCTGGGTTCGCCAAAATTGTCGCCGTCACAGCAAGTGTTAACAGCTTATACAGGTGAAAATATTCCCGTGCTAGGAACATGTAGCCTGCCCGCCTCTTTTCAAGGTGTAACGAAAACAGTTGCTTTTGTAGTTCTTCAGGCCAAATCTACGCAGAATATTTTTGGACTAGATGCTTTTGACTTGTTTGGTTTATCAATTCAAAGAGATGTGCTTCAAATTTCGTCAATAGTGCCTCAGGATAAAATCAATGCATTGTGTGACAAATATAGTGACTTGTTTTCGCCGGAACTAGGTTGTGCAAAAGACTTCGTGGCACATGTAACTTTAAAAGAATCTGCAGTTCCAAAATTTCGTAAAGCTAGACCAGTGCCTATCGCCTTGCGTGATACAGTTGCCGAAGAACTTAAACGTTGGCAAGATAGTGGGGTGATTTCTCCTGTTTCTGCGAGTCAGTGGGCCTCGCCTATAGTAATTATACCCAAGCCGTCAGGTAAACTTCGTCTCTGTGCGGACTTCAAATCAACAGTGAACAGTCAAACCATTGTAGACACTTACCCTCTGCCCAGACCTGACGAACTAATGGACAAATTAGGACAGTCTCGCTTCTTTTCTAAGATTGATTTAGCAGAGGCATACTTACAGATTCCACTTGATGACGAGTCAAAAAAGTTTTTCGTCATTAATACTCACATGGGCCTTTTTCAATTTCAACGCCTACCCTTTGGCAGTTCTTCCGCTCCCGCTATTTTTCAGCGTTTTTTGGAACAGCTGACAGTTTCTGTACCGTGTTGCTCGAACTATTTAGATGATATTGTGGTATCCGGACGTACAGTTGAAGAACATTTAGCAAACCTGGAGTGCCTTTTCAAAGTTTTGACTGCAGCAGGTCTACGTTGCAATAAAGCAAAGTGTTCGTTTTTTCAAACTGAAATAGAGTACCTAGGCCATGTGATTAATGCCCAAGGAATCCATCCCTTACAGTCACATCTTTGAGCAATCAAAGACTTGCCTCCTAAGAATGTGCACGAATTGCAAGCAGTGATGGGAAAGCTGAACTATTATTTCAGGTTTATTCCCAATGCCTCTCAGATTGCAGCTCCACTGCATCGCTTACGTAGGAAGAATGTTCCTTTTGTATGGTCTAAAGATTGTCAGGTTGCCTTTGACAAACTAAAGTCTTCACTACTCAGTGATGCATGTTTGATTCCCTTTGACCCACAGAAGCCTGTAGTGTTAGCAGTTGACGCCTCGTCGTACGGTGTGGGCGCGGTTCTGTCACATCGTATTGGATGTCACGATCGTCCTATTGCCTTTGCATCCAAGCTACTGACGCCGACGCAACAGAATTACAGTCAGATAGAAAAGGAGGCCTTAGCAATCATTTACGGCGTCACAAAGTTTCATCATTATCTCTATGGCAGAAAATTCTATTTGTTGACAGACCACAAGCCTCTCACGTCGTTGTTCTCACCCACAAAGCCGATTCCGCCCCGTACGGCACAAAAGCTTCAGAGATGGTCCTTGATATTGTCTAATTATCAGTATGAGATTTTGTACGGACCTACCACTAAACATGCCAACGCGGACACACTTTCCCGACTTCCGGTTGGCCAGGATGTATCATTTGATTCTTCAGAAATGGCATGTTGTCAGATAGACTCCAGAGATGCTTCCGCTGTCGCAGACTTTCCTTTGAACTCTCGTCGGGTTGCACAGGAAACAGCTGCGGATGCAGACCTAAGTGTGGTAGCACGTTTTGTTCGCTCAGGGTGGCCTGCCAGAGCCAAAGAAATTGATCGGCCTCTGGTTCGACGTTATTTTGCACAACGTCATGCATTGTCTTTAAGTCAGGGTGTACTGTTGTTGCATACCGACAACGACCAAGCAAGAGTGATTGTTCCCCGTTCCCTGCAACGAGAAGTGTTATGCCTCCTGCATCAAGGACATTGGGGTATTGTTAGGACAAAGCAACTGGCCAGACGTCATTGTACCTGGGTTGGTATGGACACTCAGATAGAGAGCATGACATCACAGTGTACAGTTTGTGCGCAGCATCAGGCGGCTCCTCCACAACGTTTCTCGGACTGGCCACGCGCCAAGGGACCATGGCAACGTTTACACATTGACTTTGCCGGACCATTCTGGAATACGCGCTGGTTAATTGTTGTAGACGCTTTCAGCAAGTTTCCTTTTGTGATTGCCATGAACTCAACGACAGCTTCTAGTACAATCAGTGCCTTAACATCAGTGTTTTGCATCGAAGGTTTGCCTGAAACTATCGTCAGTGACAATGGACCTCAGTTTGTTAGTGCGGAATTTCAACAGTTTTGTCGCGTGAATGGCATTCAGCATATCACCACCGCACCTTTTCACCCTCAGTCCAATGGTGAAGCAGAACGTTTCGTTCGAACATTCAAGTCTCACATGGAGAAGATGAAAGGTCAGCACTCCAGGCAGCAAGCTCTTCAAATTTTCCTGTCTACGTATCGGTGCATGCCACGTGACGGCCCGTCTCCTGCCGAGCTGCTACACGGCTGCCGTCACCGCACTCTCCTTCACCTGCTGCAGCCTCCCACGCACCGAGTCGGTTCGTATGGCGCTACGCGTTTTCAGGTTTCTACGCCGGTGCTGTACAGGGTGTTTGCTGGCAACAAGAAGAAATGGTTACCGGGCACCATTCAGCGCGTGCTAGGGCGCAATATGTTTGTTGTACGTTCTTCCACAGGGTCGGAGCTGCGGCGCCACGCAAACCAATTGCGCCTGCACAGACCGCGCGATCCTGTCTCCGGTTTCTTGATTCCAGACCCAGTTCACCGCCAGGGAGCACAACCACATCGTTCGTCCCCGGACTACGAGATCCCTATGGACGTCGACGTACATCCGACGCAGTCGTCGCCGCCGCTGTCGCCGCCGCAGATGACAGCGTCACCGAGAGGGACTCCGGGACCGTGCGGGCCTCCCCAGCTTGGGCCACGCACCTCAGAAGAAGATGACCTGCTCCCTCTGGGCGGGGGCGGGCGCCCTTCCCCAGGTTTCGGCGGGTTCCCTGGAGGATCGCAAGGCGGATGCCGGGGCGCGGACGGCGTCTCGATCCCGGCCTCCGCTACGACGCCCGTCCCACCAGTAACGCCCCCGCCCAGGCCCTCCTCCCAGTGCCGTCGCCGTGGCCCTCAGCCCTACGCCACGACGGCGCGGCGGTTTGGGGGGGAGGGGTGTGGTGTCGCACAAGTACAAAGTGCGCGCCACCTACTTTCGCCGCGCGCCGCCATGCATGCACGGCACGGCGTTCTTCCGACGACAGCCACGAGCGCCCTCTGCTGGGACCCCGCTCGTGGCCACCACTGAAAAGACACCGGGCACTTCGGACTGAGATAGCAACGAGTTAGGACCTTCGTAATCAGATAGGCACCAGTGAAGACTTTGCTATTGTACAGGCACTAGGCAGGCCTCTAACAACTATGTATCAACATTCTGCAGTACTATGTAAAAGTTAAGTATTGTTACATTCTGTGCAATATATCTCTTTCTAATTTACTTGAGTGTTTATAGTTTCTGGCTGCTCCCCTCCGTACCTGCACCAGCGTGTCGGTCTTATTCCACTCGGCCACCGACACCTACGACGAGGCTGGGACACAAAAGCGGCGACGAAGTTGGGACACAAAATACATAATTAACAATACATAATTTTCAGTCATTGTTCGCTTTCGCACTATGTAGACGAGTCTTGTTTTGTGTTTGATCAGAGGCACAATCCACGTCACTCTGAACAATTATACTGAAATTCTTTGGTGTTAGTCGTGTAGAAAGTGGATTATGAACTGATTCTTAATAGTCGTGCCACACTAAATGTACCGTCAAATGGGGTGATTTCAGACACTGGGGTGATTTCAGACAATACAGTTTATCTTCTCTTCCCCGCTGCATAGCAACGAATTAGCACTAATTTCTGCCTCTATGCGCTGCTTATTTTACGCACGAGACTGTAATTACCGCGTCTTGCACTCCCGTGTTTGGATCGATTGTTTACCTATGCAATAATCACTCTGACAGTCTCATTGACGAAAGTTCTTGTTGTGTTATGGAGCGAAAACTTTCTGTTGTTGTGACTGGTGGAAAATTATTGTAGCATCAATGCCAATGAGATCAGTAGGCTGCGGCACTAAGAGAAGTTTTGTACCTGTTTGTCACGAGTTTTGTGTAAAGTTTCAAAGTAGTGGAGGTTTTTTTCAAAATTGTGTACTTTGTGGGGTGATTTCAGACAATGCCGGAAAAGTAAGAAAGGTAGTCAAGATCGGAGTAATTATGACCTGGAAATTTTAAAGAAAGCAGTTCGAGATGATCAGTGTGGCAAATTAACATATAGAATAGCCTTTAATAAACAAAAATTCCTTATCATAGTCCTTATCCCTTATTTTAATGATGGACGTTAAAAATCACTAAAAACAAACAGAAAGAAAGTAGAATAAAAAAAGTCTTTTTTTGTCCGAAATCACGCCATACACTTCGAAAACCAGACAGAGATTGAAAATACACATGTGTCCAAAATCACCCTGTCCACAGGATGATTTCAGACACTTTATTTGTCTGTTTCAGGCAAAAGTAGATGCACATGGACGTTCTGTTTCTAGGATATTTTATTGATTATACATACACCCCACCACTTCTGTAAAAAACAATGAACTCTAACAAAACCTATGAAAGTTATAGTGGAAATAATCTCAAAACGGTCCGAAATCACCTCGTCAGACAGTACACCTCAAACATTACTTACGTTAGGTGTATTCCACACACAAATGCCATAAATTGTATTATCGACATATAGGATGTGCATACTGGATTGTAGTGACTATAACCGATGATACTTGTATGCTGGCCATAAAAAGGAGACATCTGAGTATTAGTGATTCATTAAAGTGTCAATGAAGTACAATTCTTCACATCACCTATAGACAAGTTTTGCCCCACGATATTTTAGCCAGCCATTAACGAGAGTAGCGATCCACAAGAAGTTCAAGAAGCAGCGAATTACAACACAGCATTGTGATATGGTACCCTTTGTGACGACTCATCATTTATGACTGCATTAGTTTAGAACTTACAACAAACAGCATTTTACAAACAGTGCATCATGAATAATGAGGTGGACATAGTTGTAACTGTGATAATCAAAATGATAGTTATTGTGGCACAGTGAACAGTAGAGGAATCGTTAGTGATACGTGAGTAAGAATAGTGTTATTTTGAAATAATTTTCAAAATATTGGCTTCTCAAAACAGTCAGGTGGCCAACATTATGGTGGAAATCCAGCCAATCCGCATTCTGAGACAGCTCATGAACAGATGGACGACCTTCTGCAGCAGCATATTTATTAATCTAGTGCAGTAGCAGTTGTTCCTGGACATTGTGCAGAGAGCAGTGTTGTTAGTCACATGTCGCCACCGATTTATAAGGTAAAATTCTTGAACGTTAATCGTGGATGATATATGTCAAAAAGTTAATTGTCGGTGGAAGATGGACAGCAGGAACCAAATGTTAATGATGTAAAGAAAGAAGTTTGTTTTGATAAGGTGGGCAAATTTGGGGAGAATCAGATGCTGTATGAGACAGTGGTTATAAATCTGAATTAGATCTTTGTATGGTCAGTCTAAAGTCAGTGGAGTAATGGATGGGGAAGTGAAAGCTTCATCCACTATGATGCATAATGTAAATGAACCAGATGGTGGTGATTTTATTAAGTCAGTATCAAATGAACCTCCTGGTTGGGCTAAGTTATTAATTGCAGAATTATGTCATGTTACAAGTAACTTAAAACAACCAGAAACCTGATGAATACAATAGTAAGATTGAAATTGGTAACTAGCATCAGGAATTTGATGCATTAAATAGTACTTTAGTTGGTTAAAATAAGAAAAATTGAGAAGTGTAACCTAGTTGTAAAAGTAAAATAAAAAATGTAGAAGAAACTGTCAATGTGAAATTAATAAGTCCTGTGTAAATAATCATAATAGAATTTCCATATGTTAAAAAAAGAGAGGAAACTTGCTAGTTCTTGTGGTAACTGGTTTCAGTCTGTCAGGAAATCTTGTTCAGAGAATAAAGAACAACTTGAAAATCAAATAATTAAATAATTCTGTGTCTCTGTTGCAATATTCTCTATTGTCACATTGCAATGGAAGCAGGATTGACTTCGAAGGCAACTGAACACAGCACTTATACTGAAAGCACATTTATTACGAACTTAACATACACGCAGCACTAACTGCCTCTCAGGCAGAGTGTTCTGCTATTTGTACACAGACAGAATATACCAGAAATTAGAGGCACAGTTAACATAAGAAATAAGTAGAACATTCTTGAATTGTTAATTACAAAGAAATAAATTTTTGCCGTTGGGCAGGATTGAACCGGCGACCTCCAGCACCGCAGTCTGTGACGCTATCCGCTGTGCCACACCGGCAGTTGGTTTACGTGGTGTCTCACGGCATTGCTCCCTCTCCTGGAAAAACAGCGACCCGCTGTTACGTTCCCTGTGGAGCCAGCTGCAATGTCCTGAATCTTGACCTTGTGATGGGTCCTCTGTATGGCAGTTCAAGAGAATCCTTCCCTTCTCCATGATTATCCACGACAGACATTCCTGTCGTGGCGTCATCAGTAACATTACCGTCCTTAGAGTCCTCGAACAAGAAGCCATTGTCGCCTACCTGCTCTTCAGGATCGTAGTAAGGCTTCATGCACAGGACGTGAACAATGTCTCTTCGTTTTTGTCGTTTCGATGATGGCTCATACTCCTCAACTTAGTATGTGACATCTGACAGGCGGCGTAAGACAAGATATGGACCAAAGTATCACTTCCAATAACTTTTTTGGCCATCCAACCTTCCGTACAGGGGTAAAAATCCATACCAGATCTCATGGGCCACGGCCGCACAAATACGGAAAACCGCACACGTGCAAAGCGAGGTGCAGAGTGTGTTTGCACAGTGCATCGGTTCAACTTGGCATACTTCGCCTCAACTCGGCTTGCTGGGTGAGCCCGTTGCTGTATGCTGCCGAATGCGCTGCCAGGCAGCTTGGTCAACATTGGATTAAGTAAGCACAGGACAATTACTGCAGTAATGGAATCACCTGCTAAAAAAAAAAAAAAAAGAAGGAGAGCAAAAATACCCGAAAATCAATTTAAACTGGAATGGGAACTCTCTCACTTTTTTTGTTCGTTGTGACGATAAAGCCAAATGTCTAATCTGCGATGCACTAATTACATGTGTCAGAAAATCGTCTATTGAAAGACACTACAGCATATTGCATTCAGAAAAGTATAGTGATATCACATGGGATGCCAGAGAGGAAGAATTGCGGAAGTTGAAAACTCTTGCAGAAGAGAATTCTGTATCTACGAACGAGGTTGGTACAAGTACTTTAGCATGTATATTTTGGTTAAAGGTCATACGAAACGAAATAAAATTTGTTAACATTCCCTTCAAACGTGTATTAGTTTTCGTTTTCGCTTAAATTATTTCCAACACATCTTTTTTTTCTCTAATTTAGTGTGAAGAAGCTGAGAGCTGCTGAGAAAGACTCTCAGAGCTAGTTACAAAGTTTGTCTATGTTTAGCAAGAGCTGGGAGGCCATTTATGGATGGGCCATTAATAAAAAACATCATGTTGGACGTTGTAGAGACAATGAATCCCACATCAACTCCCACGTACAGCAGAATACCACTTTCCAGAATGACAATATCTCGGAGAATCAACGACATTGCTGATTATTTGCATGAACAATCGGCAGCCAAAATTGAAAACTTCCTAGCGTACTCCATCGCATTTGATGAGTCCACGGATATTAATGACACGGCTCAGTTAGCAATTTTTCTGCGTGGCGTGGACGACGACCTACATGTAACGGAAGAGCTCCTGGATATGATTTCTATGAAGGACACTGTGACAGTGGCGGATATCTTAGCAGCTGTTGAAATGAAAGCTGAAGGAATAGGACTCCCTTGGAAAAAGCTGTTTTCCGTAACCACAGACGGGGCACCAGCAATGTGTGGTAAAGCAAACAGGTTTATTGGCCTACAGCGGAAAAAGCTTAACATGCTGAATTTACCTTCTGTTCACTGTTTTGCACACCAGGAGGCACTTTATGCCAAAGTTATCAGTCTTCAAGAAGTGATGAATGTAGTGGTGCGTATCGTGAGCTACATTCGTTCTCATGGACTTACTCATCGCCAATTCAAAGAATTTTTGATTTGCTTGGAAGAGGAGTAACCATATATTCCCTACACGCTGACGTGTGCTGGCTGAGCAAAGGAAAAGTGATTTCCCGAATTTTTCGACTACGCTACACCGTGGCTAGAGTTTTTGGAGAGCAAAGGACGTCCGGAGCCGCTTTTTCATGACCCTGAATGGGTAGCTGATTTGGGATTTTTGGCAGACATTATAGCTCTCATAAATGATTTAAGTCTGAAACTCCAAAAAGAAAATAATCTCATCAACGATATGATCAGCAAAATAAAGACTTTCCATATAAACTGAAGCTCCTCAAAAACAACCTCTCAGAGAAAAATACGCAACACATTCCTGAACTAGGTAAGCGAAATATAAATTGTACTTTTAATAAGCAGGCCGGATTTTTATAACCGCTCTATTAAATATGGCACTATGTTTTGTTTGACAGCATCTGTGCACAAAGGAGAACACTTTGACAAATACGTCGAGGTGCTACAATCCCTTGAAAATGCTTATAACGACCGATAAATAACAGCTAAATAAAGGAGACTGCGTTACATATACAAGTGTAAAATTACATTAAAATCAGTAGTACACAGTACACGTTTATTAAAACCTATCAGTTTTTAGTACTTCGAAACAACTACTTACTTTACTTTCATTTATTAATATTGGTTTTGTTACTGTTTCAGGAAATTACCAACCTGCAGCCAACTCTCGATGTTTTTGTGAAACCCTTTTCGATGGATATTGAAAGTGCGCTTCCAGATTTACATTTCGAACTAACTGATTTGCAAAACGATGTTCACCGAAAGGATTTGTTTTACAACACAAAAGGTTTTCTCCAGTTCTACCAGAATTTATCGAAGGAAGACTTTCCCAAGTTACACAGAGAAGCAGCGAAGATTATGTCTATGTTTGGCTCCACATGTGTATGTGACAGGTTTAGTTCTGTTTTCTCTTGTACAAAAACTAGATTGTGTGCAAGTATTTCTAATAGTAATTTAGAAAATGCTCTCAGAGTTGCTGTCAGCCGATCTCTTGCTCCAGATCTTTCAAATAAAAAAAGAGAACATACAAGAGATAAATTTGTGTTGAAACCAAATTTAAAATTGTTATCATTATAATTATTACTATTATTTAAATTTATTTTATACCGGTAATGGTGTTCCACCAAACTAACCTCTCCGCCTAGTGTACATAAGTATTTGGCAATGAAGAAGAAAACAGGGTAAACGTTTTGAAAAGGTCGAGACAGGCGGCACAAGCGACGCAAGCGTAAGGAAAGAGAGAAGAGAAGCAGCGCTACTGCGCAGAGCCAAGGAGTGGGGGGTTTGCACCGTCGTCAACACAGCGCAGCTGTCTTCTGCACTGCAACAGGTCGGTGCTTGTCGTTATACCGCTGACGGTCCTTCTCCTGGGCATCCAGTGTTGGTATGTGAGCCAGCTGTCTTGCTTCTTCGACCCTGGTGATGAGCTGTTTAACATAGTCATCCTGAGTGCCGTCCAGTTGGAAAGGGAACAGCGTATCCATTGTCATCTCAGCTTCACGGCCATGGAGCAGGAAAAACGGCATGAAGCATGTGGTGTCTCATCTTGTGGTATTGTAAGCAAATGGCACGACTGGCAGAATTGTATCCCAATCCTTCTACTCAACACCGACGTGTATCAACAGCATATCGGCTAACATCTTGTTAAAACGTTCCGTAAGACCATTTGTCTGAGGATGGTATGCAGTTATCATTCTGTGGACAATGTCACACCGTGACATTACCTCTGATACTAGTTTTGACTGGAATACTTTTACACGATCAGATATCATGACACGTGGTGCTCCATGCTTCAAAATAACATCTTCTTCAAGGAGTTTTGCAATCTCTGGAGCATCTGCAGTCGGCACAGATTTGGTGACAGCATAACGTGTGAGGTAGTCAGTGCAGACTATTATCCATCGGTTAGCAGTTGTCGACTTCGGGAACCTTCCTAAAAGATTGATCCCAACTCGGTGGAATGGAGCTCCTGCCAGCAGAATCGGTACGAGATGCCCCGTAGGTAATTGTGGCACATGCTTCTGTCGCTGGCACTCTTTACAGTGAATCAAGCATGTGCATGTGTATTCAATAATTTGTTTCACACTGTTAGCGCATTATCAGACTGGGAACAGACAAGTGTTTTATTACAGTCCGTGTACCTAGCGGACAGCGAATCTAACATGGATAAGGTAAGTAAATTTTGAAAAGTCAGAACTTACTTGGTTGGAGATGGAGCCACATAATTATTTATGGCACCTTCTCCAGCCAAGTAAGTTCTGGCTTTTCAAAATTTACTCACCTTAGCCATATTAGATTCGCTGCCTGCCAGGTACACGTACTGTATTAAAACATTTGTCTGTTTCCAGACTGATGATGCGCTAACAGCGCAAAACACGTTGTTGTTGTTATGGTCTTCAGTCCGGAGACTGGTTTGATGCAGCTCTCCACCCTACTCTATCCTGAGCAAGCCTCTTCATCTCCTCATAAGAACGGCAACCCACATCCACTTGAATCTGCTTACTATATGCGTCTCTTGGTCTCCCTCTGCGATTTTTACCCCACACACTTCCCTCCAGTGCTAAATTTATGATTCGCCGATGTCTAAGAATGTGTCCTACCAAGCGATCCCTTCTTTTGGTCAAGGTATGCCAAAAATTCCTTTTCTCACCAATTCTGTTCAGTACCTCTTCATTAGTTATGCGATCTACCCACCTAATCATCAGCATTCTTCTGTAGCACCACATTTCCAAAGCTTCTATTCTCTTCCTGTCCACACTGCTTATCGACCAAGTTTCACTCCTGAACAAGGCAACGCTACACACAAATGCCTTCAGAAAAGACTTCCTTACACTTAATATTTGATGTTAGCAAATTTCTCTTATTCAAAAATCCTTTTCTTCCCATTGTCATTCTGCATTTTATATCCTCCGTACTGCAACCATCATATGTTATTTTACTACCCAAGAAACAAAACGCATCTACCACCTTCATTGTTTCATCACCTAATATAATTCCTTCAGCATCCCCTCATATTCTAAGACTGCATTCCATTATCTTTGTTTTGCTCTTGTTAATGTTCATTTTATACACTCTCTTCAACATACTGTCCATTTCATTCAACTGCTCTTCCAGGTCCTTTGCTGTCTCTGACATAATTACAATGTCATCAGCAAAACACAATGTTTTTATTTCTTCACCATGAACTTTGATCCCTATTCCAAATTTTTCTTTGCTCCCTTTCACCGCCTGCTCGATGTACAAATTGAGTAACATCGGAGAAAGGCTACAACCCTGTCCTACTCCCTTCCTAACTAATGCTTCCCTTTCATGCCCTTCGAGTATAATAACTGTGGTCTGGCTTTTGTACAAGTTGTAAATAATTCTCCTTTCCCTGTATTTTACCCCTGCTGACTTCAGAATTTGAAATAATGTATTCCATTCAACATTGTCAAAAGCTTTCTCTAAATCTACAAAAGCTAAAAATATAGGTTTGCCTTTCCTTAGTCTATCTACTAAGATAAGGCGTAAAGTGAGTATTGCCTCCCAGGTTCCTACGTTCCTCCTGAATCCAAACTGATCGTCCCCGAGGTCAGCTTCTACCAGCTTTTCCATTCTCCTGTGATAATTTGTGTTAAAATTTTGCAACCATAACTTATCAAACTGATGGTTCTGTAATTTTCACATCTATCTGCGCCTGATTTATTTGGAATGGGGATTATTACATTTTTCTTAAAGTCTGAGGGTATTTCGCCTGTCTCATACATCTTACACACCAAGTGAAATAGTTTTGTCATGGCTGGCTCTCCCAGAGACTTTAGTAGCTCTGAGGGAATGCCATCTACTCCTGGGCCCTTGTTCCGACCTAGGTCTTTCAGGGCTCTGTCAAATTCATCTCTCAGTATAGTATCTCCTATTTCATCTTGATCTACTTCCTCTTCCCTTCCTACAACATTGTCTCTAAGTTCATTTCCTTTGTAGAGCTCCTCTATATACTATTTCCACCTTTCTGTTTTCCCTTCTTTGCTGAGAACTGGTTTTCCATTTGAGTTCCTGATATTTGTAGAGCTGTCTTTTTGTCCCCAAATGTCTCCTTTATTCTCCTGTAGGCAGCATCTACATTTCCCCTTCTTATACATTCTTCTACAGATTTGCATTTGGCTTCTAGCCACTCCTGCTTAGCTATTTTACCATTCCTTTCAATCTCATTTCTCAGTTGTCTGTACTCCATTTTGCCTGTTTCATTTACTGCATTTTTATATTTTCCCCTTTCATCAATTACATTTAGTATTTCCTGTGATATCCAAGGATCTTTTGTAGGTCTTGCCTTTCTACCTATTTTGTCCTCTGCTGCCTTCACTATTTCATTTCTCAGTGCCACCCATTCCTCCTCTACTGTTTTATTTCCCCCCGTTTCTGTCAACTGTTACCTAAGGCTCCCTCTGAAATTCTTAAGAATTTCAGGGTCCCTCAATTTATCCAAGTCCCTTCTCCTTATTTTCCTACCTTTCTGCAGTTTTTTTCAGTTTCAGCCTACAGTTCATGACCAATAAGTTATGGTCAGTGTGTATATCGGCTCCTGGGTATATCTTACAGTTTAAAACCTTGTTCCGGAATCTATGTTTTACCATTATAAAATCTATCTGATACCTTCCTGTGTCTCCTGGTCTCTTCCACGTATACAACCTTCTTTTGTGATTCTTAAACCAGGTTTTTGTTATGATTAAATCATGTTCCGTACAAAATTCTACCAGGCGACTTCCTCTTTCATTTCTTCTGCCCAGTCCATATTCATCTACAATTTTTGCTTCTCTTCCTTTTCCTACTACCAAAATCCAGCCTCCCATCACAATTAAGTTTTCCTCTCCCTTAAACTGTCTGAATAATTTCCTCTAACTCCTTGTACATTTCTTCAATCTCCTCATCATCGGCAGAGCTAGTTGGTATATAAACCTGTACTACTTTTGTCTGTGTTGACTTTGTATCTATCTTGACAATGATAATGCGATCACTGTGCTGCTCATAGTAGTTTACTCGCATTCCTATTTTCTTATTCATTATCAGTCCTACTCCTGTGATACCCCCAACTGATTTTGTATTTATTATCCTGTACTCACCTGATGAGAAATCCTGTTCATCCTGCCATCGAACTTCACTAATCCCCACTATATCTAACTTCAACCTATCCATTTCCCATTTTAAATTTTGTAATTTTCCTACCCAATTAAGGGATCTAACATTCCACACTCCGATCCATAGAATGCCAGTATTGTATTTCCTGATGACAACATCTTCCTGAGTAGTCCCTGCACGGAGATCCGAATGAGGGACAGCTGTAGTTTCCCCTTGCTTTCAGCCGTTCGCAGTAGCTGTGTGACAAAGCCACATTAGCTGATGTTACAAGGCCAGCTCAGTCAATCATCCAGACTGTTGCACCTGTAGCTACTGAAAAGGCTGCTGCCCCTCTTCAGAAACCACACGTTTGTCTGGCCTCTCCACAGATACCCCTCCTCTGTGGTTGCATCTACGGTACGGCTATCTGTATCATTGAGGCATGCAAGCCACCCCACCTCGGGGTTCATGAGGGGTGGCAAAACACGTTATTGCATATAATAAACAATATTGCAACAGACTCGTCAAACACCACCTTCATGACCTAGGTTGTGAATTGCCTTTCCCTTCCATTCCTATCCTTTTCTCTTCCCTTCTCTCTCCCACCTGAAGAAAGAACTGTGTTCCGAAAGCTTGTCCTTTTCGCCCTGTTTTTTTTTTTTTTTTTTTTTCTCCATTTGTGTCACTATCGGTGGTACAACAAAAATTAAGTACTGGCAGGCCAATCTATCTCTTTTGAAAAATAATTTATCAGCTGTGAGGAGAATTTCCATCATTAATCACATCTTATGTTTACATCTTTTCGTAATGCATTCATTTGGTTCAAAATATTGGCTAGAAATGTGGTTTTTACATATTTACATTTTTGTTTTGTGGATGTTTCCCTTATCAGTGTTATTTCTTTTCATATATGGTTTTTGTTGGTGTGGTACAGTTATTATATATTTGAGTGACACTTTTTGCATCATAGTCATTCTTCTGAGCTACATATTCTTGGATTTTGATTTATTTTTGTATTCAGTCATGCTCTAACAATAGGGTGATCCGTCTGTTTATCGTGGTGTGGAAGTATGCATATTTGTGTGCTTTTGGGTGTATGAGTTGGCATTGATAAAATTATCTGTAGATTACCAGTAGATTTAAAATGTGTTTCTTGTAAATGTTTTTAATTAAGAGTTCTAGAAAGTTTATTGTCTTGTATTTTTCAGGCTCAACTGTAAATTTCATTTTTGGATGCAGTGAATTTAATGTGTTATGTATTTGTAGGATATACAAATTATTTCCACCTATTAACATTATTGTGTCATCAACATACCTAAAATAATATATGATTTTTGGAGTCAAATTGAAAATAGTTTTGCTGTAGTACTAATTTTAGCAGTAATACAATATCATTGGTGCCTGTTAAGGAAATTTTCCTATACCTCAGTAGTTGTCTACAATTATGGTGATTGGTTATATTAAAATAGAAATACAAATTTACTATTTTCAGGTATTAAAATGTCTTCTAGTTTTTGTGCTAAGAGTCTTGAGTTTTCTTTGTATATTTGTTATTGTAAGTATAGAAATTTGTCAGAAGGTTGTTCAATTTTCTGCTAATTAAACAAGTTGGACCATCGATGCTAACAACCACAGGGCTTAATCGTGCTAAAGGTTTGTGGGGATCTTAGGTTGTCCGCGTAGTTTATGGGTTTTAGGATTTATTACTATACAAGACTTTTTGTGCTACATTGTTCCACAGCTTTCTTCGTTTGTGCTGAATATTTCTACAGTATGTCTGCCTAGGTGCGCTTGCATTTGTGTATATATGTGGGTGTGTGTGTATTTGTTTACCCTCCTTTTTCCCCCGAGATAAGTCTTTCCTGTCCCGGGATAGGAATGACTCCTTACCCACTCCCTTTAAACCCTCATTTCCTTTTCGCTCTCCTTCCCTTCTGCCTGATGAAGCAGCTAGGCTGCGAAAGCTAGCATTTGTGTGTGTGTGTGTGTGTGTGTGTGTGTGTGTGTGTGTGTGTGTGTGTGTGTGTGTGTGTGTGTCTGTGTGTTTATTTGTTGCTATTACTGCCTGTGCCCCTTCGCCTGGTAAGTGACTTCATCTATTTTTTACGTATATTTTTCATTACTTTTTTCCTGGGATTGGAATGACTCCTTTTACACTTCCTTAAGCCCGATATCCTTCCCTTTCTCCTCCTCTTTTTTCCTCTTATCCTGAAGAAGCGACCAATGGTTGCGAAAGCTTGTATGTGTTTTAACAAGACATTAGCAGATATTGTGTCGATGTACATCGATGATGAGTAGAAGGATTGGGATACAATACTGCCTGTCATGACATTTGCTTATAATAGCAGAAGGCAAGACACCACAGGCTTCATGCCGTTTTTCCTGCTCCATGGCTGTGAATCTGAGATGACAATGGATATGCTGTTCCCGTTCCAGCCAGACAACACTCAGGGTGACTATGTCAAACAGCTCATCATGAGGGTCGATGAAGCAAAGACACTGGACGCCCAGGAGAAGGATCATCAGTGGTATAACAAAAAGCACCGACTGGCTGTGTACTGCCCAGGAGATCTGGTATGAATTTTTACCCCTGTACTGGAACTTGGGCTAAAGGAAAAGTTACGGAAGCAATACTTTGGTCCGTATTGTGTCATATGCTGCCTGTCGGACGTCATATAAGAAGTTGAGGATTATGAGCTGTCCTCAAAACAACAAAAATGAAGAGATGTGCACGTCTTCTGTATGAAGCTTTACAATGATCCCAGAGAACAAATAAACAGAAACGGACTCTTGTTCAAGAACTCTTAAAACCGTTATGGTAATGATGAAGCCACAACAGGAGGGTCTGGTGCCGGTCATCGTTCATTGCAAGAAAGGCATGCAGGCACAAGGAAAGGATTCTCCAGAACTCCCATACAGAGGACCCATGACAAGATCCAGGAGACTGCACCTGGCTGCAAAGGGAACCTAACAGAGGGCCACTGTTCTTTCAGGAAGGGGATCAATGCCGCGAGTATTCCGACAGCACGCGTGGTCTACTGGTTAGCATTGCAGATCGCTGTGCTTTCTGTCATTAGTTCAAATCCTGCCACAGGCAGAAGAAAATTCATTTCTTTGTATTTACAATTTCTAGATTTTTCTACATGTTTCTTATGTTTGATGTACTAGTAAGTACCAGAAAATTATTTCTATGTTTAAATAGTGGAGCACTCCAAGCAGGAGGCAGCCTGGATTGAGTGTACACTTGTGTTCGCAAAAAATGTGTTCGAACTGTAAAGTGTTGTGCTCTATTACTGACAAGCCTTCAAATTCCAGACCACCTGCAGTTTTCAATGTGACTTTATCTTCAAACCTCATAACGATTCATATGCAGAATCAATGGTTAGGGATATGGTGATTTACTTTGCACTGGATGTTGAAGTTTACAGATAATTGTTACAGATCGAAGATCCTACCCTTAACAAAGTTGTTAGAATAGCCACGGTGTAGGAAATACCTTCCGCTGTCAATTCTCAGATCAGTGGGCTGGAATTTTGCCAGTACAGGTTGCCCCGATAGGTGGGCCGCCAAGGCTCTGTCCACTCTGCACAACAGGACAACACCGCACACCGTGTTTACTAATCTGATGCAGCAGGGTAGTACTGGTTCACCCGGCAACTGACTGCCTTGTTCTCATTGTTTTATTAAACACAAGCGCGCTCGATGCCATCAGTGGTGGGCAATTTGTGAGAATTACCAAAAACGGGATCATATCGTGACAGTCTGTCATGCAAAAACTCGTAGACAGCCAGTGGTTGAAGATACATCTGATGTCAACAAATCCCCCGCGATGGTCTACGAAGTTATACACATTTCCACCGAGTTCTCTAAAATTCCGATTCAGCTTAAAATTCTGGGCTGCAACATTTCCTCACAAGTCGATTCCAGTGCAGCAGCTACATTTTTAAGTATCACCACATACAATGAATCAGGTTCTCCTCAACTCGCACTGGTAAAATGTAAGGTGCAAGGGTATGGGAAGCAACAGATCCTTGTCCAGTGGTATTTCAGGCTGCCGCCGATTACAAATCAGTTTCCCAGCTGTTAGCGTTCATCGTCGTCAAATCCACGAATGCAGCTAATTTGTTCAGATTGGACACCTTCACAAGCTTTGGGTTTACAGTGGATGACTATTCATTGTGTACAAGATGGTCCCGTTCAATGTAGTCGCCACTCTTTGCAACAAATTTGCTCCCCTATTTTCTCCCGGACTGGGTCGGGTGCGCGTATTTGAGGCAAACCTCCCTCTCAAGCCAGGGACCATAGCAATATTTAAAAGAGCTCGGCCTCTTCTGGTCAGTATGCATTCCGCGGTCAAACAGGAACCTGAGAGATTAGTCAGTGAAGAGGTTCTGTTCCTCGTCAGATCTATCAAGTGGGCCTCCCCCTTCGTGGTCGTCAGAAGCCTTGTGGACAGTTACAGCTATGTGGGGATCACAAACAAACAGTTAATGCATATTGCCAGTTGGATAGGTACCCCATGCCTCGCCCGGAAGATCTGATTTCTAAGATGGCGGGAAGGGCCTGCTTCTCAAAGTTACACCTAGCTGAAGTAAATTTTCAATTCCCTTTCAGTCAAAAAGCTCAAAGTTGCTTGGTTTTGAATATCCCTTTCGGACTCTATAAATATCTGTGTGTGCTGCTCGGGGGTTTCCAGCACGACCAGATACTTAGAGCAGCTTTTGTAACCAGCAGATGCTTGCGTAAATTACATATATGGCACTGTGGTCATAGGAAACACCTCCACAGCTCTGACTGCCAACCTTTGACAGATTTCTCACATCTTGTCCAACACTGGTTTGAAATTTAACTTGGAGAAGTCTCAGTTTTTCCAGCCGAGTATAATATGCCTCGGGCTGGAAGTGTCCCCGCAAGGCGTTACACCCATAAAGGAATATGTGGAAGCGGTAGCCTCCATGCCTGCCCCAAGGAACACAAGGGAACAACAACCCCTCTTTGGAAAATTGAGATATTATCATCAGTTTCTTCTGCATGCAGCCTCCATTGCTAAACCCGTACATGACTTGGTGTGCAAAGATGTAATGTTTAAATGGTCTCCCACTTTTGTGCAACATTTATTGTCATCTCAAACATATCTGGCCACATATTCTTCAGATATGCCACTAGTAGTTGTGGTAGACAACTTGCAGTATGGGGTGGGAGTGGTTCTATCACACCAGTACTCAGACGGCACCAAACGATCCCTGACATTCGTGACTAAAACTCTCACCCTGGTGCAGCAACAATATTCCCTGGTGGAGAAAGAGGCACTAGTGATAATTTTTGTGTACAGACGTTTTAAGTGTTTTTATATGGCAGCCGCTTCACTGTAATGACCAACCATCAGCCTTTAGTGGCCCTCTTTCGGCTGGATGTGGCCCTACCCGACAAGTCCGTCCCACTTTGCAACACACTACTCTGGACACATTATCTTGGCTCCCACTTGGTACAGATCCACAGTTTGATAAACAGAAATTCTTTGTTTTCCCGTAGATGCAGACAACAAAAGAACATTACACAGGTTCCCCATCACTAGTGGAGACAACAGCGGCCATGGACAAAGACCCCGTTCTCAAAATAATGAGGTCATATGTGGAACGAGGACGGCTGGAATGCCCACCGAGCCGGGCGTACGACCCATTATGTAATTATTTTATCCTCCGTCCCTGGCTTTCAGTATTGGCCAGAGTAATCTTATTGGCCACAGAAGCTGGAAATCCACGGGTCATAATTCCGTCGCCTCTACGGACATGAATATTAAATTTACTACACAAAGGGCACTGGGGAAATTCCTGCACTAAAGCCCTGGCTCGACGCCACATCTTTTAACCGGGAAATCGAACTTCCGTTGTCGGCTTGTGATGCATGCGCCCTCCAGCAGGCCAATCCCTCATTCTCCGGCATGCCCCTTCACAGCTGTAGGGATGGATACACATAGATTTTGCAGGGCCATTCTTGGGTTCTTATTGGCTCTCGAGAGCTGATGCCCCTCTAACTTTCCGTACACCGTTCAGATCAGATCCACTTCCAGCGAGGCCACTGTTGACGTGTTAACTAGAATATTCTCTATTGAAGGTATTCCGCACACAATCGTGACAGATATCAGCCCTCAATTCTGTATGGATATTGTTTGGTCTTTTTGCGTGTGCCAGGGCATTCGGGTCCACTGTTCCGTCTGCAATCTAATGGGGAGGCGAGCGGCTCATGCAGACATTTACGGCACAGATGTGCAAATATACAACCTCCGCATCGGTCAATGACGCCCCGTTAAGATTTTTGAAGGCCTATCAGGCCATTCCGTTTGGGGAACTGAATCCGGCCGAACTGCACTGGCCACCAACCCCATTCCCCGTTACATCTTCCAAGACCTCCTGGCGTGCCAGCCACGAGTCCGGCCACTTCCGGCTCCTGCCCGGGCGACACAGTCCAGGGATGCGGTTACCGTTGCGAGGTGCCGCATCGGTTCCCCGAGCGCTCAACCCGCCGGAACAGCCGACACCTGCTGGTCCTGCGCACAGCCTTGGGCAGCTGCTCGCGCCACCAGCACCAGATCTGACACTGCGTTGACCGCGCTGCTCCTGCCAGGAGGACGGGGATCCGGTCTAGCTCGGCGGCACCGCCCCCGCTTCGGCGCACTCCGCGGGCCTTCTAGCCTGAGGCGCGAGAGCACTGGACACCGGAGGTTACATATTGGGACCCTTATCCTCCGAGAACTGACAGCGTGCCCGTGTCCCCCCCCCCTCCTCTCCAAGGAAATACTACGAAATCGACGTTATTTATGAGTCGTGCAGCTCACAAATTGCAACGCGTCACCAAAAGCCGCACGGAAAATATGACAGGCCGACCGCTGCAAGAGGAAGTGGGATGACACGACCGATATGCCACCCGACAGGGTAAAGTGTGTTCTAAGCCGAGCGGCCGAGCCGTTCGCTCAGCTGTTGTACAGGTGAAAACCTGTACTGTGTAGTCCTAAAACCTCTCAAAAACCAACATCAATGAAAAGCCATCAGTACACAATGTAAAAACTACTAAATATGTATGTCTGCTTTAGTCAGCTCTCTAACATGTTGTCAGAATTTAGCAACTCCCCAAAACAGCAAGAATTGAACAACACTCTCCTATTACTGTACCTATAATTGTTTCTAATGAAGCTATAATTTACTGTGTTGCTCTGGATTACTTATTTTTTATATAACCAACTGATCATCACCATATAAAGCTAATTTGCCAATGTGCATTATTAGTGGTATGAACACCATTTTATTCCAAATAAATAGAAACTTTGATCAGAGAGAAAGCAACAAAAATTACATAAATAAGTAAAATGGAATTTTGTTTTACCACCAGACACATTCCACACATAGATCTTTGCTGAATTTCTCACAGACAAAACATGGAAGACACTTCGTTGTGATAAATAAGCTGAATAATTTGTTTCTGCAACAATACGATAAAATGCGCATCCACAGACTGTCAGCACAATTAAGAGTATGCCTGCAAAGAAAATAAAAAAAATGGAATTAAACAATTAGAATCAATCCATAAACCTGATGACCATTTTACAAGTATCTTACAACAGATACATAAACAATAAAGTAACAAGAATAATTATCAGTTTCAACAATCACCAATTCATATAAAAGAGTCTCGGCTAAAGTCTACAATGGGCCGTCCATGCATTGCACTTGTTAAAGGTGCTTGCATGGCAGCCATTGCGAAAAATACAAATTATTTATGTAGAAATAGATATTAATGAACATTAATAAACTGTGGAATATTTTTAGTAGTGATGGACTAGTACTATTTAATTCATACAAAATAAGTAATTTTACTTGTTGTGACCTATTCACACAAATTACTGGCTTTGCGTAAATGAATAAATACAAAATATGAAAAACTATATGTGATGACAAGCTGATAGTGTGTAGCCTAGTCAGAGTTCTAGGTTAAGTTTGGAGACTATATTCTTGTTAACAAAGACAAATGCAAGGGGCATTCAAGTTATAATACTTTCAAGTTTCTTCTCTTTTATGAATGACTACTGAGAAAACAGGTCTTTGTTTACAAAGATGCATGCACTTATTTTGAATGTGTGATAAAGATGGCAGCACTGCATGGCACTTAGAGCTGCAGTGACAGGAGAGAGAGTGAGGACTGTTATTGATACATAAAATAACAACATTTTCAGTACAAGGACAGTGTGTATTTATTCATCTTCTGCATTCATATTGTGTGGCACCTACTGAAGTGCACATGTCTAATGTGTGCGACAGTTCAGAGAAGGTAGAATGCCATCTGACAATACACCTAGTGAATCTCAGCCCTTCACAAGATGGTAATTGTTCTGAAGGATAGCCAAAGGACTATGGAGCACACGTCCTCCAAAGTTGCTGTTGCCGTGGGGTTTATGCACACAATTCTACATGAGGGCCTAAAAATGTGAAAGTATCCTACAGGTGGGCACTGTAGATGCTGTCATATGATCTCTTGGCTACACACGACATGTCAGACAATGCTGAAATGTGAAGACAAAAAAAAGGGGGTCTTTTCATGATTGTGACAATGAACTTACTAAATTTAAATGTACAACTGAAGTTTTAGGGATGTCATAATACAACTTTTAAAAAGGGACTGCATATAGGCATAAAATATTGGCAGACATTTTAAAAATAAAGTGTGACCAAGCCACTATGACACACATTAAAACTCTCACCCAATATTTTGGAAAGAAGTCCAGACTTCACACAAAATCTTAAAAAACAACATACATTTTATTTTGTGTGCGTGTTAATAGGGTGTACAACTGCTGGAGTCGTTAGCACCCGAATCAAAACGGCGATATACCGTAGGATAATAAGCCTATATGGAAACAGCTAAAACGTAGGATAAAATACAACAAAAGAAAAAGTTAAATGTCCTTCGACAAATTGGCCAAGTCGATAAAATTCAATACTCGAGCAACAGCTCGTGCGTAATCAGCTAAAATTTCTTTCAGTGTGTCTGGCAGATTCAGTGCAATCCGAACAGGAGTAAAATTTGAACAAGACAATAAAACATGGTGCACCGTCAGCGGGTAACCACAGGAACATAATGGTGCGGGGTCAAAAGTTAGCAAGTAGCGGTGGCTGAACCGGTAATGTCCAATCAACAACCGGGCCAAGATGACCTCGGTGCGAGCGGTGTGAGGTGGTGATCCAAGCCACTAGGAGCGGTATAATAGTTCGAACTTATTATTTGTAAGCAAAGACCACACATTATGCCACGACGATATAAGGAGACGGTAAAGAGCCCTTTGAATATCATGCGATAGGACACAGTACGTAGCTGTCCGAGGTAGGAGAGTTGCAGACTTGGCCGCGGCATCAGCAGCCTTGTTACCAGGCACGCCTGCGTGGCCAGGTACCCACAGGAGGTGAACGCGAGGGCCATCGGCAGCTAATAACTGAAGGGAGCAGTTGATTCAGTGCACAACAGGATGGGCCGAAAAGGGGTCTCTCAGACTCTGGATGGCGCTGAGAGAGTCAGAGCAGATGATAGAGGGCAAAAAGTTCAGCTGTCAAATTCGACCAGTGGTCATTAAGCCTGTACTGAAAACCGTCATCCCCGACAACTTCATTGGTCTTTGAGCCATCTTCATAGATGGAATTTTTGAGCCATGCACGAAGTTCAAGAAACCTCGAGCAGTAAACAGTGTCCAAAGTACTCTCCTTCGGGAGTGATGTGAGTTCGAGGTGAACGCGAACTTGAGCCTAAAGCCAAGGTGGCACTGGGCTCTCACCTCTTTGAAATGTGGAAGGGAGAGTAAAATCAAGCTGCCGAAGCAAGCAACAAAAGTGGACTCCAGGAGGGAGCAGGGCAACCGCGGACAGCCCGTATTGGCATCGAGGAAGTCGTTAAAGAATGATGGATAGGAAGGGTGATGGGACATCGAAATCAAACGGTATGCATACCAACACAATATGTTGTGTCGATAGGGTAAACATAATTCGGCAGCTTCGGCATAGAGGCTGTCAAAGGGCTAATGTAAAAAGCTCCTATCGCCAGGCGTAACCCCAGATGGTGAATCGAGTTTAGGCAGCGTAAAATGGACGGCCATAAGAAGAGTAAACGAAGCTTCCGTAATCCAGTTTTGATCGGACAGTGGACCGGTAGAGATGAAGTCGGACGGTTCAATCCGCTCCCCATGACGTACCACTAAGAACATGGAGTATGTTAAGGAAACGAGTACACCGGCCAGCCAGATATGACACATGCGGGGACCAGCAGAGTTTCCTATCCAATATTAGCCCTAAAAATTTCGTCATCTCCACGAAAGGCAGAGTAACAGGGCCAAGATGGAGAGATGATGGAAGAAACTTTGTATCTCCAGAAATTTATACAGACTGTTTTCTCACTGGAGAACCGGAATCCATTGGCGACATTCCAAGAATAAAGACAGTCGAGACAGTCCGAGGACTGCAGTAGATCGCAAAGTCGTCCACAAAAAAGGAGCCAGAGACGTCAGCTGGACTCAGATGGAAAACCACTTCTTGGCACAGAAGGGAAAGCTGAAAGATGGAAAGAGTATATGAGGGGATCTACAAAGGAAATGAACTTAAGAGAGAATATTATAGGAAGGGAAGAGGAAGTAGATGAAGATGAAACAGAAGATACTATATTGAGAGATGAATTTGAAGACAATCCATAATTGGGTTGATTGCTATGGCAAAAAGTGCCACGGTCAACACAGATCCTTGTGGCACCCCATTCTCCTGGCGAAAGGTGACCGACAAAACAGAGCCCACTCGTACCCTGAACCTTCGATCTAGTAAAAATGCTTGAATAAAAAGAGGTAGGCGGCCCCGAAAGCCCCATGTATGGAGCCTGCAGAGAATACCCGCCCTTCAACAGGTGTCATAAGCCTTCTCCAAATCAAAGAACACAGCCACCGTCTGGCCCTTACACAAAAAGTTATCCATAATATAGATCGACAAGGTAACGAGGTGGTCAATAGCAGAATGATGCCTACGAAATCCACATTGGACATTGGTGAGGAGACGGCGAGATTCGAGTAGCCAAATCAGCCGAGCATTAACCATGCGTTCCATCACCTTGCAAACACAGCTGGTGAGAGAAATGGGGTGATAGCTGGAAGGAAGATGTTTGCCCTTGCCTGGTTCTGGTATGGGAACAACAATTGCTTCCCTGCGTCCCTGCCGCAGGTGACGCATTTGGCTGCAAGGGGGCAAGACACATGATTATACCTGTGACACTGGTAACAACGTGTGGGATTCGGAATATAGGGGCGAACTGATATTATAACGTATCCTGCTTTGATTTTGGAAGGGAGATCCACCTTGTCAAATGTCAAAAATACAGTTTGGGTTGGTGTCAAACCTGGATCAGCCTTTTTCATAACCCTATGGACAGCTATGACGCCCCTGATCACTAGTCCTTTATTTCTTCGTCCAATAACCCATCGAGGGATCGAGAGTAAACCACCTCACGTGACGAGTTAAGGGTACAGTGGGCTTCGACTTTGACAGGGACAGTGTGCAAGAGTGTGGTGCGGATCAGTTTTTGAGCCTGCAAGGCATTATCTGTTTCTAACAATAAACTCCCATTACTTTGTCGAGAACATTTCTTCAAAGGACCTGCAATGGCATCTACACCCTTCTGAATAATTAAGGGATTGACCTTAGGGAAATCATGACCATCAGTATGAGTAAAAATCAGAAACTTAGGAATGTTTGGTAGTGTTTTCTTTGTTTGAGGGGAATCCAACTTTCCTTTCTGGGTTGAAGTCAAAAAGGAAAAGAGAGAGGTCATTGCAGAAGTGTCCCCCATGATTACCAGTGTCTCCGATGGCGCACTCGTTCCTAATGGGGACCCTCACTGAGGGCTACCCTGCCTTAAGTGATTTTCCACACCTCACGTCACACCTCCCGAGAAATGGACGGAGGGACCAATCGGTATGGTCGGAAGGTACCAGCTCTGGTAATCACACCTCCCTGGACCTGGTCTTTATCAGTGGGTACATACATGCCCTACGGGTCTACCCCATCACCCGCTACGCATGAGAATGTGTGATTCGGCCTTCGGACACACACACAGGGAGGAAGAAAGAAGAATAGAGTTGTGGGGGGGGGGGGGGGGGGGGGGTTGGGGGCCTACGGACACCTCATGGTCACCTAAAATAGATTTCAGGTCCTGCAAGAGACCGAAATTGGTCCTCATACTGGCATATAAAATGCATTCTGTTAAAATGTGTCGTATCGACAGTCGTGTCCCACATCTGTCACACTTCGGTGGTTCCTCGCGACGTAAAAGAAAACCGTGTCAGGGGGCAGTGTCCAATTCTGAGACAAGTGAGGGCAACTTTGTCAGTTCTTCAAGGGCAGAAGGAAGTACGCCACAGGCGTACTGAAGATTTTAGTGCACGTAATTTATTATCCGCCACATACGGCCACTGACCCTCCCACAAAATCGTACTTTTCTTTGACACAAATGAGGTAACAGCCTTCACTGGGACAGAACAGTGTACGGCAGGTAGGAGGAAGCAAGCCTCCTCAGCTGCTGCATTGGCCAGGTGTTGCGTATGTAGGAAAGCTTGTTGAATTTCTTATTCGTGCAAGATCAGGTTATCGAGCGTTGAACAGTACCTTCAGAATCTGCACTGGGAGTGGCTGATTATGGACCTGCTTTCCAGGTCCCATACTAGGCGTCGGTCAGAGCTAGGCACCGTTAATCAAAAGTTAAGTTTGTTAAACATTAAAGCATTACTCTGTGGATAATTTAACAGAAGTTAACACTAATCGTTAACTTGTAATAGTATTGTGCAGTCACAAAAAATCACCTTCAGTATCGGAATTTATATATTTATGTTGTTATATTACTGAAAACAGTAATTTAAAAAAAAGTATTACACTACCTGATGTGTTTGTGAAGCTTATGAGACTTAACTGTGGGGTCATCAGTCCCTAAACTTTGAAACTACTTATGAACTAGCTTATACTAAAGACAGCACAAACATCAATACCGGAGGGGGGATTCGAACCCCCGACGGGGAACGACCTGGCGCATCATAGCTTAGCATCTCAATGTGCTAGGCCGCTCTGCCGCGGCTTACCCTCGCTGATGTTTATGAAAAATGTTTAGGATACACAATTTTAAATCGAGCTTGGAGTATAAATAAGAAACTAATATTATTCGGCCACTCTATTGTGGCAGTCAGCTGGGAGTGTAAATAATCACATACTATAGTGTAAAATAGTCTCCACAAGAGTAATTTAATTCGGGGGAAAAGTCGTTCGTTCTTTGAAATGATTTGTGTTCCTGTATAAAAAGAAGAATGTTTGTTGGTCATTTGTTTACGGTCGCGGCCTTAAGTTATGAGCCTTAATTGTTGATTTTTTTTTCTGAAGGCACAATTTACAGTTGAAAAGTATTTGTTCTCCCAATCTAGATATAAAAATCAACAAAATCACTTAGATGTATCCACAGATTTTCATCATTTTCAAACACAAATCTTCTTCGACACTCTTATCACTTCCACTGGCAAAAACTGCACTTAACACGAACTTAATAAGCAACAACCTACTGCCGGCAAATACAGACCACTGACACAGGATGTTAAACTTTTCAGTCTTTCTTCCTAGACTCACTTAGCGCAGGTACACATAAAGTCGCAGTATTCCTTCAGTCGCAACAGACTTATGCTAAGTTGTGGGTTTGCCCTGGGCCCAATTCTGCTGTTCAGATCTCTGCAGCACCATTCAGAAGGTCAACTGCACTCTTCGAAGGAGTGATTCCACCCGTAGCTTGCACTAAAATGAACATAATTTATGCAGCAAGACTTTTGTCTTAAAAAGTGAGTACAAAAGTGACGGATTAACAGACCTACAGCAAATTAACGGAAGTTAAAGAGTCCATTAATGTTTTTAAAAATAAACTTTAAAGTTAATCCGTTACTCAAAAAGTTAACTTTATAAATTAAAAATTAACAGACTTGTGTCCAGCTCTGGCATCGGTTAACAATATGTTCCAATGTCTTTCCTACAGAGCTGACGAGGCTTATAGGTTTTGAAATAGACCCTTTCCACGAGCTGGGGAAGTCTCCTGTCAACCAGATTGGGTTAAAAAGCTGAAGGAGGACCCACTTTGATCGCAGTTCCAACCGCTGCAGCACGACATATATTATTTCGTCGGTGCCGAGAACAATATCTGGACTCACTGTTAATGCAGACTGCAACTCCCACAGTGAGAACGATCGGTTATATTCCTCAGTGTCGGCAGACCGGAAATCAAAACCGACCCTCTCCCCTATAGCCAGACACTGGCAAAAGGCCACATTCTGGCTAGAATCCAACGTGATGGTGTAAAACGATTCTGCTAGATTCTGCTATTACCCAAGCAGTATCCCTCGGCGGCGTCCTCATCCACGTATAACTGCTACCGGCGGTCGGGGTTCTGCCTCGAGATTCTCCCAACGCCTTCCCGTACTCAGCCGGCCGACGCGGACCTACCGATAGAATTTGTGATCTCTCGCCGAGACCTCTCCTCACTCTCTGCCCATGCTCCAGCCACTCGAAAAGTTGAAAGATTTTCACCAGTAGGACACTGGTGGAATCGTCGAAGAGCTCTCCTGTTCCTAATCGCAGAACAATAGTCCCCGTTCCACCGACGAACTGGCCGCCTCTCAAATTCAGTCTCCAATTCTGAGGCTGACGCTTCGGCGGTGGCGCGAATCGCGGGCGTAACGTGATTCGCTCAATTCTGAACGCCTTCGTGCCATTCTAACATGGCGGACTGTTTAAAAGGCTGCCAGCTGGCTGTCGTGATGAGCCACATCGGCAGCTGCCTGGCAGGACCCACTCCGTCGGGCATATTTAGCCAGAGATGGCAGCAATTACTGCCACGGAGGTCAGGCAACGTTTGCGAGAGCTGGTGAACAGGGGTAGAGGTCGACGGCGGGTGACGTACCCGTAGCGACGCCGAAGTGTACGGCCTTACCCGCGTTTGGTAAAATTACTTCCGTACGCTCGACCGTTCGACCCCTGGGGCGAGTGGTGTCAGATACCCGTAATGTGTGACGTTCGTCGAAGTCTCCTAAAAGAAGAAAGGGGCCGGGAAGGTCACCTGCGAGCTCTGTCGAGAGTGCACCGTGGAGAGGCTCTCCGAGTGGAAAATACGGAGAACGCACTGTAATGCCAGTACGTGCCGACATGCGGACTGCGACTGTGCGTATCGTCGTAGTTCAGGGCGGAGGTGTGGAACGTAAAATGTCACTGACAAACACTGCCACACTGACTTGCGCAATATCGCCAGTCGGGTCGTACTTTCTGTAGAGATTGAAGCCTCTGAGTAAAGGTGTGTGACACTGAAATCTGTCTCTCAAAGGGAGACACAGAATAGCCTGTATTCATAAGAAGGTGTAATTCTTCCAAACGAGTCCGGAATGCATTCGTGTTCCGTCAGAGTACTGTAGCCATTTTAGCGGTGCGGTTCTAGTTTCCCCTGATCTTTGTGCCAAGACAGCGAGGCACCGTTCGAGCGAGCGGTGGCGGAAGTGCCGACCGATTCTTGTGATGGGGTATCCGACTCCTATTTCGATATCCGCGTCACCGGTCAAGGCTGCCGTGATGACGTACGACAGTGCCCGGGGGAGGCTTTCGACGGAACGTCGAGATGCTTTCTTTGACTACTTCTTGCTGGAAGAAAATGAAGAAAGGGTGGGCTGCAGAGCACTCTGCTTCTGGGGAGCATGGTCCTTTGGAATGGCAGGTTCCTGTGGGGTGGCACTCTCCTTTAGGAGGGTCTTCTCGAAGATTTCCACAGCTATCTCGTCTTTCCCTTCCATTGGAAGGAATGTCTCAATAGCCTGAATTTGGCATGTACAGATGCAAATACAAGAGTTGCTGCTGAAAATGGGGACGGTCTGTATTGAGGCAACAATCGTGGCTGTGGGTTTCTGAAGTAGTGAGGCATAGGAGATTGGAAACACAGGAGGCTGTGTCGCTTTATATTCTTTTTTTGGCATCCACATACGGAATGCATTTTCTCACCTTTATCTCCTGTATTTTTCTTTCTTTCACTAAAATAGGGCAATCATGTCTCCATACTGTGGTTTTCCCGAGCAGTTTAGACAAACTGTTCTGGCAATTATGGGGAATTGAAAGTAACAATGAAGGTAGCGGTTTTCTCTATCACTCCATTTCTCTTTCGGGTCCTTCGCTCAACGTCTATTACACTCTGAGATGCCCACTCCCGTTTTAATTCTGCCGTGTCGATGTCTATAATATCACGGCACGTGACCATTCCTTTGCTGGAATTTAGGGAGTTGTATAATTCCACAATGATGTCATATTCACATAACTTCACTGAGTGAAGAAGAAGGTCCACCTGCTTCACTCTGGCCGTCTCAACTAACAAAGTCTCATTCCACAGCCCCTTAATAGACTTTAATGTACCTGCAAGCCCTTACAGTCCCTTACTGATGTAGACAGGAGAGACCTTTTCAAAGTACCCTCTTTCCTCTTAATAACCACAAACAAATTATTATTAACAATTCCTTGAGCCCTGTTACTATTGGCAGATTGTGTCTCAGGAGGACTGGCCTCTCTCAACCATTTAAATGGGCGGGTGCTAGTACCTTCTGACGGTGAACCCATCCCGCTAGGGTTAAAAATATGTGAGGACTCCATCTCGGTCCCACGAGCAGCTAGGGAATGGACGGTCAACCCAGGCAGAGCCCCAGTTGCCTGGGTAAGCCTTATACAACAGAGTATCCCCAGAGGTATCTCAATACCAACTATTCAACCTCAACAGCCATGCAGCCCATCGGCATGGGTTTGAGGGATTTTTTTTATAGAGGTTTTTTCCATTCTCACAATCCAGGCAATAAAGCAAAGATCCCCACTCCCTGCAACACACAATGTTCCACTGCTGCGCCACACAGTGGTCGCTGAAGCATGCTGTATGACGCACAATAACAGCTAAAGCTGTGTGTAAGTTCCTTAATTATGTATAGGGGGAAAGTAGATACCGCCTACAGGAAAATAAGAGAGACATTTGGAGACAAAAAAAAAGGCTGTATGAATATAATGGACTCAGATGGAAAACCACTTCTATACACAGAAAGGAAAGCTGAAAGATGGAATGAGTATATGATGGGCTCTACAAAGGAAATGAACTTAGAGAGAATATTATAGGAAGGGAAGAGGAAGTAGATGAATATGAAACAGTAGATACTATATTGACAGAGCAGTGAAAGACCTAACTACTGAAGTCTGTGGGAGAGCCAACCATGACAAAACTATTTGTCCTGGTGTGCAAGATGTATGAGACAGAAGAAATACCCCCAGACTATAAGAAAAAATGTAATAATCCCAATTCCAAAGAAAAAAGGTGCAGACAGGTGTGAGAATTACAGAACCACAGTTCAATAAGTCATGGTTGCAAAATTTTAAGACCAATTATTTATAGAAGGATGGAAAGGCTGGTAGAAGCCGACCTCTGGAATGATCAGTTTGGATGAAGGAGAAATGTAGGAACACAGAAAGCAATACTCACTTTACGGCTCATCTTTGAAGATAGATTAAGGAAAGACAAACCTACATTTCTAGCTTTTGTAGATTTGGAGAAAGCTTTTGCCAATACTGATTGGAATACACTCTTTCAAATTCTGAAATCAACAGGAGTAAAGTGTAGGAAACAGAAAGTTATAAATAACTTGTACATTAACCAAACAGGTGTTGTTAGAGTTCAAGGGAATGAAAGGGATGTAGAAGTTGGGAATGGAGTAAGACAAGGTCATAGCCTTTCTCCAATGTTGTTCATTTTGTGCATTGAGCAAGCTATGAAGGAAAGCAAGGAGAAACTTTGAGAAGGAATTTAAGTTCAGGGTGGAGAAATAAAAACATTCTGTTTTGCCAATGGCATTGTAATTCTATCAGAGACAGAAAAGTAACTGGAAGAGTCATTGAACAGATTGGACAGTGGACAAGAGCAAAACAAGGGTAATGGAGTTTGATGCTGAAGGAATTCGATTAGTTAACGAAACAATAAAGAAGGTAGATGAGTTTAGTTACTCGGGCAGTAAAATAACATATGATGATCGCAGCACAGAGGATATAAAATGCAGAATGGCAATGGGAAGAAAAACATTTTTTAAAAAGAGAAATTTACTATCACGCATATTAATTTAAGTGTACGGAAGTCTTTTCTGAAGGCATTTGTGTGGAGTGTTGTCTTGTACATGAGTGAGTGAAACCTGGACAATAAATAGTTTACACAGGAAAAGAATAGAGGCTTTTGAAATGTAGTGAAACAGAACAATGCTGAAGATTAGATGGGCGGATCACGTAACTAATGAGGAGATACTGAACAGAATTGGGGACGAAAGGAATTTCTGGCATACCTTGACTAAAAGAAGGGATTGATTGGTAGGACACATTTTTAGACATCAAGGAATTGTGAATTTAGCATTGGAGGAAATTTGTGGGGTAAAATTCACTGATAGACCTAGAGATGAATATAGTAAGCAGATTCAAATGGATGTAGGTTTCCGTGCTTATGAGGAGATGAAGAGGCTTGCTCAGGATAGAGTAGTGTGGACAGCTGTATCAAACCAGTCTGCGGACTGAAGACCACAACAACAACAACGATAACTTGATTGCAACTAGCAGAAGTGTGGTTGTGGTAAAGCACGTTAACACATTGTGGATGGCGCCTGAGTCAGATTCGTTCAGCAGTAGTCAGTCATGCACACAGCACCCGAGTCTGACTTGTGCAATGCTAAAACATTTGTAATTGCCACTACACAACTGCCCTCTGTTGGTAACCACATGAAATTCAGGAGGAAGGTTCTTTGAATTGTGCTGTCATATATTTGTTTCTGTCACTGTCTGTCGAGTCTTTTGTCTAGTATCTGCCGAGTAGTCACACTCTGCATATTTTCAAATGGGGAATTTACTTGAGAGCAAAGAGAAAATAGACAATTCCAGTCAAAAGGAGAAGCTCATTATCCGTAAGAATCATAATGTCTCTTTAATTATTATTATTATTATTATTATTATTATTGTTTTAAACAACAACACTAGTTACTAAAAATTGTGTGCATCTGCAGTAATAATAATAATAATAAGTTTCATTGATTCGAATGTGACTGCAAACTCAGTTACTGGAATCATACTTAGAAAGTGTAATTTTCCAAAAACATGCTAAAAACAGAAGTCCGGGTGCCCCATCTAGAGTGACTTGTCCAGTCTTGAATGTGTTATATGTTAAATGACAATTTGTTTTTCACGTGATTGAAACTAAAACAACATATTTTCTACACAAATCTGCATCCCATCATTGTTTGTGATATATTTAGCATCATACAGGTCAAGTACTTAGCACAGTCAGCCATTTGTAGACCTACTTGCATTCAGTTGTAGCCAGTGCACAGCACAGTCTCAAGCAGCAAGCCTGTCAGAAGCAGTGCAGTAGTGAGACTCTCATTTAATCTTCACATTAATTAAGTTGAGTCTTTGTGTGTTTTAGTGTTCCACATTGTTCAATTCTTAATATACTTTACATATTTTGGAATGTGAAAGGAATAGCATTGTCAAATTAAGTAATTCGCATTCTCTGTTGCAACAGAGACTGCGAATTATTTAATTAATCACCACTGTTGCTGCACCAGCCGCCACCACCATAATAGATGAAATGAATAGCATTGTTCTTCATAGCAGTTTCAATGTGTAAATTTCCATAATTTTTTTATCTTTTGTTTGTTGCTTTGAACAACAAGATAGGATTGAGCACAGTTAGCCAACATTATTAAAGCTCCAGAATAGTAGCAAGTTGAATATTTACAGTTACTGTATTTGGCAACATATAGGCCTAAGACACAATGGCATAAAAGACGCACCCACTTTTTAAGACATACTGAGGAGGAAAACAATTTACACTTAATACATCTTCTGCAATATAATTATAATACACATGTTCATGTACATGAAATGTACATAGGAAAAACTGCTCAAATGTTAATTTTCATCCTCAAATCCATAAAATACTTCCTTAGAGGAAAAGAAAAAGTCCTTGAAGTCAGTAAGTCAGACTCTACTCTACCATCCAGTGCATAACTGATCTGTGTTGTAGTCTTCAGATGCTATTCCACCCTGATTAACCCTCTTCTCTTATGAATGGTAACCTACAGCCACCTGAAACTACTTACTATATTCATCTCTTGGTCTCCCTCTGAAATTTTGCCCCCACAAACTTCCCACCAATGCTAAATTTACGATTCTTTGATGTCTAAGAATGTGCCCTAACCAATCCGTCCCTTCTTTTAGTCAAGGTATGCCAACAATTCCTTTTCTCCGAAATTCTGTCACGTACCTCTTCATTAGTTACATGATCTACCCACCTAAACTTCAGCATTCTTCTGTAGCACCACATCTCATAAGCCTCTACCTCTTCCTGTCTACCTATTTATCGTCAATGTTTCACTTCCATTTAAGGCAACACTTCTCCAGAGAAGACTTATCGCTTGATTTTCTAAGACTGCACTCCATTAACTTTGTTTTGCTCTTGTTAATATACATCTTATATATTTCTTTCAATACACTGTCCATTCCATTCAATTGCTCTTCCAGGTCCTTTGTTGTCTCTGACAGAAATGCATAGACATCAGAAAAGCAAGATGTTTTTATTTCTTCGCCCTGAACACTAATTCCTACTCTAAATTTCTCTGTGCTTTGCTTCACAGCATGACCAATGTACAAACTGAAAAACATTGTAGAAAGGGTACAACCCAGTCATACTCCCTTCCCAACCACTGCCTTTCTTTCAGGCCCTTCAACCCAAACAACAGCTTTTTGGTTAATGTACAAGTTGTGAATAACCTCCTGTTCCCTATGTTTTACCCCTGCTGACTTCGGAATTTGGAAGAATGTATTCCTATTAACATTGTCAAAAGTTTTCTCCAAATCTACAAAAAGCTAGAAATGTAGGTTTGACTTTCCTTAATCTGTCTTCCAAGATAAGTCTAAAGGTGAGTATTGCCTCTAACATTCAGACATTTCTCCTGAATTGGAACTGATCTTCCCTGAGGTCAGCATCTATCATTATTCTGAAAGTAATTCGTCTTAAAATTTTGCAACCATGACTTATGAAACTGATGGTTCTATAATTTACACACCTGTCTACATTTGCTTTCTTTGGAATGGGAATTCTTACACTTTTTTTTTTTTTTTTTTTTTTTTTCTTTCTTTCTTTATCTGAGGATACTTCGTCTGTCTCATACATCTTACTCACCAGGTGAAATAGTTTTATCATTGCTGCTTCTGTCAGCAGAGACTTCAATAGCCCTGAGGGAATATGATTATTCCCAGGGCCTTATTTCGACTTAGGTCTTTCAGTGCTCTGTCAAATTTGTCCCTCATTACAATATCTCTTATTTCATCTTCATCCTTTCCTACATTATTGTCTGTAAGATCATTTCCAGTATAGAGCCCTTCTATATACGCCTTTCACCTTTCATCTTCCCCTTCTTTACTTCTGTGTTCTCGATATTCATACAGCTATTTTTTCATCTCAAAATTTCTATTTTGTTTTCCTGTAGGCAGTATCTATTTTTCCCCTAGTTATACATTCTTCTACAGTACGTTGCTTGCAGTGGCCATTTTGCGCAGCAGCTGAATTGTATTGTACTGTAAGGTTTTTAAAGTAAACGCCTTTTGCTACTGCGAATGAAGGGTTTTATTTTTATATTTTTAAGTCACCCATACGCGTTTCGCCTTTCTCTCAAGGCATCATCAGTGGGTGTCAGCACTTGCTACTCCACTTCAGTCTTATTCTGGCAACCAGGTCGAAATGTTACACTGTTTTTTTAAACACATTGCAGTTCTCTGGTTCTAATGTCACCTGCTGTCATACTGTATGGCAGTGGATGACATTAGAACCAGAGAACTGAAATGTGTTTAAAAAAAACAGTGTAACATTTCGACCTGGTTGCCAGAATAAGATTGAAGTGGAGTAGCAAGTGCTGACACCCACTGTTGATGCCTTGAGAGAAAGGCAAAATGCGTATGGGTGACTTAAAAATATAAAAATAAAACCCTTCATTCGCAGTAGCGAAAGGCGTTTACTTTAAAAACCTTACAGTGAAAATTCTTCTACAGATTTGGAATTGGTTTTTAGCCACTCCTGCTTAGCCACTTAGCACTTCCTATCAATCTTATTTCTTAGTCATCTGTACTCAATTTTACATGCTTCATAACTGCATTTTTATATTTTCTCCTTTTATCAATTATATTATTATAGGTGTGTTTGCGTTTGGATATGTGTGAGTGTGTGTGTATTTGTTTACCTTCCTTTTTCCCCCCTAAGGTAAGTCCTTCCACTCCTGGAATTGGAATGACTCCCTTTCCACTTCCTTAAAACCCATATCCTTCCCTTTCTCCTCTCCTTTCTTCCTCTTATCCTGAAGAAGCGACCAACGGTTGTGAAAGCTTGTATGTGCGTTTGTGTGTGATTTTATTTGTCTCTGTCAACGAGCCTGTCTTTTGGGTAAGTCATCTGTTTTCTATTTTTTACATTTATTTATTATTTCCTGTGATATACAAGGATTTTTTGGGGTCTTGCTTTCTACCTATTTGGTCATCTGCTGCATTTACTATTTCATCTCTTAAAGCCACCCATTCTTCTTGTACTGTTTTATTTCCTCCCATTTCTGTCAATTGTTGCCTAAATCTGTGTGAGGAAGCAGTCAGAGTCAATGAAACTTCACTCCCAGCTTCGGGCTGCGTTATCCTCGGTCACACAGCTATGATCGATGGGCGTCATCATAGTCGGCCGGTCGTGGGGACCAAATGGACTCCCGGTGTGTCTACCAATCAGCCTGCAGCAGCAACATGTCCTATTACTGCTAGCGATGTGGCAGACACCCCACCCGTGGTTGCATGGGAGGTTGCCCCAGTTCATGACAGGCAGCGCGGGGCATTCTGGGGTAGCGATCTCGAGGCCTGCCGTTTACGGCAACATTCCTGAGCTGGATGGTGTCTCTCATCCTGAAGTTACCACGCAGCTGCTAGACCTGGGCTTTCATGAGAGTGCGTTTGTACGTAGTTGGGGGCTCCGATGTTAGGTAAGTAATGGAGCCCCTTAGAGAGATGCCTGCCAAAGAGGGGAAGAAGGCCAACGTGCACTCCATGTGCATACTGAGGTCATTCCAAATGTGGAACAGATCCTTCTGGATGCCAAGAGGGGTACGGGGTGCAGCCATCTGCAGGTGGTGCCTCACATCAGTACCGATGATGAGTCACTTTGGATCTGTAGACATCGTCACAGTTTTTAAATGACTATCTGAAGTGGTAAAGACTGCCAGTCTTGTTTGCAATATGAAAGCAGAGCTCACCATCTGCAACATAATTGACAGGACCGACTGTGGACCTCTAGTACAGCGCTGAGTGGAGGGTCTGATGAATCATAGGCTCAGGCGGTTCTGCGTCCGTGTAGGCTGCAGATTTCTTGACTTGCGCCAGCAGGTGGTGGGGTTCCGGGTTCCATTAGATAGGGCAGGAGTCCACTACACGCAGGAAGCTGCTACACGGGTAGCGGGGGCTGTGTGGTTGGACTGAGTGGTTTTTTTTTTTTAGGTTAGAGGGCTTCAAGAACACACAGAGAGGGTCAAAATCTGAAAGGATACAGATCAAAGATAGGACGAAAACAGATCTAAAAACCATTGCCGTAACAGTTGTAAATTGTGGTATCTGTGTGGGGAAAGTACCAGAACTCCATACACTAGTAGAAAGTATTGAATCTCAAATCATTATAGGTACCAAAAGCTGGCTAAAGCCACAAATAAGTTCAGCTGAAATTTTTACAAAGAGGCAAATGGTGTTCAGAAAAGATAGATTGAATAAAATAGGTGGTGGCATTTTGATTGCTGTCATTGGCCGTTTATCCTGTAGTGAAATTTAAAAACATTACTCCTTTGAATTGGTATGGGTAGAGGTTATACTGACAACCAAAACAAATTAATAATTGGTTCTTTTTATCAACCCCCTGACAGGGGCAAGGTTAAAACATCGTCCAAAATTGTATTGGGGCATTCTCCAAAAATTATTGAATATCGGACTTTCCAAATCCACCAAAATTAAAAGAAAATTATATTTATTCAAAAAAGCAGATACAAATTTGATTAACACTTTTCTGAGCAAAAATTTCCAGTCTTTTGAAACTAAGAATGTGAGTGCAGATAAGATGTGGCTTACATTCAAAGAAATAAAATTGACAATCATTGACAGATTCATATCATACAAATTAACAAGAGGGGGCTGACTCGCCATGGTAGACAAAACAGGTTAGATCACTGTTACAAAAGCAAAAAAGCATGGCAAATTTAAACACACAAAAAATCCCCAAGACTGTTACTAAAGCTAGAAATTTAGCTCAAATTTCAATGAGAGAAGCTTAAAATAATTATAATGAAACCCTGTCACATATTTTGGTAGAGAATCCTAAGAAATTTTGGTTGTATGTAATGTATACTAGCTGTGAAACACAATCAATACCTTTTGTTACACGAGAGAAATGGTGATGCTACTAATGACAGTTCTGCTGAAGCATAATTGCTTAACACAGCTTCCTCCACTAGAGAAGACGAAGCACAGCAACTTTTTGTTACTGCTTTTTTTGCCTCTGGACTCTACAGTTCTGTTAGAAGGCACATAAAAAGTTATCGGACTCTTGTTCGGGTTTCTAATTTGCAAAAGTTCAAAATTTTCTCCTTTCCTTGCGTTAATGACACATCGATGAAATTCACTAAGTCGTTCTTCACGCTCAGCTGGCATCTTCTATGATATTTTGGTCTCTGTCCAGATCAAAAGACGGTACGCTCTCCATTAAACTCTAACACCATGATCCAGTAAAGTTGGTGGCCTCTTTCTTAGTAGCTATTGTTTCTACTGATGAATGATCATTTTTGTAGAAACTGAAATTCCTGCTTGGCCATTCTCTATAATCCAACTGCTGAGATCTGCTTCAAGTTGTGGCCATTTACCAGTACATTATTACTCAGCTTATGAGGTGCTTTCCTGATTCTGCCATGTTCTTTTTCAGATGGAGGTGATCCTAAATGCCCACCTGCAGCTCTCTTTCCTTGCTCTTTTGCATGTGCTATCACTTGCAGCTTAAATGAAATAGGTTTACAATGTCGTGTTTCAGTCATAGTTTGCAAATAAAACCACAATACAGGCATGAACAAAGTGGATTGCCACACTAAACACTGTAACTGAAGCTCGAATGAACAGTAGTTAGTGTTTTTACACTGATTTCAAAAAATTGGTGTGTGTGCAAGAGGTTTAACAACAAAACACGTATAGCAGAAGTGGATCTCCACATTAAATAATGGAAACTGGAACTTGAACTAACAGTATTATAATGTGTGCATTAATGCCTGGCACAATCTTTTAATTGGACTCCACCTCGGTGACTGGCATGTCCCTCAACTACACCAGTTATCCAATTGTGGAGAGGAGACCTACAGTTCTATGATGGAATCCAAACTTCTCACATCGTCAAGAGGTTAAGGCTAGGTTAAAATAATTTCTGAAAAATCCACGTATCAATCGGGATACGATCTCGTGACCTCTCGGTCGCCAGTCGAGCAATTTACTGATGCCGGTGGGTCCGACTCGTACAACGCAAAAACCGTTAATGATAGCCCGAGTGGATCCGTCACATTCTATGCAACTGAAAAGCTAAAAATTTGCAAGGAATCTAATAATGAATTGCTTTGAGCTGAAATGTAGAAATTTTGAAGTAATAGAGCTTGCAGGTAGCTAATATAACTGGCTACCAGCATGTAAGATACTTTCAATTTTTCAACCTACTTTTGTAGGAAAAAAAGTACATCTTATATGCCGGCAAATATGCTAATTATTACAGTTATTAATGCTACAATGGGTAAGTTGTGTTCTTAAGGCTGATATGTCAGGGTGGAGTGGTGGTGAAGAGACACGTCAGGGGTTTCACCTGAGATATCTGCTGCCAAAACACCTGCACGTGCGCCTGTGCTTGCTGCAGGATGAGTGGCGGGTTGTGGAGTGTTCACAAGTTGGACAACTTCTTTGCTTTCTACAGTATGTCTGCCTCGGTGTGTTTGCGTTTGAGTATATGTGTGGATTGTGTGGATTTGTTTACCCTCCTTTTTATTCCCCCAAGGAAAGTCTTTCCTGTCTCGGGATTGGAATGGCTCCTTACCCACTCCCTTAAAACACTCATCATTTCCTCTTCCCTCTCCTTCCCTTCTGCCTGAAGAAGCAGCTAGGCTGCGAAAGCTAGCATTTGTTTTGTGTGTGTGTGTTTGTGTGTGTGTGTGTGTGTGTGTGTGTGTGTGTGTGTTTTATTTATTTGTGCTACTATCACACTTGTGCTCCTTCGCCTGGTGAGTAATCTTCATCTACTTTTTATATATATTTTTCCTGCAGGGAATTTTTCGTCTATAATATTAATATATAATAAGAAAGAACTGCTCCTTATTCTGTAGGCATCAACTACTAAATAACTGTAGCCCAAAAATTCAGTTGAATGAAAATCAATAGAATTTATTTCCCACAAGTACAGTGAGACACTTCATACATCCAAAACTTTCAGCTATCGGCCATGGTCTTCTTCAGAAAATAGAGCACTCACACAATCACACAGGCACACAACACAGTCATACAACCAGCACTTCCGGCTGCCGCACTTCAAAACACGCTCTGCGGTGAATTGGGGACGGGAGGGGAGGGGAGGAGAGAGGAGATAGGAAGGTTACGTCACGGTGGTGGGGATGGGTTAGATGGGAATAACGAGATGCAGCTTAGGAGTGGAGTGGGGAGGCGGGTGAGGGGAGAAAACTAAAATAAAATAAAACAAAATAAACAACATAAAATAGGTGCACACTGCAAGTACACAAGACCCCCCCCCCCCCCACACACACACACACACACACACACACAAGATCGCACATTCACGCAACCACTCAAAATAGGTGAGGTTTGGGATAGAGAGGTAGGAACTGTAAGGTATGGAGAAAAAAATAGAGAAGTTATCATAGGTTGAGGCCTGGTTGATTTCGGGATCGGAGAAGGTATTGTAGAGATAACTCCAATCTGTGCAGTTCTGAAACGCTGGTGGTGGATGGGAGGATCCAGATGGCTAGGGTTGTGAAGCAGCCATTGAAATCAAGCTTATTCTGCACTGCATGCTGTGCCACAGGGTGGTCCACCTTGTTTTTGCCCACAGTTTGGTGGTGGCCATTCATCCTAATGGATAGCTGGTTGGTGGTCATGCCAATATAGAAAGCTGTACAGTGTTTGCAGCACAGTTGGTAAATTACGTGGCTGCTTTCACACGTGGGCAGACCTCTGATAGGGTAGGATAAGCCTGTGACAGGACTGGAATAGGAGGTGCTGGGTGAGTGGATTGGACAGGTCTTGCAGCGGGGTCTTCCACAAGGATATGATCCCTGTGGTAGTGAGCTGGATTTCGTGGTGATATAAGGATGAACTAGGATGTTGTGGAGGTTGGGAGGGCAACGGAACACCACTTTAGGAGGGGTGGGAAGGATCTTGGGCAGGATGTTTTTCATTTCTGGGCACGAGGATAGAAAATCAAAACTTTGGCAAAGGATGTAATTTAGTTGTTCGAGTCCAGGGTAGTACTGGGTGACAAGGGGAGTGCTCTTTTGTGGATGGTTACTGGTGTACGAGGAGGATTTCGGGTGTGTGAAGATATGGTATGAGAGATCTGTTTGCGGACTAGGTCTGTGGGGTAGTTTCTGTCTGTGAAGGCCTTTGTGAGACCTTCAGCATGTTCAGAAAGGGAGTTCTTGTCACTGCAGATATGACATCCACGGGTGGCCAGGCTGAAAGTGAGGGATTTTTTGATGTGGAAGGGATGGCAAGTGTGGATGGAGCCACCAGTGAGGAGGAGGTTGACAAAGACCAGGTGAAGTGGATGGGAGAGAAGGAATTGAGGTTCTGAACAAAGGAGGATAAGGTGTCCCGGCCCTGAGTCCAGATCATGAAAATATCATCAATGAACCTGAACCAGGCCAGAGGTTTGAGGTACCTTACAGTTCCTACCTCTCTATGCCAAACCTCACCTATTTTGAGTGGTGCATGAATGTGAGATCGTTTGTGTGTGTGTGTGTGTGTGTGTGTGTGTGTGTGTGTGTGTGTGTGTGTGTGAGCGCCCGTGTGTGTTGGGGGGGGGGGGGGGGGGGCAATCGTGTGCGCGCATGAATGCGGTCTTGTGTACTTTCAGTGTGCACCTATTTTATTTTGTTTATTTTATTTTATTTTATTTTTCTCCCCTCACCCACCTCCCCACTCCATTCCTAAGCTGCATCTCATTATTGCCATCTAACTAATCCCCACCACTGTGACGTAACTTTCCTATCCCCTCTCCCCTCCCCTCCCCCCCCCCCCCCAATTCACCACAGTACATGATTCGAAGTGCGGCAGCCGTAGGTGATGGTTGTATGAGTGTGTTGTGTGCCTGTGTGATTGCTTGAGTGTTCTGTTTTCTGAAGAAGGCCATGGCCGATAGCTGAATGTGTTGTATGTGTGTGTCTTTTGTATGTGCCTGTCGCAGCTCATCGCCACGTCTTTGTGGTGAGTTGTAAACTGTCCTTACTATTTTATTAATTCCAACCTGGACTTTCCATTATTATACTTCATACATCCGTGTCTTAGTATGAACTTCTACATCAAATCCAACAGTAATGACAAAAGCCAATCAACTTAACATAGAAATTATAATATAAAGATTCCACAATTATTTTTCTTCATTGTCCATGCAGCTTCTACGATTCAAATACAATCGCGGCCACTTGCTACTGACAGGCTGCCCAATACCTAAACAGAAAAGACATCTGGGACAGTATTCAATCTCTCACTTACTAATTATTTTTTGGTCATCTGGCATCGATACAGGCAGATATGTAGTGTAAATGGTTACACTACAGGATTGCTTGACCACTTAGATATTTTAAATTTTTTATGTGGTTGCCCTACAATTGAGAAGCTCAAAACAGTTTTTAAATTTCTTTTTTAACCTTGCATTGTTACTGAAGAGTGGCCATTCTTATCTGTAAGCAAGCGAACATTTTTCAGTTTGAAGACATTAGCAATAATTTGAGTAACTCTGCACTCGATTTAAGTTACAACACTGCAAATGACATGATTGTCTTTAAAAAGTCTCTACTACAAAACTGTTTCATTACACAACCAACCCTAAATTTAAATATAACCATGCAAAATGCCCTCCAATGTACAAGATTGCATCAACTGAAAAGTGCAGACACACCATTTTAACCTCCTCGAGTGACACAATGTCAGAGATTCCAACTTTTGAATATGGCAAATAGTAATGCGACGTAATATGTATGAGCGGGGAGGGAAGGGGGGGTTGTTTGAAGGGTTCCAAGGAGAAAAAGTGAATACAAAATGATCAAAATTGTGAAGCCAGTTTTGTAAGATTGCAGATGACATATGGTCAGCATTTTACTACATCATTCTGATGTGTACAGCAGGAATATGTGTGGGTGGGGAGAGGTGAAGCAAAACTAATTGTTTTCTTCCTCAGAACTGAACGTATTAGATTTGGTGATTTCCAGAAATATATAGAAAAATCATTAAAACTTGCACACAACCACAAGATAACGTAAAATCATAACTGACAGAAACAAAGCAGGTTAAGATATTTTGGTGAGTGTGCAGGTTATGGGAGGTACAAGTCAAGTGACATGACGCATTTTCATTGGCTGCTGCTGGATTCCAAAATGGCGTGCCTTTGTGGATTCCTCCCACATGCCATATTGCGTAGTTTTCGAGTTCGTAGAAGTTACTGTCAATACCGGTGATTTCCACAAGAACACGCTTGAAGATGCTGCTCAGAACCACTGTATTTTTGTCGATAACATTACACAATCGAAATCAAAGAGAAACGAGTGTTGCTGATGGAAAACAAATGACCAATTTGTTATTTAAACCTGAAAATCGGAATCCGAACCACTCCAATCATAAACTCGTAATTTTAAACAATTTTTGTAACAATTACGATTAAACTGTAATGGTTGGAACCTCTGCTATGTGTGTAAAATGGCAAAAATTAAACAGTTCATCATATAAAAAGTGTGTAAAAGGGATTCTATGTGTGAAATGCAACTTCTGTCTGCACAAAAAGCATGCAAAAGTATGTCTAAAATTTATTAGTGAGCAATTTTCTCTGGTCAAGTCTAGACTGTATGCAGGACAAAAGTACAAATGTGACTCTCACTGTGAGTTCACAGGAATAAATTATTAAAGTGCTCCCTAGTGACATTGAGCAGAATTGAGTGTGTAAGAGCAGAATTATTAGCTCAGAAGCAAGAAAACTGTTACATGTAATGCAAAAAGAAATGTTTTTGCAAGATAGAAATGCTCAGCAAAACAACACAAACTTGCAGAAGGATACACAGGGAGATATTATTAGAGCCCCACTCGGTGATTAATGCATTAAGGGCAGATTTACCAGGTGAGAAACAAGAAAATTGTGACCAAGAATGTGGTAAAAAATGTTTTAGCAAGATAGGTGAAGTGACAGGCAAATTTAATATCCAAAACGTGCGGATGGATACAACAGGCGCCAACGAGTGTAGTGCACCTACAAGTGAATACCGAGCGGAAATTTTAAACACCGAAAATAAATACAAATGTCTCATATACAAAAAATTACTCGAAGTGCAGGAGCAATGTAAGAGAGATAGAAAAGCAGATGAAAATGAATTCCTTATTATAGGCAACTCACTACTTAAATATGTGGTGGTGCCAAAGCCACAATAGACGTCCGCCCAGGAATTAGGATCCACCAGCTGACAAAACACTTCAATAACATCACCACTTCGCAGGATGGATCAGCAGAGGATGCTGAGAAGAAAGGAGTCTTCATTTACGTATACACTAAGTCTCTAAGAAGCTACACTGAAGAAGAAATCGTCAGTGAAACAAAATTTAATTCATTCTGCTAGAAATGTATACAAAATGCCCAGAATTGTTGTTAGTGGTATTGCTTACAGGTGATCTGTCAGTGACCGATATATAGAAAAAATTGACAGTGAAAAAGGAAAGGTGTAACAATCTTGGAGCAGTGTTCAATTAACCCAAATAAATTCATAAACAGCAATTGTTCGAGTAAAGACGGCGTCTGTCTAAATAGATCTGGATCCAAACTTCTGAGTAAAATGTTTGTAGATACATGTAGCATTGTAAATAAAAGGGGAAACTTATATGAATAATGGGGAGAATATGCAATGTTTGCAGTATAGACCCAAAACAAATGTAAAACACAATAATGCAAGTAAACACTTGCAGCATTAAGGCCCGTCTACACTGACTCTGAAACATTGTTCTGGCTGCTACTAAGACTGCCAATGTTGACAATGTGTTGCCAACATAGAAACAGTGTTCCGGGCTGTGTCGGTAAAGATCAAAGGAACATTTGATCTATGGCCTGTTACCACGAACTATCGCTACACAGTGCTAGTGTTTGTTTTTATTTTGCTACTGAATCGAGTATTGTGCCGTGGTTTTCGGTGTTCTGTCAGATGGAGTTCTGCAGGGAAAAATTTACCATCTTGTACAATTACACGAGGAGGAGCAGTGGTTGTGGAACATACATTGTGTAAGGCACAAGAAAAGGAGAGAGAAATGTGTTTCTTTCAAAATAAATAAAAATAAAATAATTTAAAAAAAATACTGTGGAGCTGGCTACCAGCAGCAGTGACATTGATAAGAAAATAAAAACCCTCATGTCACAATACCAGCAGGAGAAAAGGAAAATAAAGAGAGTTAAAAAAAATTGAAAACAGGAAGTGGTTTGGATATAAAATTTTAAAGTTCCTTGACATTACATGATAACACCACAATCATTCAGCTGGCATCAAATTTATTGCTGTCAATGTGCGATGTTCCAGTCATATTGAAATAAATGAATTACATTTACATAATCCTTAAATCCTTCAAACAAACAGTGGCAAAGTTTATCGTATAGCAGGCTTTGAAATATGAAATAAATATGCTAGACTTTGGTACGAATTTCCTATAGCAAGAAAACGGAGGGTTACAGAAAGTCTTTATTTCACATGGATTGCCTTCCTGAAATTTGTCTTTTTTGAAGAAAACAAGTCCTTTAATAGGTAGCAAAGTTTAAACATCTGAAGGCAACAGATTTGTGAAATTACGAAGGCCAGATGTGTTATTCATGTTCAATTCACAAAGCATGTCATTCCCACCACGACTTTTACAATACATTTTAGTCCACCACTGATGATTGTAATTGTTTGCGTCTTCTTTAATGATCTATCACTAATAACGCAGCTCTACATGCTACTGTCTCTTCCTCCTCACTTGACATAGCTTAGCTCTGAGAATTCCGTAACTCAAATACATGCAGAAAATCACTGTAGCAGACAATTTGAATGTAAATGTTCGTCACCAGTGTAGTCGCGGCCACGAACAATGTTGTAAACAAAAATTTGTTCCGAAATTCAGTGTAAATGTGATTTTAGGAATAAACTGTTAGAGTTGCAACACTACTGCAATATAAAAGAAGGTCATTCCATGTCAACTCACCAAGCACTCCTTTCTCGACCATCGTGGATTTCGATGACATTTTTAGTGAACATTCGCACATGTCCCCAATAAACATTGGTAAATTCTAAGGCTCGTCGAAGCAATACTGTCCAAAACATTGTCAGTTGTTTGACACCGTGCGCGACTTTGTGCAGGGCGAGCATAAATTTTTTAAGACTGAGTTGTCATACCTCGGGCAATATTTTGTTGAAAGAAATGACATTTTGCCATCTTGTAAAACTGTATGCATTCTCTTGGGAATAATAATGAAAATAATTTTATGTGCCATATACAGCCAAATTCAGCCCGAGTAGCTCAATTTTTTTTTTTATTTTTTTTTTTTTTTAATGAATACATTTGGCACTCAAAAAAAGGAAGTTTGGTGTCTTATATCTCAGGGACTAGCTATGGCGAGCATGAAACTTGGCATGTAGTAAGCTAACAATGCAAGGTTCTCAAACACAAAGTTTCAGTTAGGTATCGTTTTCCTGAATTAATTAACTGCAAACTTGAAGATTTTAGAAAAATGTAAAAAATGCAGTATTTTTATCTTATTTTGCCAATAACTATGTTCTATAAAACTTTTCAAACAGGGCTGGCCTTAAAATTTACCAATGTTCATTGGGGACATGTGCAAATGTTCACTAAAAATTGTATCGAAATTCATGATGGTCGAGCAGGCAAATGTTCTGATATTAGGCAACTTGAGATGGAATGACCCAAAAGCTTAATGTATTATGCATCTCAGAACAGTGGCCCTTACAGAATACGAGGCAGATTTTTTCATGCATAATGAGTTTATCATGGTAGTTATAATGTGTAGAACTGAGATAAAAAAAAAATAAAATAAAATAAAATAAAATAAAAATGGGGGTTGCAATATTTACCAGTGTACTAAATCTGCAAAACTAGATGTAATCCCATACTCTTTGGAACAACACTGTTAATTTAGTTGTATAAGGCTAGCTGACCAAAATCTCATAATTGTTAGTCTGCACAGATCTCCAAATGGTGATGTTAATTTATTTCTTGAGAAATTTGAACAACTGATGAGAAAAATCTTAAAACTCAAATCTAATGTTGCAGTGTGTTATGATTTAAACATTAGCATATTAAGTACTAATGAAATCAATAGACAAACATTTTTAAACCCATTAAGTTCATTAAATTTATATTGGACTAATAGTAGTCCTACACATGGAAATGCCTGTTTGGACAATATTATAGTTAATTTTGCTAGAGTCCTGTATAGTATTAGCAAAGCAAACAAATGTTTCATAGGTTATGATCATCATATCTTCACTTATTATTATGCTCATTCAGATAATAATTATACAGCTGAAATAAGAAGCCAACCATTACATGGGTCAGAGGTCCGAAAGAGGGAAGTGTTACCTTGTTCACAGATTGCCTTTGCAATGTAAACTGTAACTTTGTTTATGAGTATGAAATAGACCCGGATGAATCAACTGCCGAAATTCTATATAATAATTATTTTCATACATACACTGACTTATGGTACTATTGCTCACCTGTGATTAGAAACAGTATATAAAAAAAAGGACAAAAATGTAATTAGTATACTGATGAACTAGCTGGCATCAGGTAAAACATGCTTTCACTGCACAAACTATATAAAAATAATTGCAGACAGGACACAGAGCAGGGGGATATTTATTATAAGGCTTACCTAGACTGTAAAAAAATATTGTAAAGCCAACCTTAAATTTGCTGAACAAGCTATCTATGAAAATTACATGGAATTAATGTTGGAAATTCTCCTCAGAGATGATAATTCTTCTCAGAGATGATGTGTGACTATTGGTGGTACAGCACAAAGGTAAGTACTGGCCAGCCAATCTATCTCTTGAAAAAAAAAAAAGGTTACATAGAAGGTGCACCAAACAAATGCCAGGCTGCTTGGGATATTGTAACTCAAGAAAGCACTTCCACCCAAACTCTAGATGTTCTGCTTGAACCAGAAGAGCTTAACAATTACTTACAACTACAATAATGAATTCAAGTCAAAAATTAAAGAGTCAAACATAACGGCAACTGATATGCTTGCTGATCAGCTTACTGTGGGGCATGAATTTCACTGGGATCCTGTCACACCCAAGGACATAATAAATACAGTTAAAAATTTCTCAAACTCTGAAAGTATGGATTACTGCTGGCTATCTAACCACACAGTAAAAATAGCAATATACATTATTTCCAATCCATTCGCTTTTATCATTAATAAATGTCTAGAATTTGGCATTTTTCTGGAACAACTCTAAATTTTGAAAGTTATGCACATATATAAAAAGAGGGAAAAGTATCTCCCTGAAAACTATAGACCAGTCTCAATCTTTTTGAAAACATTTGAAGCAATTTTACACAAACAACTTAGTAACTATTTCGAAAAGAAAAAAACACCTTAGTAAAAGACAGCATGGTTTTAGACAAGGGAAAAATACTACTTCTGCGGTCCTTCAGAATGTTGATCTGACACTAACTACATTTGAAAATATGTAGGGTGGTCAATTATTTGTTCATTTATTTTCTCTCTTTTTGGTGCCTTTATGTGTGCTGTGTGTAGTGGAAGTAATTTGCTAGTCGTTTTATTTTTTATTTATTCTTGCACATCATAAGGGTGTGCATCAGAATGCATTGTTTGGTAAATCTGCAGTATGTGTCTCGGATGACAATTTTTTCGTTGTTCTCGGGAACTGTATTCGTTAGCTGTTAGGTGCCGTCCCTGCCTGCAGAAGGCAAAGCTGGGCCGGCTTGTCGAGGAAGGCCGGTCGCTGGCGCCACATTTATGGGGGCAGTTTACGAGGCGGGACCTATCTGTCAGTAGGCTCACTATCTGAGGTGGCTCCACACTCAATAATTTATCACTTTCCTTTTAGATAGCGGGCAGTGTGGGCCGCATTCCGCGGGGTTCCGATAATCACAGAGCCTCTTAGTGTACACCTTTGGGGAGGTTATCTTCTAAGTATCTGTTAGCCTTCCTTGTCTGTAGAATTGTAGCCGGGGATTGGCTCGGGCCACACTTTTTCAGGATGATATACTGCCTGGCATCCTGTGGAATTTTGGCACGCAACGGAGTCTTCTTTTGTCTGGTGTTTCGTATCCCCTTTCCACTTTGCTCTTTTATCGGTGGCTATTGAGGCTATGAGCTCGCTAGATAAGACTTTAAATTCCTTTTAGGGCAAAAGGCTGGGAAACTATGGGCAATGAGGAATTTTCAAAAGAACGGTTGACTCGGGTGGCATCCTCTGCAAGCGATTTGATTGGCTCTGTTTTTGTAGGCGACATGTCTAGCTATCTGTCATAGCTGCCTGTCCATTTCATTGTCCAGAGGTTTAGTGCTCTCCAGCAATTGGTATATCTAGTTTAAGGGGGCGGTGATGGCCAGCTTCTCACGTGGTTGGACGAAGAGTAAGGGGCACTTCTCGTTTGAGCTCCGGCTATTTTTTTTTTTTTTTTTGTGGTTTTTAGGGCGCACAACTTCTATGGTCATTAGCGCCCAGCCAAGAACATAGATTCGCTATGATCTAAAAAATGTAGACTGTCAGAACATCAGCAAGAGGCTAAAAACGAAAGATAAAAGACAATTAAAAGGGTTAAATATCCTTGGATAGGTTGGCCAAGTTCATAAAACGCAAAACCCGAGCAGCTGCTCGTGTGTCATCAGCTAAAATTTCCTCCAGAGTAGACGGAAAGTGAAGGGCTACACGGAGATGATTAAAATTAACACAAGTCAGTAAAACATGTCTCACTGTCAACAGTTCACCGCAGGAGCATAGCGGTGCAGGTTCGGCGGATAGCAAGTGACGGTGGCTGAAACGGCAATGACCGATCCGCAACCGAGCCAGGATGACCTCCTCCCGCCGAGAGGGGCGTGAGGATGTCCTCCAAGCGGTCGGGATCGGTTTGACAGTTCGCAATTTATTGTTGTACAGTGAAAGCCACACACTGTGCCATTGCGACACGATACTCCGGCGAAGAGCCCGGTGAACATCGTCCGATGGAACGCAAAAGGTAGCCATGCGAGGTAAAAGAGCTGCTGCCTTGGCTGCTGTGTCGGCGGCCTCATTCCCGGGCACACCCACATGGCCAGGGACCCACAGGAAAGAAACGTGACAGCTGTCATCCGCCAGCAACTGGAGGGAGCGTTGGATCCGATGCACGAGAGGATGGTTCGAGAAAGGGTCCTTAAGACTCTGCAGGGCACTAAGGGAGTCAGAACATATGGCATAGAAAGGTTGGCGGTGGCGGCAGGTATACAAAACGGCCTGGTGGAGGGCGAAAAGCTCAGCCGTGAAGGTCGAGCACCGGTCAGGGAGCTTGTATTGGAACCGGTTGTCCCCGACGACGAAGGCAGATCCGACACCGGCAGTGCTCTTGGAACCATCAGTGTAAATAAATACGGCATTATCGAACCGCGAACGGAGTTCGACAAGCCTCGAGCGGTATACCAAATCTGGAGTGCTCTCCTTGGGGAGCGAACTAAGTTCGAGGTGTGTGTGAACCTGGGCCTGATGCCACGGTGGCAATGGGCTTTCGCTCAACCGAAGGGTGGAAGGAAGGGTAAAATCGAGCCGCTGTAGCAGGCGGCGAAACCGAACTCCCGGTGGAAGCAAGGCAATCGCAGACAACTGATATTGGCGATCGAGTGAGTCGTCAAAAAATAATCTGTAAGAGGGATGGTTGGGCATCGACCGTAGGCGGCATGCATACCGACACAAGAGTATGTCACGTCGAGTGGTCAAGGGTAATACAGCAGCCTCGGCATACAGACTTTCAACAGGGCTGGTATAAAATGCACCGGTCGCCAAACGTAATCCACGATGGTGGATAGAGTTGAGACGGCGGAGAATCGACGGCCGTGCTGAAGAGTACACAAGGCTTCCATAGTCGAGCTTCGACTGAACAATGGCCTGGTAAAGGTGAAGCAGGACGGTACGATCCGCTCCCCATGACGTGCCACTGAGGACACGAAGAACGTTAAGGGATCGGGCACAACGGGCAGCCAGGTAGGACACGTGTGTGGACCAGCAAAGTTTCCGATCCAACATGAGTCCCAAGAATTTCGTAGTCTCCACGAAAGGGAGAGCAACAGGGCCGAGACGTAGAGAAGGTGGAAGAAATTCCTTGTATCTCCAAAAATTGATACACACAGTTTTCTCAGTGGAGAATCTGAAGCCGTTTGCGATGCTCCAGGAATATAGACGGTCAAGACAGCGTTGGAGAGAACGCTCCAAGAGACACGTCCGCTGGGCGCTACAATAAATTGCGAAATCGTCAACAAAAAGAGATCCGGAGACGTCGGCTGAAAGGCAGTCCACAATCGGATTGATTGCAATGGCAAAGAGCGCCACACTCAAGACGGAGCCCTGTGGTACCCCATTCTCCTGGCAAAAGGTATCTGACAAAACAGAGCCCACCCGTACCCGGAACTTGCGATCCGCCAAAAACGCTTGAATGAAAAGAGGAAGGCGGCCCCGAAGGCCCCATGTGTGTAATGTGCGGAGAATACCCGCTCTCCAACAGGTATCGTATGCCTTCTCCAAGTCGAAGAACACGGCTACTGTTTGACGCTTCTTTAGAAAGTTGTTCATAATGAAGGTCGACAACGTAACGAGGTGGTCAGCAGCAGAGCGGTGTCGACGAAAACCGCATTGTATATTAGTCAGGAGGCGGCGAGATTCGAGGAGCCAGACCAACCGAGCGTTAACCATGCGTTCCATCACCTTACAGACGCAGCTCGTCAGAGAAATGGGACGATAACTGGAAGGAAGGTGTTTGTCCTTCCCTGGTTTGGGGATGGGGACAACAATGGCTTCACGCCAACTTGTGGGAACATGACCTTCAGTCCATATGCGATTGTAGGTACTAAGAAGAAAGCACTTGCCCGCAGGAGAGAGGTTCTTCAGCATCTCAATATGAATGGAATCGGGCCCGGGAGCAGAGGACCGGGACAGGGCGAGAGCACGATCTAGCTCCTGCATGGTGAAGGCGGCGTTATAGTTTTCACGATTAAAAGAGCGGAAAGAAGGCGGCTGTGCCTCCTCTACCTGTTTGCGAGGGAGAAAGGCAGGATGGTAATGGGCAGAGCTCGAAACCTCCGCAAAGAAACGACCCAATGCGTTTGAAACATCAGCTGGGTCCACGAGGACCGCGTTCTCCACGGTCAGGCCAGGAATCGGGGAGTGGACCTTGATGCCGGACAAACGGCGTAGGCCACCCCAGACAACCGTGGAGGGAGTAAAACGGTTAAAAGAACTAGTAAAAGCTGTCCAGCAAGCTTTCTTGCTGTCGTTTATGATACGACGGCACTGCGCTCTCATACGTTTGTAATTGATGCAATTCTCCAAAGTTGGGTGGCGGCGGAAGGTGCGTAAGGCACGGCGTCGGGCTCGAAGCGCGTCGCGGCGGGCTGCAGTCCACCAAGGGACCTGCACACGACGTGGAGAAGAGGATGTACGAGGTATGGAACGTTCAGCAGCAGTGAGAATAACCTCTGTGAGGTATTCGACCTGACTGTCACAGTTAGGAAAATGCTGATCGTGAAAAACAGCCATGGAAGAATAAAGCCCCCAGTCGGCTTTAGAAATGTTCCAACTGGTGGGACGTGGAGATGGGGAGTGATGTAGGAAGTGGATGATACAAGGGAAATGGTCACTCGAGTACGTGTCAGAAAGTGCATACCACTCAAACCGACCGGCAAGCTGAGGAGTGCATATTGCGAGGTCTATATGGGAATAGGTGTGTGTTGTGTCAGAAAGGAAGGTCGGTGCACCGGTGTTGAGGCAGACAAGATCGAGGTGTTGGAGAAGGTCCACCAAAAGGGAGCCTCTCGGACAAGGTGCCGGAGAGCCCCATAGGGGGTGGTGGGCATTAAAGTCGCCTACCAACACGAAAGGTGAAGGGAGCTGGTCAACAAGGTTTAGCACATCTGCCCTAGTAAGGGCAGATGACGATGGCGAATATATATTACAGAGGGAGAAGGTAAATGTGGATAAGGTGATGCGGACGGCAACTGCCTGTAGGTGAGTGTGCAAGGAAATGGGATGGAAATAGACGTCGTCTCGAAGGAGCATCAGAACCCCTCCATGGGCTGGGACACCTTCCACGGGTGGCAGGTCGAACCGCACAGAGGTGTAGTGTGGAAAGTCTGCACGATCACGTGGACGCAACTTAGTTTCCTGGAGGCAGACTAGAAGCGGGCAGTGCAATCGAAGGAGTAATTTTAACTCCTCCCGATTAGAACGAATGCCGCGAATGTTCCATTGAAGGAGCGCCATGATAAAAATGAGAGAAGAAATAAGGATAAAAACCAAGTAGCGAGCGGGGTCACCACGACGGCCGCTGAGGACCGGATTTCGAGGGAGCACTGCTATCGCTGTCCAGGGGCAAAGGGTCGTGGTCCATAGGTTCGACCGACGCGCCTGCCACCTCCCTGAGTTGATCAGGAGGGGCAGTTTCCACCGCCGGTAAAGGGCCGGGCGCCCGGCAAACGGAGCGTCCCGGTGAAACAGAAGACGGCCGAGGCCGGCAACTGTTGGACGGCGCGACAGATGGGTCACGCCTCGGCGGGGAAGGAGAGGAACTCTTTTTCTTGTCAGCTCTTCTGGAAGAGTGACGGCGGGAAGAGGCAGTTGACGGTTGGGAAGCCTGAGAACGCAGAAAATCCTCACGGACGGGTTCCTTTTTCAAGATCCGGGCATCTTGTTTAGGTGCCCGCGGTTTACTAGATGTTGACGAAGACTGTACCTTAGAAGCAGCAGGAGGAAGCGGGGACGTGGAACGGGCAATCTTCGGGCTGGCGGATCGCACAACTGTGTCAGCGAAAGTGAAATCACATGTCTGGGTACTGGAATCTTTGGTAGGTCGAGGTGAGGTGAGTACCTTACTGTATGTACCCGCTGGGAGGACAGTGGGCTTTCGACTCGCCAACAACTTACGAGCGGCAGATGTCGATACCTTCTCCGTAACCCGAATTTGCTGAATGATTTTTTCATCCTTATATACAGGGCAGTCGCGAGAGGAAGCCGCATGGTCACCGTTGCAGTTAAGGCAGTGAGGGGACGGAGGTGGGCAATCCCCCTCATGGGCGTCCCTACCACAAGTGACACATTTTGCTGCATGTGGGCAATATTCACGGGTATGGTTGTACCTGTGGCATTGGTAGCAGCGCGTTGGGTTTGGAATATAAGGGCGGACTGAGATAACTTCGTACCCTGCTTTGACCTTCGACGGGAGGTCAACTCTGTCGAATGTCAAAAACACAGTACGAGTCGGTGTCAGCTGGTTATCTACCTTTTTCATCACCCTGTGGACGGCTGTCACACCCTGATCGGACATATAGGACCGGATGTCGTCATCAGACAACCCGTCGAGGGATCTCGTAAAAACTACCCCACGTGACGAGTTGAGTGTGCGGTGCGCTTCGACGTTGACTGGAAATGTGTGCAATAACGTAGTCCGGATAAGTTTCTGGGCTTGGAAAGCACTGTCCACTTCCAGCAACAATGAGCCATTGCGCTGACGCGAACAGGTTTTAACAGGGCCAGCAATTGCATCAACACCTTTCTGTATAACGAAAGGATTGACAGAATTGAAGTCTTTTCCGTCGGTGCGCGACACAACAAGAAATTTCGGCAAATTAGGCAGAGTCTTCTTTTGCTGAGGCGAGTCTATCTTACGTTTCTGGGTCAATGTCAGTGAAGAAGAGAAGGAAGTCATTGCGGAAGTGTCCCCCGTGATTACCGGTGTCTCCGATGGCGCGCTCCTTCCTAGTGGGGGCCCTCTCCGAGGGCTAACCCGCCTTAGGTGATTGTTCACACCTCAGGTCACACCTCCCGAGAACTGATGGAGGGACCAATTGGCATGTTCAGAAGGTACCAGCTCGGGTAATCACCCCTCCCTGGGCCTGGCCTTTACCAGGGGGTACGTACGTGCCCTACTTGTCTACCCGGGGCGGGGAATTACGCGTTACCCCGTCACCTGCTACGCATGATAATGCGTGGGTCGGCCTTCAGACACGCACAGGGAGGAAAGAAGAAGAATAGAGGAAGTGAAGAGAAAGAAGGAAAGGTGTCTCAAACGCCGAGGCGGAGACTAATGAGGAGAAGAAGGCGAGGAGAGGACAAGGAGAGAGAGACAGAAACAAAGGGCAAGAAAGGAAGGAACCAAGGAATAAGAGAAACGACAACAAGAAAACACCTGAACTCGTGAAATACGCCCGTCTCCGGGCGAAGGCATAAACCGGGAGGGAAAGTGAAGCAGCCTGGGGCAGAAGAAAGGCTGCTCCGGCTCGGGGCCCCGTGCGCGCCACACACGTACCCACAAAAGAACTGTGGGCCCCCTGGGGGGGAGCTCCGGCTAGTTCGGACGGTTTCTTTCAGATAGGACCTGAAGAGTTTTAATTGCTCTTCTGGGATGAGTCCTGAGCTTTTGTTGGACTTTAGTTTTTCTGAGGTTTCCACATGCAGCTGTTTGTGGACTCTCAAAATTTCACTTGTCAATCCCAACAGGATCTCAGTTGCAGTTGTTCGTTTTGCGAAACAGCTGTGTTTTATATTCTTGTTCAGTCGAGACTTGAGATTAGACAGCCACCATCATACTGGCCGTACTCACGTGCTGGTGGTTTATGCAATTCCATTCTGGGGACCTTCTGCTCAATACTCGTGTGTTGCGCTCGAGTTTGTGAGTGTATGCCCTTGCCGACACTGCAAGCATTTACCCGACAACTGATATCTGCCACGATAGTGGGACTGTCATAGTTAATGTCGATACTGCTTCACAGATCGTAGCAAGATTCCCAGGCAGAAGAATTTATTCTCTTTTGTCTCCACTCCTTCAACATTCTCCAGTCACCATCGAGGTCCAGAGTCAACAGATCAAGCTTACTCAAGGTTATTGGTAAAGTGATGCTTGCTATTTGCTAGGATTGTTTTATATAGTGCAGTTATCACCCATCAGTGTGTGTGTGTGAATGTGAATAATCGATGTTTGACTTCTCTTTCCTATAACTAATTTCTTAGTGCCTCTGTCCACCTTTCTAGTTTTTTCATGATATGACAACGCCACATTTATAACAAGATATTTCACTGTGTTATTTAATTTAGTGCTAAAAACTTTGCATCTAAAGTTATGGTTCCATTTGTTTCATTCCTATTAGACTTCATCTATTGATTTGTAAACTTATTTGTTAAAAATCAGACAATTTTCTGGTCACACATGTTTTACTGCTTTTGATGTTCCTTTTATAAATATTTGTTTTCATTTGTAACCCATTGCTTGACTACACTTTTAACTGTGATTTCATTTACAAAATCCTATATATTAATTATTAACTATCCCCCAAATTTGTGTGTGCTTCAATTTAATAAATGTACTCATGTAAGTCATAAATTTACTTTCCTTTACAATTCATAACTCATTATTTTTGAGGGTAATTAGAGAGATAGGTAGAGGGCTGTGTTTATTATTTGATGCACTCTGATCAATTATCTCACCACCGTGCTTGTAGATTTACAGTGTTGGAGTTTTTTCCATGTTTTTAATAAAACATATGGTGATGACCCTTGATATTAACATTAATGAGGATTTTTTTTTAATTAATTTGCATATCTGTGATTTTGCACATTTGCATACCAGTGGACCATCTCTGTTACCTTGGGGTCACTCAGGTCAGGTCAGGTCAGGTCAGGTCAGGTCAGTGATGTGTTAGTGATACAAAAAAAGATGATAAGAATTAGGTGTAAGGCTGGTTCTAGGGAGCACTGTCAACCATTATTCACTAACATGACAGTGGTAAATCTTTATATCTATGCATCACTGATTTACACTAAAAAAAAGTTGCACAGTTTATTACCAGAGAGGGTATACATAGCCATGATACCCTCACCCGCCTCCCCACTCCATTCCTATGCTGCATCTCATTACTCCCATCTAGGCCATGCTGTACCCATCTCCACCAACGAGATGCAACCTTCCTATCCCCTCCCCACCCCTGTTTACACACCACAGAGTGAGATTTGAAGTGTGGCAGCTGGAGCTGACAGTTGTATGACTGTGTTGTGTGCCTGTGTGATTGCGTGATTGTCTATTTTATGAAGAAGGCCAGGCCGATAGCTGAAAGTGGTGTGTGTGTGTGTGTGTGTGTGTGTGTGTGTGTGTGAGAATTCGCGCGCGCGTGTATGGGATAGCGCGCGCATGTCATAGCTCGTCACCGCATCTTTGTGGTGAGTTGCAAACTGTCCTTATTACTGTATTATTAATTCCAACCTGAACTTTCCATCATTAGAAATAAAGAGTATGGACATACCTAGGCATAAATTGGTGAAAACATGCAAATATTATAAAATAAACTGTATAAAATTTTTTAACAAATTGCCGCACTCAGCAACATGTACACAATTTAATAACTTTAAAAACATATTGTATCAGAGTTGATAAAGAACCGATTCTATAGTATCAAAGAATTTTTAGACACTTATAATATAGAAATAGAATTTTAATGTTGTAATTGTACTGCTGCCTGGAAAGCTGATTAGTGCAGGACAAATAATTTCTTTAAGTATTATAAAAAGTCATGTACTGTATACTATTGTGTATATGCAAATCCTATTCTGCAACATGTGGTCAACGGTAAATAAAAAATCTGAATCCAAAGTGTGATATAAAAAAATTCAAAAATTCAATTTTTAGGGCCAAAACAACACCCAAGGAGTCATTTATCAGACTTTTTTCTGATTAGATATAGTAAACTACTACCCTTAAATAGGGCAAGAACATTTTCAAATGTTTCCTCTATTTTGTTATGAATTTTGAAATTTAAAAATTTTGTTTTTCATAAAGTTTGGAGTTAGTTATCTCTGGTGGCAATGAATTCAAAAATTGATTTTTTTCATAGTTCTTACACCTACATGACAGCAAAGTACTGTCACAATTTCAAAATTGATATCTGACTGTGAACAAAAATATGAATTTTTGAAAAAGAGGAACAAATTCACATTACACTACAGCTGATATAATGGCTCATTGCGTAACTCGTGTGCGATATTGAATTATAAACAAAAACTGGAAGCATTACTAAACATTTACATTATTTTGATAGATTTAAAATAGAAATGTTTTCAACTGACATACTTGTGAAATGCAACCCACATAAGCTATGTATAAGCAAGAAACAGATCCAGCAGTTTTTTTTTTTTTTTTTAAGACAATGAAAACAGTAGTATATGCCCAGGTTGTAATGATAGCAAAAGAGTTGTTACAAATTGAATTAAAATAACAAAGAAGAAATGACTACTGCTGTCAAATTTAAGTTCACTTTAAATAATATAATAAGGAGAGTTTACAACTCATTGTAAAAATGTGGCGACAAGCTGTGACAGGCACATACAAAAAGACACACACAGACTACACTTAAGCTATCAACCATGGTCTTCTTCAGAAAATAGAACATTCACAAAACTGTCATTTCCAACTGTCGCACTCCGAATATGCAAAGTCAAAATTTTGTGACATTTGCTTTAAGTGATGTAGTTTGGGCAGCTCCTCAGGAACACACTTTCTGTGTGTGTTTATACCATCAAACTGTCAAACTAATATCTACAGGTTCAAGATTTAATTATCTTAACTACAAAGAGTTTAACTGTCTGTGACACTAACAGTTATGACTACAAGTTGGATTTGTGTGATAAACGCTCAGGTAAGGATGTTGTTCTTCAATCGTTCGACGAATATGAGGGGGAAATGCCTGAGAATGTTACCATCAAACAGTGGGCATAATTGACAGGGTTAAATCTCAGGAAGATTACTTTAAACATTTAATTGATAGATTACAAAATCTCAAAAGACACGGCCACTATATTTCTAAAATCCAAAGCAAGTTTTTGACAGGCAAAAAAGCACAGCTTCATGAAACAAAATGTATAGTCCTAGCCGATTTTGCAGAAAACTTGAGATTTTTCATTCAGGTTGAGATAGAAGGGTGCCAATGGATCAATGACCTGGCAACAGTGCACCCTTTTGTTTTGTACTTCAGAAATGAGAAAGTATTCTTTTCTTCAGTTTGCATTCTCAGTGACTACTTGGAGCACAAACATGTGTTTCTAAAGGATGTAATAAATTTCATGGAAGAAAAGTTGACTATGGTTGAGAAGCTCATGTACTCTTGAGATGAATGTGGTAGTCAATAAAAGAAATAAAGAAAGAAAAAAAAAGTAGATTTTGGGTTAGAGGCCGAATGCCACTTTTTGCTTTTTTCTGTGGTAAAAATGCGTACAATGAAGTACAAGTTACATCAAAACACGAACTGAATAAAGCCAGCCCACAAAGAATAACCACAGCCAAAATTCTTAACAAGGAGATGTAGGCCTACATATTTTTAGCAAGGATAGTATAAAAGGCATTACCTGTTTCTTCATCAAGAAAGAAGAGGTAGTTCTTCATATCAAAACAGCACTTCAAACCAGATTGGAAACTGTATAGCAATAAAAGGAACGAGGCTGTTCCACAAACTGTGTCAGTGAAGTTACATCTCTGTCTTTAACACTGAATGACATAGTGGCACATGTGTATGATGGACAATGGTTGCTTGCAGATGTTGAAAGAATAAGTTCAGAAAACAATGATTTGTTTGGCATTATTACCACCCTCATATCATTCAAGAAATCTACTACTGACAAAGTTTGGATACAAATGAAACATGTACAAGGGGGAGTCGGAAAATAAAAAACGCAGTGGAGAGGCCAAGTCCATTGAGATGCTATGTTCCAATGTGTGAGGATGTTCCCCACTGGGGGTTCGAATTCTCCCCTCACATGGATGTTTGTGTCATCTTTAGTATAATTTAGTTCACAAATAGTTTGTAAGTTCAGGGACTGATAACCAAGCAGTTAAGTCCATTAAGCTTCACTAACATTTGAACAAACATTTTGGAAATAAAAGATAAGACATAGGCCTATCTTTATTTTTCTACTTAATTTCCAGGTACATTGGGACATTTCTCAAGCCACTTTATAAGCTTCAAATAGCCATCCAGGAAAAAAAATCAGGGTGTTGCATACAGAAGAAGCTTTGAACGGCTATTGGCAAAAGACTACACAGCTGCTGAATGTGCATGTGCAAGTCACCTATACACCATTGGGCAGAGGTCGACCACGAATATGGCAATGACATTTGGGGGATGAAATGTGGGTCCACCATTATACGCCCAAATTGTCATCACCTGACCGAAAGAAGTTCAAAGCACTCTGCAGGTACAGTGCTACTCACCGTTTTTTGGGACACCCAAAGAGTTTTGTTGCTGCACGTTTGGAGGACGCAGCCATGCGGTACTGTGCCACTCTGACAAAATTGAAAGAGGTGATTCAGAAAACGTGGCCTGGCCTTCTCAGATCTGGCGTTCCGCTGTCAGATGACACTCGGTGACGGCAACGCAAAACAATATTGCAACTCTTGACTGGGAGTGCCTACACCATCTACCATACAGCCCTGATCTCGCACCAACTGACTTACAGTTGTTTCCAGCTTTAAAGAAGACTCTTGGCGAAAGGCGCTTTGGAAGCAATGCTGACATCAAACAAGCAGTTCAACGCTTCTTCTGTATGTGAGGCCATGATTTTTACCTGCAAGGCTTTTTGAAGCTTATAAAGCAGTACGGAAAATGCCTCAATGTACTTGGAAATAATGTAGAAAAATAAAGACGTGACTTTTCTTTAACATATCATTCTATTCCCCCCCCCCCCCTCTTTCATATGCAACTCTGACCACAGTCAACAGGGGAAACTTATTTTCCAACTCCCCTCGTATTAAGGAAACTTTTGGTGCTACAACTTACCACAGCAGCTGGGAGGTCTTACTATATATCACAAAAGCTTTCTGAAGAAATAAGTGTTTACCACCAGGAGCAGGAAGCATCACACTTCGAAAGTACGTTAACTGAAAATATCGGGTACATGGACTGTAATAAAGCATTTGTCTTTTTCCAGTCTGATGATGTGCTAACAGCGCGAAACGCGTAATTGGAGTAATAAAAATATTGCAACAGAGACTGAGATTTATTTAATTTTTTTTAAATTTGTTAAAATAACATAAATGTTTATTTCAGTAATTTTTCCAGTTTTGTTTATAATTCAGTAGCTTAACTTCAGTACTAAATGATTACATCCAGCCGATATCACACATGAATTAGGCAACAGCCATATCAGATGTAATGTGAATTACTTCCTCAATTTTCAAAAACTCATATCTTTGTTCACAGTCAAATATCAATGTTGAAATTTTTACAGTACTTTTCTATCATGTATGTCTGCCTAGGTGTGCTTGCGTTTGTGTATATGTGTGGGTGTGTGTGTGTATTTGTTTCCCCTCCTTTTTTCCCTCCAAGGTAAGTCTTTCCTGTCCCAGGATTGGAATGGCTCCTTACCCACTCCCTTAAAACCTTCATCATTTCCTTTTCCCTTCCCTTCCCTTCAGCCTGAAGAAGCAGCTAGGCTGCGAAAGCTAGCGTTTGTGTGTGTGTGTGTGTGTGTGTGTGTGTGTGTGTGTGAATTTATTAATTTATTTGTGCTACTATCACTACCTGTGCTCCTTCACCTGGTAAGTAATCTTCATCTATTTTTTATATATTTTTTTCCTGCTAGGAATTTCTCCTCCATAATATTCGTATTTTAAAATGGTATGTATTTTAAGTAGCCTAGGCAAGTTTATTGAACACTGTTGGGCCTGGTAGTCTTGGGGTAAAGTGCTAGACTGGAAACCGAATTGTCGCAGGTTCAAAACCTGGTCAGACCTAGCATATTTTTCAGTCTGCATTTTAACCCATCCTTCACCTCTCAACGATGTGAGGAGTCACCAGAAATGACACATGGTTCAGATTCCACATTAAGCTGTAGGTCCCCTTTGCCTGGTCGGATAACTGGGGTAGGCTAGTGACACGAAAGTCGCCAAATGGCTTCCAATTGAAAGACTTGCACTAGGCCAATGAGCCACATGAAATTATTATATTATTGAACACAGTCTGTAATGTGAGAAGAAAGTAAAAACTTCTCAATGAATGACATTATGTAAGACTGTTTATGTAAATCTTTCAGTAATGCTTCAAAATCAAAGAATTAGCTTTTCTGGTCAGTGCTAGTCAGTTGTTTCCTGATGTAGCCTCTGTTTGCTGATGTAGCCTCAAAAGCTGAAAACTAGTTCAAAGAGAATAAAAAGACTCAGTAGAACGAACACAGTTTATTTGTTTTAACCTGAAATAGAAACTGTTCTACCAAAAGGCGACAGAAGAATTCATATAAAAGGTTTCTTAGTTATTGGGAGCACCAAAGTTAGGTGCTTTACGGAGCCCCTTAGGAAGAAATAGCCAAGGGCCAGAAAGAATTCCAACATGTACTCAGTATGTCTGCCAAGACACCTCATCTGGTATGTGAAGACAGCCTCACCTCCAGTTATCAAGAATGCGGGGTACATTGTCTGCAAGTTGTAGTTCATGTATGCACCTTCAATGCCCGATACTTTGATTCCGAGACCACCCTCATTTCATACGGGCGGTTGGTGTAATTGATATAAATTGTATGTGAGGTGCAAATGTAGCTCACAACTGACAGCACTTTTTATAGAGGACGAACCCGTTCGTATCTGCTGCCACTCGTTCGCCACCGCGCGATGGCGCTGCCAGAGTCGGCTCGCCACCGAGCACCCTCTGAACGGCGCACGGGCTAGGGCATGCGGACGGGGCCTCCCCCAGTTCGTAATGAGCCTCCTTAGTGTTCACTTCAATGCTCAACTGAACAGTGTATTAATACTCAAGTGTTTATCAGAAATAAAGGTTGCAGCACTTTTACCAAGTTTGGAGCCAAAAGGAGGGTCTCGACCAGAGGCTTTGTTGAGACTGTATCGGTCTTAGCTGCAGTTTTCTGGACACGCGTTATCGGGTAGAGAACTGTAGGACTCCTCTCGATAAATCAAGAGTGTGCTACACAAAGGAAACAGGGCAACACTGATGGACCAGATACCACCTGCCTCCTTTTACCAGTATGTCTTGGGTGGGGACAAACTAAAATGCAGAAAACTATTCCAAAATACCAAACAGTACTTATAAAATAAAAATTCCATTATGCACAAAGAAACTTTCCTTTGCAACAGTGTTCTGCCAAGCAGTTGCCATTACAAACAATCAATGTTGCAAAACATGTGAGCAGTAGGAAAAGCTACAAACCCATTCAATCCTGACCAAGCACTGAAAATAAAACCTTTAACTGAGAATAAAAAACCACTTTCACAAAGAAACCCAGGAACCTGGTCAACTATTCATCTGTGAAAACTAAAACAAAATGTGTGTGGAATTCCATATTTGGCATGGAAGGTCAAGAGGAGAAGACATTCCGGTACGATACGAGCCACAGATTGTAGGGCTCCACAATCACAATGTGAGGGAGGCTCATTGCACAAAATAAAACTACGGGTCAGCTCGGAATGCCTGATGCGGAGATGATGCCGAGAAGGATGTAGGGAAGGACTCCGAGCTACAGTGGTCTCCTCGATTGAGCAGAATTTAACACATGAGGCAGTAGTCCGCCAGTTGGTGTTCCATTTTTGTATGACCAGAGATCTTATGTGCACCTGGAACTGTCAAGGTAAATGGGTAGTGATTAACCGGTGTTGTAGCCAAATGGTCAGCCCGTTCTTTCCCTAGGATAACTACGTCCCTGGGGACCCCGATAAAATCAATGGAGCGTGCAGCATGACAAAAGTCGTGCAAGGATGGGATGAGTAGTATTGGTTGATGGCTTGCAGGCTGCTCATTGAGTCAATACAGATAACAACAAAGACCAGGGTGGTCTGTTTAATAAATAGAAGGTCTCTGCTAATGGCCGTCAGTTCTTCAGTAAACACGCTACATGTGTCTGGCAGAGAATGGCATACCGTACCGATCCTGTACGACCAGTAGCTTCCGAGCCATCGTCGTAGATCGTGGCAGCCTGCAGCTCTTCAAATAATGCGCACAACGAAACACTGAAAGATTATGGGGGAGACTGAAGCTGGGGCATCGTCCAGGGAGGTGTGAGTGGTATAGGATGGTGCATACAGTCCAGGGAAGGAAGATGGAAATCCCAGCAAAGGGACGCGAACTGCAGGCTGACCAGTAAGCCCACTCGAGCTCGAGTATCACAAGGTCGAAACCCAGCGCCCACAAACTCGTTATGTGGAATGAACAGGGAATTAGTGAATGACAATGGCTTAGGACACCAGAAGTTGATGCTGCCTAATCTGAAGAGGTAGGACTTCCACTTTGGCAAAGAGGCTGTCAAGAGGGCTGCACCAGAAGCCACCTGTAGCGAAGTGGACACCACAATGGTTGACTGAGTCTTCACAGTTTCAGGGCAGAAGGAGCTATGGATCCATACACCTGGCACTCTCAATCTAATAGTACAAATTCGGTACCCAGCAGATATGAAGGAGAGTTGCACAATCTGCACTCCAGGACGAGTGTGCATGGACATGGCATTAAGCTTCGGCATGCGGCTAGTCTTCAGGTAACGAATATGGGGTAGCCGAGTAAGGTTTTTTTTATCAAAAAAGAGGCCCAAGAAACAGTGAAGTGCCACAACTTTCAGGCGTCAAGTACTCGAGGAGAGTTCTGGATCGAGGTGAACTGTAGTATGACGACAAAATTGCATAACATTTTAGAAGGTTTTTTTTTTTTTTTTCATTTTTTAGGGTGCACAACAGCATTGGTCATTAGTGCCTAAAACAACAAGGTTAAAAAGTTGCCAACAAGGATAATTTCCGAATATCACTAAAAAAGGAATAAAAAATATCAGTAGAAGGAATTAAATGTCCTTGGACAAATTAGTCATATGTATAAAACACAAAACTAGCAGCTGTCCATGCATCATCAACTAAAATTTCCTCCAAAGTGGACGGCAAATTTACTGCAATATAAGCATGATGAAAATTTGGGCAGAACATTAAAACGTGGCATACCGTTATCAGGTGACTGCAGGAACACAATAGTGGGGGGTTGCCTGTTAATGGTGTTGGTGGCTGAACCGGCAATGACCGAGTCTCCTGCCAAGAGGGGTGGGAGGAGGTCTTCCAAACTGTCGGGATCAGTTTTATGGTTCTAAGCTTATTGTCATGAAGCAAGGAGCAAATCCCATGCCATGATGTGAAAATGCACTGGCAAATAGCCCCTCGAATGTCGTTTGACGTGACACAAATGGTAGCAGTCCAAGGTAGGAGAGTTGCAGCCCTGGCCGCAGCGTCAGCAGCCTCATTTCCCGCCACACCTATGTGGCCAGGTACCCACAGGAAGCGAACGCGAAAGCTGTCTTCAGCTACTAACTGAAAGGAACGTCAGATTCGGTGTATGACAGGATAGACCGGATACGGGTCTCTAAGACTCTGAATGGCACCGAGTGAATCTGAGCAGATAACATAAGAAGGATGGTGGTAGCGGCGAACATATTGGACTGCCTGATAGACAGCAAAAAGCAGAACTGTGAAATTTGAGCATTGGTCAATGAGCTTGTATTGAAAGTTGTCGAACCCGTCGACAAAGGCAGATCCAACACCATCAGTATTTTTAGATCCATCTGTATAGATGAAAATGTCATCACCCAGCTGCGAATGAAGTTCGACAAACCTTGAGCGATATACTGAATCCGAAGTAATCTCCTTCAAGATCAAGCAGAGTTCAAGGTGGGTGCAAACCTGGACCTGAAGCCACAGTGGTGTGGGGCTCACAGCCATTCGAAGGGTGTCAGGGAGGATGAAATCGAGTTGCTGAAGCAGGGAACAAAAACAAACTCCAGGAGGCAACAGTGCAGATGCAGACACCCTATATTGGTGATTGAGGAAGTCATTGAAAAATTATGGGTAGGTTGGGTGGTTGGGCATTGACAGCAGCCGACATGCGTACTGACAGAGTAATATATCATGCTGATAGTGCAATGGTAATTTGGCAGCTTCTGCATAGAAGCTTTTAGCCACGCGAAAGAGTAAACAATGTTTCTGTACCCAGATTTGATCGGACTATGGACCGATAAATGTGAAGGAGGACGGTTCTATCAGCTTCCCATGACATACCGTTAAGAACACAGAGGACATTAAGAGAATAGAGAATGTGTACAACGGCCAGCCAGAGAAGACACGTGTGGAGACAAAGTTTCCTATCCAACGTTAGTCCTAAGAATTTCGTTGTCTCCACCAATGGGAGAGCAGCAGAGCCTAGTTGTAGAGATGGTGGAAGGAACTCTGTATCGCCAGAAGTTGATAAAGGCTATTTTCTCATTGGAGGAATGGAAGAGAGTCGCGATGCTCCAAGAATAAAGATGGTCAAGACAATGCTAGAGACACGGCTCCAATAGACACGTTCTTTGAGCGCTGCAGTAGATTAAGAAATTGTCCACAAACAGGGAACCAGAAAGGCCGGTTGGAGGCAGTCCATAATTGAGTTAATTGCTATGGCGAAGAGTACTACACTCAAAACAGAGCCCTATGGCACCCCATTCTCCTACAAAATAGAGCCCACTCATATCCGAAAACTTTGGTCCATTAAAAATTCACGAATAAAGAGGGGCAGACAGGGGCAGACAGCCGCGAAAGCCCTAGGTATGCATGGTATGGAGAATCCCCGCCCTCCAACAGGTGTTGTAGGCCTTCTCCAGATGAAAGAACACAGCCACCGTCTGGCACTTTTTCAAAAAATTATTCATAATGAAAGTTGACAATGTAACAAGGTGGTCAGATGCAGAGCGGTGCCTACAAAAACCACATTGGACATTCGTGAGGAGGCATCGGGATTAAAGGAGCCAAACCAAAGTAGTGTTAACCGTGTGTTCCATCACCTTACAGGCACAGCTGGTAAGAGAAATGGGGCAATAACTAGAAGGAAGATGTTTGTCCTTCCCTGGTTTGGGAATGGGGCAACAATGGCTTTACGCCAACTTGTGGGAACCTGACCTACAGTCCATATGCGATAATAGGTGTGGAGAAGGAAACATTTACCCACAGGAGAAAGGTTCTTCAACATCTCAATATGAATAGCATCGGGGCCCGGAGCAGAGGATCAGGATATGGCAAGAGCATGGTCTAGCTTCTGCATAGTGAAGTTGGCATTATAACTTTTCCCGATTTAAAGATTGGAAAGAAAGCAGCCGTGTGTCCTCCGTCAGGCCAGAAATCGGGGAGTGGACCTTAGTGCCAGATAGCAGGTGCAGGCTACGCACAGACAACCAAAGAGGAAGTGAATTTGTTAAGAGAACTAGTGAAGACAGTCCAAAAGGCTTTTTCACTTTCTTTTATAATATGACGGCATTGCACTAGCAGTCGTTTGTAATTGATGCAATTCTCCATCGTTGGGTGGCGTTAAAAGGTGAATAGAGCACGTTGCCGGGCTCTAATAGCGTCACTGCATGCAGCAGTCCACCAGGGGACTGGGACGCAACATGGGGAAATTCTGATTGTAGAAAACCGCCATGGAAGAATAAAGCCCCCAGTCGGCTTTGGGAGATGTTCCAGGTGGTGGAACGCGGAGATGGGGTATGATGCAGTAGGTGGATTACACAAGGGAAATGGTCACTCAAGTACGTATCAGAAAGAGAATACCACTCAAACCAATGCGCTAGCTGAGGAGTGCATACCACGAGGACCATGTGAGAATAGGTGTGCATCGTGTCTGAAAGGAGGGTTGGTGAACCGGTGTTTAGTCAGACAAGATTAAGATGGTTGAAAGGGTCTGCTAGAAGGGAGCCTCTTTGGCAAGATGCTGGAGAACCCCATAGGGGATGGTGGGCGTTGAAGTCACCAAGTAAAACAAAAGGTGGGCTGCCCCAGTAAAGGCATACGATGACGGGTATAGATATTGCAGAGAAAAAAGGAAAGGGAGGGGAGAGTGATGTGGTTGGCAACTGCCCGTATGTTAGTGTGCAAAGAGATTGGATGGTAATAGATGTCATACCAAATGAGCAACATTGAGCAACATTGGCTGGAATACCATCCACAGGAGGTAGGTCATAACCCACAGAGGTATATTGAGGGAAGACTATATGATCGGTGGGCATAACTGGGTTTCTTGGAGGCCGACTACGAGTGGACAGTGCAATCTAAGGCGTAATTTTAATTCCTCTCAATTGGAATGAATGCCTCAAATGTTCCACTGAAGGAGCGCCATGATAATAAGGGGAGAAAAGAGAAGAATGAGGCAAAAGGGAGTTACCTCGACGGCAACTGAGGGCCGGACAGTGAGGGAGCACTGCAATCACAATCCATTGGTGGAAAATCTTGTTCCATCAGTGCGACTGGAATTTCTGCCATGTTCCTGAGTTGATCGGTAAGGGCAGCTTCTTCCGCCGGTAAAATGCCGATTGCCCAGCTAACAGTAGAGCGTCCCAGCAAAACAGAGGATGATCGGGGACAGCTACTGTTAGGCGGCGTGACAGATCAGTCACGCCACGGCGAGGAATGAGAGGAACTTTTGTTTTTGTTAGCTTTTTTGGAAGAGTGATGGTGAGAAGAAGAGGCAGTTGGCGGTTGAGAAGGCTGAGTGCGTAGAAAATCTTCACAGACAGATTTCTGTTTAGAAGTCTGGGCATCTCGTTTAGGTGCCTGCGATTTATTAGAGGTTGATGAAGACTGAACTTTAGAGGGAGCAGGAGGAGCGGGGAGGTGGAACGGGCAATATGCGAGCTGGCCAATCGCACAACTGTGTCAGTGAAAGTGAAATCGCAGGTCTGTGTACATGCATCCTTAGTAGGTCGGGGAGAGGTGAGGATATTACTGTATGTACCCGCTGGGAGGATAGTGGGCTTCCGATCGCTATTGCCGAGTGGACGTCCTCCAGTGCACACCCGTCCAGTGACAGGAAAGTCTCAGTTGTAAGTGTAACCGGCTTCTCTCTAGAAGCTACATATTTTGACTTTTCAGTGCACTTTCCCTTCAGTTCATTAAAGTTATTGTGTGCTTGCGTTTTTAATTGATTCATATTCGCTTTAAATATCTGGTTAGTGTATTATTCCGCTGTGTGATTCACGTCGCGACAGTCGTCTGTCTTTATTTTCTGATTAGAAGCAACATATAGTACTTTGATTTATGTCTTCACGTTCTCGTTTCAAATTTATACTGTGCTCTCGTGTATATTAGATTCAAATCCGCATTTTAACAAACAGTGTAGTCTTCCTTTGAAAGCATCGCGACTGTACTTTTTGTTTTTGTCAGCACTGTAATCTTGAATAGGGACTGTGACTGCTGTGTGCGGATGCAGTCTGAGCTGGTGACACTTCGCTCCCAGCTTCAAGCTGTGTTAACCTCGGTTGCACAGTTGGAAGCTGCGATCGAGGGGCATCGTTGTTGTTGGCCAGTAGTGGGGACCGAACAGATTCCCGTCGTCTCCACCAATCGGCCTGCGGCAGCGACATGCCCTGATACTGCTAGCAGTGAGGCAGACACTCCACCCGTGGTTGTGTGGGAGGTTGCTCCAGTGTGTGGCAGGAGGCGCAAGACATTCGGGGGACCGATCGTGAGGCCTCCCCAGTTCGTCTTGCGAACAGGTTTGAGGTGCTATCTGCTCAGGACAACGTTCCTGAGTCAGATGGTGTCTCTCATCCTGAGGTCACCACCCAGCCTGCGACATCCGGGCTTTCACAGAGGGTGGGTTTGCTTGTAGTTGGGAGGTCCAACATTAGGCGGGTTATGGAGCCCCTTAGAGAAATGGCTGCCACGGAGGGGAAGAAGGCCAACGTGCACTCCGTGTGCATACCGGGTGGAGTCATTCCAGATGTGGAACGGGTCCTCCGTGATGCCATGAAGGGTATGGGGTGCAGCGAACTGCAGGTGGTGGCTCACGTCGGTACCAATGATATGTGTTGCTTCGGATCTGAAGAGATCCTCTCAAGTTTTGAGCAGCTATCTGAAGTGGTAAAGACTGCCAGTCTTGCTTGCAAGATGAAAGCAGAGCTCACCATCTGCAGCATAGTTGACAGGACCGACTGTGGATCTCTGGTACAGAGCCGAGTGGAGGGTCTGAATCAGAGGCTCAGACGGTTCTGCGACCATGTAGGCTGCAGATTCCTTGACTTGCGCCATCAGATGGTGGGTTTCCGGGTTCCGCTGAATAGGTCAGGGGTCCACTATACGCAGGATGTGGCTACATGGGTAGCGGGGGCTGTGTGGCATGGACTGGGCGGTTTTTTTTTTTTTTTTTTATAAAAGGCTTCAGAGAAAAACAAAATGGGCAATCTCAAAGAGTGCAGGTGGATCACAGGAGATGTGTAGATATGGGAACTATCAGTATAACGGGTGTAAATTGTCGTAGCTATGTCGGGAAAGTACCAGAACTCCAAGCGTTAATAGAAAGCACCGAAACACACATCATTATAGGCAGTGAAAGTTGGGTCAAGCCGGAAATAAGTTCAGAAGAAGTATTTGCAAAAGATCTAACTGTGTTCAGAAAGGATAGATTAAACAAAATAGGTGGAGGTGTGTTTGTCGCCATCAAAAGTAGTATTTCGTGTAGCGAGCTATTATGGGTAGAGGTTGTACCCGAAAATCTTAAGAAGTTAATAATTGGTTCCTTTTACCAGCCTCCCGACTCTGACAATAGAATAGCAGAAAGGTTTGAGGAAAACCTGAGTCTAATTACAAAAACGTACCCGACTCACACAATAATAGTAGGCGGTGATTTTACCCTTGATCTGTTGGCGAAATTATATTTTCAAATCAGGAGGTAAGCATAAAACATTGTGCAAAATTGTTCTCAACGCATTCTCTGAGAATTACTTCGAACAATTAGTTCATGAGGCAACTAGAATTGTAAATGGATGTGAAAACACACTTGATCTCTTGGCAACAAATAATCCTGAGTTCTTAACGAGCATCAAAGCGGAGACAGGTATTAGTGAACACAGAGCTGTCATAGCGAAATTGAATATCAAAAGTCCCAAAGTTACCAAAAATAAATGAAAAGTATATTTGTTCAGGAAAGCAGATAGAAATAAAATACATTGCTTCTTGAAAGACAGCTTCCACTCGTTACTAACATTAAACGTAGGTGTAGACCAGATGTGGCTCAAATTTAAAGAAGTGGTATCGACAGCAATTGACAGTTTTATACCAAATAAATTAATAAAAGAAGGAGTCGATCCCCCTTGGTACACAAAACAGGTCAGAAACTGTTGCAAAAGCAAAGGAAAAGGCATACTAAATTTAAACGAACACAAAATCCGCAGGATTGGCGATCATACTCAGAAGCTAAAAATTTAACGAGGATTTCAATGCGAGATGCCTACAATACTTATCACAACGAAACACTTTCTCGAAATTTGACTTAAAAACCCAAAGAGATTTTGGTCATATGTTAAATATACTAGGGGCAAAACACAAGCAATAACCTCACTACGTGATAGTAATGGCGATCCTGCCGATGACAACACTACTAAAGCAGAGTTACTGAACATAGCTTTTAGAAACTCATTCACCAAAGAAGACGAAACCAATATTCTAGATTTTGAATTATGAACAGAGGCCGTAATAACTAACATAGAAGTAGATATCATTGGAGTAGTGCAGCAACTAAAATCACTTAACAAGAACAAGTCTTCTGGTCTGGATTATGCTGAAGCATTAGCCCCTTACTTAACAGCTATATACAACCGCTCTCTCAAAGAAGGATCTGTACCAAAAGATTGGAAAGTTGCACAGGTCACACCTATATTCAAGAAAGGCAGTAGGAGTAACCCACTAAACTACAGGCCTATATTATATTATTCAAATATTATGAATTATCTCGAACAGAACGATCTATTGACCCAAGGTCAACACGGATTTAGAAAATATTGTTCATGCGAAACACAACTAGCTCTTTATTCATACGAAGTGATGGGTGCTATTGACACGGGTTTGCAAATCAATTCCGTATTTCTTGATTTCCAGAAAGCTTTTGACACCGTACCTCACAATCGGCTTTTAATCAAATTGCGTGGTTATGGTATATCGCACCAAATTGGCGATTGGATAGGGGATTTCTTGTCAGAGAGGACACAGTTCGTAGTAATCGATGGTAAGGCATCACCTAAAACAGAGGTGATATCGGGCATTCCACAGGGTAGTGTTATTGGTCCTCTGCTGTTCCTTATTTACATAAACGATTTAGGGGAAAATCTAAGTAGCTCTCTTAGGTTGTTTGTAAAAGATGTCATCATTTACCCTCTAGTAAAATCATCTAAAGATCAAAACCAACTGCAGAACGCTCTGAATAAGACATCACTATGGTGTAAAAATTGGCAATTGACTCTAAATAATGAGAAGTGTAAAGTCGTCCACATGAGTACGAAAAGAAATCCGTTAAACTTTGTTTACAAGATAAATCAATCAAAAGAGAAGGCCGTAAACTCCACAAAATACCTAGGAATTACTATTATTACAGACTTAAATTGGAAAGAACACATAGATAATATCGTGGGAAAAGCAAACCAGAGACTGTGTTTTATAGGCAGAACCCTTAAAACATGCAACAGAACTACAAAAGAAACTGCATACACTACAACTGTCCATCCATTTTTGGAGTATTGCAGCCCAGTGTGGGATCCTTATCAGGTGGGTTTAACGGAGGATATCGAAAGAGTCCAAAGAAGGGCCGCTCATTTTGTATAGTCACGATACAGAGGAGACAGCATTACGGAAATGATACAGGACCTGGGATGGGAATCATTACAACAATGGCGCTTATCGCTGCGGCGAAGGCTACTTGCAAGACTCCAATCGCCAACATTCTCCTCCGAATGTGAAAATATATTGTTGACTCCCGCTTACATAGGTAGAAATGATCATCAGAATAAAATACGAGAAATCAGAGCTCAAACAGAGAGATTCAGGTGTTCTTTCTTCCCGCGTGTTATTCGAGAATGGAATGGGAGATAAATAGTATAATGGTGGTTCGATGAACCCTCTGCCAGGCACTTAAATGTGATTTGCAGAGTATCCCGTGTAGATGTAGATGAAATAACTTTCGACCAGCAGAGGTTGAAACCTCTTCTGTGACCCAAATTTGCTGAATGACCCGCTCGTCTTTATAGACAGGGCAGTCCCTAGAGGAAACAGCATGGTCAACCAGGCAATTAATGCAGCGAGGGGATGGAGCTGGGCATTCGCCCTCATGGGTGTCACTACCACAGGTGATGCATTTGGCTGTACTGGGACCAGATTGATGGGTGTGGTTGAATCTGTGGCATTGAAAACAGCTCTTATGGTTTGATACATAAGGGCAAACGGAAATGACTTCATATCCTGCTATGACCTTGGACGGAAGACGAACTCAGTCAAATGTCAAAAACACAGTACGAGTTGGTGTTAACTGGTTATCAACCTTTTTCAGCACTCTATGCACGGCTGTTAGATCCTGATCAGATATGTAGTTTTAAATCTCTTCATCTGATAACCTTTCAAGGGATCTTGTGAAAACTACACCCCCGCCCCTTCCGTGATGAGTTAAGGGTGTGATGTGCTGCTACTTAGACAGGAAATGTGTGTAGGAGTGTAGTTCTTATCAGTTTCTGCACCTGGTAGGTACTGTTCGCTTCCAGCAACAAAGTTCCATTGCGCTGCCAGGAACAAGTCTTCACAGAACCAGCAATCACATCAACACCCTTCTCAATTATGAAAGGATTAACGGAAGAGAAATATTGACCTTCAGTTTGATAAACACCCAGAAATTTAGGAAGATTAGGCAACATTTTCTTACACTGAGGTAAATCTATCTTTCATTTTTGGGTCCAAGTCAGAGTAGAAGAGAAGGGAGTCATTGCAGAAATGTCCCCCATGATTACCAGTGCCTCTGATGGTGTGCTCCTTCCTTGTGGGGGCCCTCGCTGAGAGCTAGCCTGCATTAGGTGATCGTTCACACCTCAGGTCACACCTCTCGAGAGCAGACAGAGGGACCAATCGGCATGTTCAGAAGGTACCAGCTCGGGTAATCACCCCTCCCTGGGCCTGGCCTTTACCAGGGGGTATGTACGTGCCCTACTTGTCTACTGGGGCGGGGAGTTACGCGTTACCCTGTCACCTGCTATGCATGAGAAAGTGTGGGTCAGCCTTCAGACACTCACAGGGAAGAAAGAAGAAGAATAGAGGAAGTAAAGAGAAGGATAGAAGAGGGAGTGTCTCAAATGCCAAAGCAGAGACTAAAATAGGAGGAGAGGAAGGCTAGAAGAGTACAGCAAGTAGTGAAAGACAGAAGCAAAGGTTAGGAAAAGAAAGAACCAAGGAAAGAGAAAATCTATTAGAAGAGACCACCTTGACTCGCAACGGATGCCCGTCTCCGGGCAAAGGCATGAACTGTGAGGGAAAATGAAGCAGCCTGGGGCGGGAAGGAAGGCAGCTTCAGCTCAAGGCCTTGTGTGCGCCACACATGTACCCAATAAAGAGCTGTGTGCCCCCTGAGGGATTTTATTAGATGAGAACTGAAAACCGCAGGAGAGAATCCATATGGATGGCTGCCAAATGGCACCTAGGAGCTGTTCAGCTTATGCTACCAAGTGGGAGCTGTACCATAAATAAGAATCATTGAGATACAGTTCGGTAGTGACCGGCAGCCCAACAGAGATTACCAGCCCTTTGATAGCAACTGGGAAGAATATAACACTTAACACAGAATCCCTCAGCGCACCATTCTTGTGGATCCATGAGGTGCTGACAGAAGAGCCTATCTTAACCTGGAACTGGTGACAGGATAAAAAATGACGAATAAAAATTGGTAGGAAAACTCTTAGGCCCCAGTCGTGAAGAGAACTTAAACTATGACGATGCCCAGTGGTGTATGCCTTACATAGATTGAAGAAAACTTTGACAAGATATTGACATTTAGAGGTCTGTCTGTATGGTGTTTCCATTCTCAGGAGATGGTCTATTGTAGATCGTCCCTCCAAGATCCCACACTAAGATTAATTTATTTAGTGTATGGCATTGAATGACAGATTTAAGAAATTACACAGGTAATATATATAAACAAATTAACATAGGAATCATATACAAATAATAAAAAGTGTGTGCTCTAACAGTCAATGACGAATATGTATACGACAAATACAAATGTGTATAACTGAACTAAAAAAAAAAATAACAAATGGATATAATTTAATACAAATAGGAGGTTTTCATAGGTTGATGTCTAGGTGTTTAATCCAGTCCAGTGCCGAGGGCATAGCATTCCAGTATCCTCTAAAGGCTCTGAGCTTACAGTTCATACTATGTGATTCACAGTTTGTTGGGGTGCACCACAGTCACACAAGGGCGATTGTCTGCAACATCTCAGCACATCTCCCTTTGCTTATCCGGACTCTGTTCAGTTTTACCCAGTCCTTTCTGGGTAGCTCTGAACCTGAGGATAGATTTGCTCCAATGAAAGCACATACAAGGTTTGGTTCAGCAAATGCATTCCAATATAAAGTTCTTTACTATAAGTGTCTCTGCATCTCTTATTGGCAGTTGTCGAGATTTGAATCTATTTACTCGGAGTGCTGGCAGCAGTTTGTTATTGCCAATGTTTCAACTGTAGGCCTACTCCCACAGAAAAGAGTCCCATAAATTGTGGTGGGGCTATTCCAGAAAGAACAGGTAGCCACTGCACTGGAGTTGACGTTATTGTTCCCGTAACGAGTCTCGTAGTACGATTTAACTAAACATAGACTTTTCTGGTGTGATGACTTTTCAGCCTAATGGGAGCACAATATTCAGCACATGAATATGTAAGGGCTAGAGTACTAGTTCACAATCCACAGTCCTAAGATGCCAAGTCCCAGTGGTTCAAGTACCCAGCATAATCAGCAGGCAATTATCCTTCCAAGCAATTTACAAGATATATGTGTCAGGCTAATCAAATGGTAAATGTCCAGGATGATGGATCTTTACCGTGTTTAAGCTCAGAAACCACAATACTGTCACTCCACTGAGAGGGGAAAATCTCCCGGTGAGAGAGAAAACATAGGGCAGAGACTTCAGCCTATCGTTTCTCGAGAAAAAGAAGGCGCCGGATAGGAAACCGTCACCGATACCCCTGCAAAGTGAGTCGCCAGACGTTCTGCAGAAACAGATGGGTCTGTACAGACATCATCTGGTAGGGCAATGCCAGATATTGAAGACGGCTGCTGGCAACCTAGGATGAAGCGGAGCATAGCCTACACTCGTGACAAGGGTACAAGAGAGCCCGAGGAAGAGAGAAAATGCTCCCACTCGCTCCTTTCGATTGTGTAATGAGCTTTAGGACAAAGGCATTTAAAATTGACAAGACCGGCGTGGGACGGGTGACGCTCAAGATGCCGCACGGCTCGACGACACTCACAAATTGCTGTGGCAACAGTTGTGTTCCACCATGAAATTGGACAGAGGCAGGAGGCCTGTCGACCGGGGGCGGTGATGCTAAGGAGGGTGTGAAAACAACCTCAGATGCGTAAAGAGGCCAAGCAAATAATACAACCTATCCCTCTTCAGGTGGGAGGGGAGTGATAGAATCGATGGGAAGTGGTCACTATCGCAGAGGTGAATTGAAGGAAAGAGAGGAGAAGTGAGTGAAAGATCTATGGCAGAGAAGGTGCCACGAGCAATACTAAAATGGGTTGGGGAATGGGAACCGTCATTGAGAAGGCACAGTTCATGGTCTGCAAGGAACTGGCCTATGAGGTGACCCTGACTACATGTATGAGCACTGCCCCACAAAGGATGCTGGGCATTAGAGTCCCCAAGAATGACTGAGTGAGGGGGAGGGGGGGGGGAGAGCAGTTAGGGCAGCAGATGTAGGTGCCCTGTCAGGGGGAGGTATAAATTACAAATTGTTGATGGAGTGTCTAAGAGAACCCCAAGAGTAACTGCTTCTATTGTAGTACGGAGAGGAATCCGTATACTAACAACATCTGTTATCTGTGATAACTTGCTATTTTACTACATTGGTCAAACAGGCAGAGCTGTGAAGATATAAAGAGCACTTATTCGGAAAGGAAGGAGTAAACATACATAACTCTATGTTTGCAGATCACTTTCTGTTTGCAAATCATACACTAAAAAAGTTACAAGACAATTATTTTACACAGAGAAGTTAAAGGTTGGAAGCTTGATCTTTGGGAAGAATTTGAGATCTTTAAACATCTATAACTCAAGGATGACAATATATTAAACGACCAGTTAAATCTCACCTGTAGACAATATTTTGAAGTCTTCAAACCTATACTGTGCACAAATTCTTATAGCTACTGGCAGTCATTGTGACTTTTTCATTTCCTAAAAATCTACCTTCATTTGTAGTTCTCAATTATAACTGACATGAAATTTATTTATCCATTTTGTCACCATACTAGGAGCCACAGACTAATCAAATTTATTTGTGTTCATCTGAGAAATGTGTTCTTATATATTGTTCATTTATGCTTTTGTATTTGAATCTATGTTAGTTAGCATATTTATTTTACAATTGACCAATGTAATATATGCTTCCATAGCTTCTCTCAACCTTCTCCCTCCCCTTTCATTTATTTAACACTATTATAAATTCAATGCAAGTTCTCCCATCGGCTACTTAAGCCATTATACGTTCCACGGCACACACGTCATGATTCTCGAATTCACACTCTCCGTTTCCCATCAATAGGCGTGAATGCCTCCAAATACACTGACATTTCTTTCAATCGTAACTGACATTTCCTTGATTGAAGGATGTTTCAACTACTGTGATATGTAACTACAGTAAGTACCACTTTTATTCTGATAACTGTATTGCACGATGTATTAGACAATAGGCTCGGTACGATGCATACATAAGATGTAGTGATTGCGAATTTTTAACTTATGCTGTCACATTGTCTTTATGTATCACGTGTATTTCTAAGGAAGGCAAGTTTATATCCATCAAAACCTCGGTCAAGTTTATTACACTACTATTGTTTCAACTGGTTGGCTGATTATTAATTTAGCAAGCATACGGACTAATATGCAAACTCCACCCAACCTGGTTCCAACAAAGCACAAAATCCACAGAGCATCAGTGAATGTGCATCAATAAAATGCGGTTCTTGCAGAACGACACAAGCCACAGAGTCGAAGGAAATAAGTTGTTTTAAATCCAAGAGGTGACAGGCGAACGGGTCAAAGCCCAGCACGACACAGGCATTCGCGACTAACGAGGAAGAGACGATGTCCGTAAATAGTGGATCGGACACGAGCTCAGAATGTCGAGTCGGTTGTGACGACGAAAAGGGCACCAGAGGGGCGTCATCCTGTTACCTCTGTTTCTCCTCCTCTTTCTCTCCCACAGTACGGGGATGGCAGGTCCCGAAGAGAGCCAGCGTCGGCGAGGTCCGGGACCGGCAAGGAATGGGCGGCCTCGGATCTCGCGCCCCGAGATTCCAGCAATCGATTTTACGCAGGAGACCTCCGATCCAGGGAACGCCACGAGGATCGGGCCCCGAGAGAGAGCACCTACTCCGGCGAGTGCCTCAGAAAGGGAAATGTCTCTGGCTGGGATGAAGGAGGGGGGACACAGGGAGGGTAGTGGCGCTGCAAGAAAGAGAGATGGAAGAGAAGAGGGCAAGGGATAAGGCAAATGTACACCGAGCAGTCTGGTGAGTGCAAAGAACGGTGTTACTGACAATAAACACACTCAGGAGGTGGAACAAGGGGGCTCCCCTTACGGAGTGGGCAGCCGCATTCCCCACACAGAGGAAATGCAGTTCACCAAGAAGACGTGCGACCAAACTACGCACACCGGAAGCATCTTACAGGAGGTGAAAGGTTCGGTTTCGTGTCGATAAATCGCGACCTCGACCTTCTCCGAGACACCTCGTCATCCGGGTTGGCCCGTAGTTCCTCATTGATATGGAAAGGGAGGATTGGTGAAAAATAACTCCCTGAACTATATTCAACAACTGGTGAGGGGTTACAGACACAGGAACGTCACTGAGATCGTCAGAGGCACACAGAGCTGGAAACTGGGCAGCAGACACAGTTTTAATGAGTAGGGACCCCACCCAGAACCCATCTCGTTCATCGACTCCCCCTATCCGACAAAGAACCATGGCTCGGCGGGTGAACATACCTCTGTCTTCCCTGGTGCAGACCGGGTAGCCTGCAAAAAGTTTTGCCCTGAGCCGATTAACCTGGCTGTCCTCACGAGAGGTAAACAGGGAGAGGAAGGTCCTCCTTCCACAGGTAGCAGCAATGAAAGTATTATTCCTGCGTCTGGAGATGGCTGTAGCACAACCATTTTGTATTTTCACATGTTTCATGGTGCAAAATGTCCGCCGCAGTACTGCCCACTTCAATATGAGGCTTTCCCCGTGGACTCCGCTCGGTCACAGCAGAAGCCACCTGGCACGGAGTCCAGATACCCTAGGAGAGGGCATCGACGACACAGCCCACACGGAGAGGTAACAGCTCTGGTACCGGCAGTGTGATCCCTGTGTTGTCACGGAGTTCAGCCAGAAGGGTACATAACAACCCAGCCACCCCCTCCCTCTCCACAAGGAGTGGCTACATGTGCTGGGGACCTAGTAGAGGTAGAGGGATACGGTAAGGAAGAAAGAGGAAAATAAAGGGATGGGGATATATGCCGTAGGGGCTCAGTATGGAGTTCTTCCCCAAGTGACTCACACTAACTGGAAGTTTGCTACGGAAGTCAAACCTCAAGGGTGACCAAATTGAGGAAAAAAGGAGGAACAGCAAACAGAGTAAAATCACTAATACCACAAACAGACGCATAGGAACAGATGGGCCATCTTAAGGGGAAACGCGAAGGAAGGGGGAAATGAGGCGGGAGGAATTAGAACAGTGAGGGAGGGAACCGGGAAAGGTAATGCAGCCTGGACAGTGTGACCAACTGTAAAATGAAGGACAAGACAATTTTACATTTTAGCTGTAATTTTAAAACTACATAAATTTTATATTTTCATTAGCATGGCATTGCCAGTTTTCCCCTTTTGACCAAGAGTACTGTTACTGAAGAAATATCATAGACAAATTCATATCTTTATTGTGGAATTTCTTTTCCATGCTCTGAACTGAAGACCCTTCAACTAAATGAAAACACAGGAAAGTAAAAAAATAAAAATAAATAAACCTGAAATAAAACAATTGGGCCTATTGAACACTTTAATGCATAAATGTTATCACATTTGTTTAAAAAATTGGAAACAGAAGAAAATACACAATACAAATTTGTAGCACTTCTTAGTTGTGTCAGTTATATGAACAGAAGTTCTACATTACAACCTCTACTTATAACTACTGCGTATAGAAATACTAAACATGAGTGAAACTACTAGTACATCATTTATCCTGCTTGAAGTGGTTTTCATAGTCGCTTCTTGCACAAGCTAAATTTTCTTTTGTCATTCTGTACTGCATTATATAATTATGTCCAAATCATTCCAAAAATGTATTTCGGTCTGTAGTTCTGATTTCAGAGTGTCTGTATGAAGTCTTTTCCTAAGGTCTGACCATGCAGCCCCCCCCCCCCCCCCTGACTAAAGATTATTTCTGAAAAAGGCATTTGATGAAGGAATGTAACTTGCTTCTTTGCACTTTCAAAGATCATACTATTGGCAATGGTTACCCTATATTCTGTTGAAGCTAGATGGCAGCATGGTTTCATATTATGAAAATCTGTATGAATGACATTAGCACAAAAATATGTTCAGATATTAAACAAGTGGTTGATGGTGTGGGTTCCTGTAGTAATGCCCTCGTTCATGAATCATGGGCAACATTCAGATATACAAGTGGTTCATGGTGTGGTTTCCTGTAGCCATGTCCTATTTCATAAACCACAGGCAACATATGATTGACCAAATAAATGGTCCTGATAATTGGGATACCAGTTACCTTGGAATAAGGTTGTACATTCCTGACATATTCTGAGCCCTGGCCACCTTTGTGCTCAGACAGCAAAGACTATAAAATCCACCAGTTAGTCTCTCAACCATTAGGTGTAAAACCCAATGGGACCCTGCACAAGGAAGACTAGTAAACTGCTTCCCAGGTACTTCACTAAGATGCTGGCAACAATCAGAGCAAACTGCCTCAGACCTTTCGAGGTTACGGAGTCTCACCTGTAACTTACTAACCGGGAACTCCTCAGATACGACTTGGCAAACAATCTGGAATGAGATGGGGAGCTAGAAGTATAAATGAGGACTACCCTGGGTAAAAGGCAGAGGCATTAGAGTAAGGGGAGAGGACGAAGTGGGAGAATAAAAAGTCTACCTGTCAGGAGTCAAAGAAGGAAGAGCACAATGGTTGTGGGGCTTTATACCAGGAAGGCAACTGAACCCAGCATAATTGCAATAAGGTATCTGATCTGGATAGAAATGGCCATTTCCAGCAAGGAAATCAGGTTTGTGTCAGCGTATTTGCCCACAAAGGGACTGATCAAGATGAGAGGGACAGAGTTTACGACACACTCGGTGATGTAGTAAAGAACGAGGGCAGTGTTTTTCTCATGGACAGGATACTAATTTGAACAGAAAGGTATGAAAAGGTTATGAATAAGTTTGAAGTGGATTTTACAGGTCAACAGGAATAGAAAACAGCTCTTTGATTTCTGTGCCAGTATGGGCTTAGTTATCACAAACTCCTTTTTTAAGCATTAGAATATTCACCAGCATACTTGGGAAGGTAGGGGAACTAGATCTGTCACTGACTATTTAACAACAGATCAGGAATTCAAGAATACAGTAAAGGATACTTGTGTTTGCAGAAGGTTCATTGATGCTACTGATCATTATTTAATTCGCAGTGAAATTGGTTTTGTGAGGCCAAAACTTCAGAAAGTCAGGTTCGTACATAGAAGAGTGAAAAAGCTTCAGGACACAGAAATCGGGCACAAACATATAACAATTATCTCATAAAGGTACCAATTAGTTGAAGGTACTCATTTACTGTTACTGGAAGACTAATGGACAAGTAACAGGGGCACATGACTAGAAGTGACTAGATAATGTCTTGGAACAGTAGTGTGTAAAGGAAGGAAGAAGCAGAGGGCTTGGAATGACAAAATCAAGGCAGTTGTAATAAGAAAGAGGGCATTTCAAATATGGCTCCACATTAGAAATCAGACAAAGTTATGTTGAAGAAAGAAACAAAGCAAAACAGATATTTTCAGCATTCAAGCAGGAATCATGGGAAGACTTAGGAAATATGTTAGAAGCTTTGGATCAAGCCACGGGAAAACCATTCTTCAGCTCAATTAACAGCCTTCGAAAGGGAGGGAAGAAACAAATTGACAAGTGTTTAGGACAGGTCAGGAAAGCTGCTAATGAACCCTGTAGATGGCTTGAGTAGATGGAGAGAATATTTTGAAGAGTTACTCAATGTAGGTGTAACGTTCAATGGCGTGTCAAATTTTGAATAAAAATGGGATAGAATGATGATGGAAACAGAATCACATTTAAGGGAGTGGAGAGAACAGAAATACATTGCTATGCAATAAAGTGGCTGGGTAAGATGAAATTAAGTCAGAACTCGTCAAATACATTGGAGTGTCATGTCTCAAACAGTTACACAGTTAATAGAAATGGCATCGGAGTCTTCACATGTTCCACCTGACTGGATGAAAGGAGTAATAAATTTTCAAGCTTGGAAACAGAAAAGAGTAACAACTACAGAGGTATCACTTTAATTAGTGTTGTGCACTAAATATCCCCAGGTATTGTTGAAAGGAGTAAGAAAGTTGGATTAAAATCAGTGTGTGTTTATATCTCTTAAGAGGCTGTTAGGACCAATCTTTAGCTTACGGCAGATAATGCCTTGTTAAACTAAACTTCTTGGACTTGTAAATATAATTACTGTACATTCTGCTTCTTATAAACTTAGCATAATACTCCAAATGAATAATTATTAAAGTTTAAAGTCATGAAGAACTCTTTGTATGAAGAATTTGTTTGAAAATGAACAATCGCAAACTCACGTATTCAAATATAAGTAAACCAATTTTGTAAAATTCCTAATCTATGTATATTTTATTTTAAAGTAACTAATACATAAAACTTGGGTTAATCTGGCATTTTCACAGTTGTATTATTTCAAATAAGTAATTATTTCATCAAACATGTATTTTGCAAAGTAAATTACAAAAATATATGGTTGTATTGGGTTATTTGGAGAGAGATTTAAGCTATTCATATTTTTCTACACCTACGTCACAATTTTGAAATTAACAATAATTTGAGTTTGGGTGCAGCTTTTCAATATGATTGAAGATTATAAATCAGAATTTTGTGCATCTATCAGTTTAAGTATTTAATTTAGAACAAAACTGTGAAAATTTCAAGGCTCTAGCTCCAAAACTAACGATTTTACTTCGAATTCTGTAAAAGCATGCACATTTCAGTTACATCTTCATCGCTTCAGAGATACAATTACGTAGCGTAAAACTTTAAACGGTCATAACTCAGAAACTACTAACTAAATTTGGATGAAAATTGGAATGTTTTCATGTCTTTTATGCATAAAATTCAAATATAGATTTTCATAAATATCTGGTGTGTAGTGCCCTGGATGACTTGGTATGGAATGACCCCTAATTGTAAAGCATGTGCACATTTACTGGTTAATTACTAACAGTCAAACACTGAATATTGAATATGACATACAAAAAATGCAATGGGCATCATGTCAGAATTAGTTATGTTTTCATGTGCTGCAAGAAAATAATGCTGAAAATCTTGTACAAGGCTGAGCTGCATTTGTGACACTGCTCAAATATTTCCCTACATTAGTATCATGTATATGCCCCTCCCCCTTTTCTAACATTAAAGGCAATCAGGGCCTACAATCTGAGGAATACATTAGCCAACAGAAGATGAAGAGTGTCTATAAATTAAGAGTTTAGTGTCCTACTAATATTTGGATTACAGAATATCAACCACGAGCTTGACTGGAATAAAGAAAAATTCATCAATTATGACGCAATTTTACAATAAATGAGCGGTCAATAAAATTCAGTTACTGAGCACTAGTTCCAACAAGACAAGAAATCATCTGCTGTGTGGTGAAAGTGTAGTGTGACATTTATCTATTTTTATGGAAACAACTGCGCATCTCAAATAGTTAACCACCATTACATTGTATCTCTATTACGACCGTTGGGCGAAGGCCATTGTTCACAACACACCGTTATAGTCTAGACAGTCAGAGTGAGTTGTGAACTTCACTGTACGGTATATTATGTGATTTAACTGGCAGGAATGAAAGTAGATTCTATTACACAGTATGGCGAAAACTAATTTAGGATGTCAAATAATAATTAAAAAACTATGGCAACACAGAAAACATAGATATGTCAGCTACGTACGGCATGAAATTGAAATACGTAAAACGAATTCTGCTGATTTTCGTCCTGTCACAAAGGAATTGGAACTTTATGAAATTTGGGGAATGGGACATCTTCCTAGACCGTCGGAATCATGCGAGTGATGTGAAAAAAGAATTAATATTTATTAAAATCAATCTGCCCCGCATTTTATGTTTAAGTAGACAAGACTTAGTAACTCTAATAGGTACCAAAAATAAATTCCGCTGAACCCACCAATCCATTTTAACAATTTCCGCTTTCTAATGGCCCCTGCGTTTTTATGTCTAAACAGGCTGCCACTGTCCTGAAAAACAGCTGCAGAAGGCACTATTGGCAGCGCTTCATATTTACTGTCCATTGCATACTTTAGCTTTACAAATTTGTAATATTAATATATGACATTTAATGAAAAACTAACAAAACCAAGGACAACAAACATTTTGCTTTAGATCAAGATATTTCACTTGTCATTTTTAAACACTGATCGACTATCGATATTTCCAATTTCATTGCGCAGCCGGCTGTTCCGAACGGGAGAAAACTACTATTTCGGAAAAGGGCCATAACTGTGGTAGTTCCATAGACCAAAGAAAATCTTTTGTCTATGCCCAGTACTGTTCGTGCATTTTTTTCCCCAGATGTCAAACTGTGTAGTTATGGAGAAGTATAGTTGCAATTTGTGCCCCGCAGCATACGTCAATACCAAAGGTCTGTATCGCCAAATCCGCTGCAAGCATCCAGTTGGCGATGTCGAAATATTTACCTGTGTTTTGTATAGATATTCCATGCCGAGAGCAGAATCAAGCAACATGTTTCTTATGTCTATACACGAATATCTGCATTTCTTCAAATGGCGTAGATTTCACATTAAAAGGAACCGGGCTGTAGATTTATACTTAATGTATTTTGAACATCTGACAGGAAAAGTGAACAAAAGCTACTAAAGAGCTTCTTTATTACAATGTGTAAATTCCAAGGCAGAAGTATTACTCCATACATTTAACCATTAGAACCCGTACTTGTAACTCACTGAACAGAAATTGGTGGGTATATATACATGTGGCGTCTGTTCCGAGAGAACAGACGTCACTTCTGATCCTGCAGTTGTTATTATTCAACATTCATAGAATATATGACATCAACTGCGATTGGGCAAAGCTGAAAATGTGTACCCAGCCAGCATTCGAACCCTAGTCTCCTGCTTTGTAGGCAGTTGCGCTGACCCCTACACCACTGCAAGGACTACCTAAGCACGCCTCCTGTCAGATACAAATTCCCAGCTTCGCCCTGCCCACAGTACTCAAACTCGTAGTTATGAACTAATTCCCGTAAGAGTAAGGGCTTCAAACTTTGCCCACCCCTCCCCACTAACGATAGTATCATTGCCCGTCACCAGCATATATATATATATGTGGCGTCTGTTCCGAGAGAACAGATGTCACTTCTGATCCTGCAGTTGTTATTATTCAACATTCATAGAATATATGACATCAACTGCGATTGGGCAAAGCTGAAAATGAGTACCCAGCTGAGACGTGCTTAGGTAGTCCTTGCAGGTGCAGTGATCACTGTGTCCCCAGTGGTGTAGGGGTCAGCGCAACTGCCTAGAAAGCAGGAGACCCGGGTTCGAATCCCAGCTGGGTACACATTTTCAGCTTTGCCCAATCGCAGTTGATATCATATATTCTATGAATGTTGAATAATAACAACTGCAGGATCAGAAGTGACGTCTGTTCTCTCGGAACAGACGCCACATGTATATATATAATATGCCGATGACGGACAATGATCCTATCATTAGTGGGGAGGGGTGGGCAAAGTTTGAAGCCCTTACTCTTACGGGAATAATAATAATAATAATAATAATAATAATAATAATAATAATAATAATTTATTTGTCTGTAGATCATATTTACAATGATATTAAGTTCATAACTACGAGTTTGAGTACTGTGGGCAGGGCAAAGCTGGGAATTTGTATCTGACAGGAGGCGTGCTTAGGTAGTCCTTGCAGGTGCGGTGATCACTGAGTCCCCAGTGCTGTAGGGGTCAGCGCAACTGCCTAGAAAGCAGGAGACCCGGGTTCGAATCCCAGCTGGGTACATATTTTCAGCTTTGCCCAATCGCAATTGATGTCATATATTCTATGAATGTTTAATTGGTGGGTAGATGCGTTATCACAGAAATTAAATACGTACAAAACGTAAGCAAGAATTGTGTCATTCCCTTCTGTCTTCTTAAGAACTAGTAAGCATATGTTATCATTGGCCAAACGTTAGGATATTCACATGAGAGAATAGTATGCAAACTTTATTATTCACTCTCTCTTAATTTAATACAAATAAACAATCCCTGAGATTGATTTTCGTCTCAAATATGTCAAAGACAATAATTATCAATCTGACGCATAGAATTAAAATTTGTGATGCGGCCGGGAATCGAACCCGGACCTCTAGGCAGAGGTCTTATTGTCTTTTTTTTTTTTTTAACTTCAGGCTTTATTTACACAGAAGTACTGAACATTACATTGAGTTTGGACAATAATAGACTAAAAAATTCATAGTGATCTTTTCAAATGAATCAACTCCACAGTTACCTTAAGCAACTGTGATTTTGAATATCAGTTGATTTTGAGTCTATTCATCAACACTATACTTCTACATTGTACTTTTTTTCGTATTGTATTATCCCATTTTACATGATGATCTTGCTCAAAAAGTTAGCAAAACCCCTCTTATAGTTTCATTGTGTTCTCAATCTTGTGGTGTTCTGCGTGCAGATACATCACGAATGCCTCTTTCGTATTTTCTTCTGTGCTGAGTAAGTGGTACACAGTGTGGCCCATGAAGTAGGTGACTGCGTTTCGTTTCGTCTTCGGGAATGGGATTCCATCAGGATTGAGAAAGTCAGGCAGTATTATTGCATTGGGTGAAGTCCTCCTAATGTTCGCCAATTTCTGCCGGACGTAGTCCCATATATCTTTTACGATATTACAGACGAATATGTGTTCGTCACTGTCAACGAGATTGCACAATGAGGCACAATGCAACATGAGGCACAATGGGGAATCCGTTAAATGTTTTGTCGGAATTTTCCTGTTAACTAGTGTGTACCACATGGCTCTAACGTATGAAGGTAGGTTGTTGTTGTTGTGGTCTTCAGTCCGGAGACTGGTTTGATGCAGCTCTCCACAATACCCTATCCTGAGCAAGCCTCTTCATCTCCACATAAGAACGGCAACCTACATCTGTCTGAATCTGCTTACTGTATCCATCTCTTGGTCTTTCCCTGCGATTTTTTCCCCATACACTCCCCTCCAACGCTAAATTCACAATTCCTTGATGTCTAAGAATGTGTCCTACCAATCTATCCCTTCTTTTAGTCAAAGTATGCCAGAAATTCCTTTTCTCCACAATTCTGTTCAGTACCTCCTCATTAGTTACGCGATCCACCCACCTAATCTTCAGCATTCTTCTGTAACACCATATTTCAAAAGCCTCAATCCTCTTCCTGTCCGCACTGTTTATCGTCCATGTCTCACTCCCATACAAGGCAACACTCCATACAAATGCCTTCAGGAAGGACTTCCTCAGGTTTAAATCAATATTCGATGTTAAAAAATTTCTCTTTTTCAGGAATGCTTTTCTACCCATTGCCATTCTGCATTTTATATCCTCTGTACTGCGACCATCATTTGTTATTTTACTGCCCAAGTAACAAAACTCATCTACCTCCTTTATTGTTTCGTTTCCCAATCTAATTCCTTCAGCATCACCTGATTTTCTAAGAAGGTAGGTACTGATTGTGTATATTTTCCCATGTGGCAGGCCAATTATTATTTGGGAATTTCCGTTCGACAATGTTCCTTGATGTATTTGCCATCATAATCGTATAGAGTTCTCTTACTAGAGGCCTTTTACTTTCAAGTACTTTCACATGAATATAGCTATAATCTACAAGAAAATTTCGAAAATGCTGTAAGCCATTGGTATCTGATGTATATCAATAGGTGACTGGAGATCATGTGGCGCAGTTTCATTCAGGAGATGAGCGGTCAGACAGTTCGGTGAATTCCTCCATAGCTTATAGGTTTTGGATACAAATAAAGCTTGTGCCTTATTGTACACATTCGTGAGATTTAGTCCTCCTTGGCGTGTTGGAAGTGTCAACATGTCATGTTTCACTTTAAAGACGTTCCCATGAGCTACAAAATGGGGAAGAGCTGACATAATTCTTCTTGCTATGTCCAGAGGTATAAGCAAAACTTGTGACACATAATTTAATTTAGAAACAATGTATACAGGGTGTTTCACTAAGTGTGTTTGCCTCTGTAACTTATAAAATAATAGGTGACGGGAAATTTTAATGTGGTAGGTCAACACAAGAAATGTTACACTTTCTGCGGAGCTATGAACATAGTTTATTGTATCATTTTCCAAAGAGTTACAGCACAAAGACATAATTTTTAAAATGGAACAATAGTTTTTTCTATCGTGCATTGGATTTGTTGAAAGCCAGCTGCGTCCAAACCATTTTAAACTACATTCCTATCACTCTCAGTTTGGGAGCTAGAACCCTTCAAAGTTTCAAGGGCAGATACCACAAACGCTGCGCATAACGCAATGCGCCTTCTAAATGTGATGCAGCCGAGTTGTAACGTCGCCGGTGTCACGGAGCAAGAAGCTTCCTCGATGCGCTGTTAGACTGCCGACTGTCGCCGCACACGGCCGTATACCCGACAGTTGGAGCCACACAAACAACCGGGGCTCAATATAGCACAGTTACTGACATTGGATGACGATGACATACACGAACAATGAGTATGTTGACATGTTGCTGATGCTCGGCGAGTGCCGACACGATGCCACTGAAGCAGCCACGGTGTATGCCATGAGATATCCTAGAAGAAGAGCCCCGGCAGCCATTACGTTCTTACGTGCCAAACAATGACTTCGGGAAACAGGCAGCTTGGTAATGCGCTGCAGTAACAGATGAAGACCTGCAAGAAGTGAGGAGACTGATGTGTTTGTTTTAGCTACAGTACACCACGATCCTCATGTCAGCTTACGAGCCGTTGCTGCAGTCGCTGGTGTCAGTCTCACATCTGTGTGGCATATAGTACATGGCCACAGGTTTCACCCGTACCGCCTGTCACTGACCCAGGAGCTGCATGGGAACGATTTCCATGCAAGAGTGGCATTCTGTGAGTGGGCCATGAGTAATTTCACGGTGGAGTCTTTACAAAGTGTTATGTTCTCTGATGAGTCCACGTTCACAAATTATGGTGCAGTGAATCGCCATAACATGCACTACTGGTTCGCAGACAATCCTCGGTGGGTACGACCTGTCGACTGTCAACGTAGGTGGTCTATTAACGTGTGGTGTGGAATCCTTGGGGATGAAATCATTGGTCCACACTACTTCCCAGGTACACTGACAGGTGAGTTATATCGCGCTTTTATAACCAAAAGTTTGGGTGGTCTTCTTGAAGATGTGTGTCTACACACGAGAGTCCATATATGGATGCAGCACAATGGTCACCCAGCCCATTCTGCCCATGGTGTTGTGGAAGAACTAAACAAGAGGTTTGCAGGAATATGGTTGGGGCGCCATGGTCCTCATTCATGGCCCGATAGGTCGCCCGATTTAACACCAGTAGATTTCTTTTCGTGGGGATATCTAAAGGATTGTGGTTATGTCACTGAGTTCACATTCCCAGATGATCTAAAACGGCGCATCAAGGAAGCATGTCGCTCCGTCACACCGGCAATGTTACATCTCGTCCGCAGATCCTTTCAACGGCACATTGCATTATGCATTGAGGAACATGGACACATATATGAACATCTCATGTAAATCAACTTCCCACTGCCATAACATGCATCACCCACCACACAGCCATGTATCCTGTACAGCATGTGATATTTGCCCCTGAACCTTGAAGGGTTGTAGCTCCCAAACTAACAGTGATAGGAATGTAATTTAAATTGATTTGGACGCAGCTGGTTTCAACAATTCCAATGCATGATAGAAAAAACTATTGTTCCATTTTAAAAATTATATCTTTGTGCTGTAACTCTTTGCAAAATGATACAATAAACTATGTTCATAGCTCCGCAAAAAGTGTAACATTTCTTGTGTTGACCTAGCGCATTAAAATTTCCCGTCACCCATTATTTTATAAGTTACAGAGGCAAACACCCTGTATGTTCACCAGTTCAACTTTTTGTAGTGCATCCAATTTCCTTGTACTATGGAGCTGTGTACAAGCACGAATTTTTGTTAACAGCTGTTTATAGTTGGCAGCTATAGTACGGCTAATTGTGCTTCTGAAATCAACACCTAGGCATTTCATCTTGGCAATCTCCTTTATTTGTTTGTGGTCTAGTGTGCCTAATCCTCGCCCGATGTGCATCATTATTGTTTTTGTCCAGTTCAAATTGGCGCCTGATGCTCTCTCGTAATTTATTACTATCTGAAGAGCTAGTGTTAACTCATGGACGTTTGTTGTCAATAAGGCTACATAATCTGCGTAGGCTCTGCACACTATCTTCTGCCCATGTATCTGCAGTCCTGTTAAGCGTTTCGTCAGGGTGACAATCAGCGGTTCTATCGCTATCGCTAAGAGGGCCATTGACATTGGGCACCCCTGCCTCACAGAGCTACTGATTGGAATTGCTCGCCCTGAGTGACCGTTTATCACTACTCTCGATGAACTGTGTTGTAACAAGTTTTTAATTCTTGTAACTAGATTCCATTTTGTGCCAGCCCACCACAAAATTATAACGAAATAAAAGGTTTCCGCTTTGGTAGGTGATGTGAGATGTTTATTTTATTAAACTTCAAAACATATCGATTTCGTCCCTATGATGGGACATCATCAGTGCTGTTAAAAACACGGTACCTTAGTCAGACATTGAAATTAGGATAAAATTACATACATCAAGAATGTTGCAATTATATAATTGAATTACATACCAGAGTTGCAACTCATGATGACCTATGTGGTCTACGTAAAACATTTTTATCCGTCATGTCATAAAATACATTTAAGAGGTCTTGCCGGTACAAGTCACAAGAATAAAATCAGGTAGCTGCTTATGTACATCTACGCAGCTTAGCCTGTAGATAGCTGGTGCCTGGCGCCCTCTTTGTTTAAAATCAATTACATTACAACATTTTTTTAAGAAAAAAAGTTAAATCATATTAAACGCTTAAGAAGGCAAAAATGGTGATTATATGTGAATTATCCTAGCGTTTTAAATCTCACTAACATTGTCTTTAATCAGGATGAAGAAGAACTGTTTTAAAAGGGTTAAAATATAACGGGAGAAAAAAGTTAGATAAAAGATCTATAAAAAACACTTTAGCGCACATTAAGTTCGGGTTAGATGCCCACAAAATTCCGATGGTTGAACAGAATAAAATAGCTGTAGCTGTTGATAGGATAACAACGAATGAAACAACAAAGAATAGGTATGAGGTTAACCGTGATATCAATCTGACCAAAGATATAAATAAGAAATTAACAGAAGGTAATTCAATTATTACCAAAGCTGATAAAAGCAACACAATCATTGTCGTCACAAAAGATATGTATATTGAAAAGACACTACAGTTCTTCTATGAAAAATATCGTAGCTATAGTCAGGGACCCCACCAATGAAATACAAAGGAAGCTAAATGAAAAATTAAAATCGTACTCAGAAATCGTACCATTTCTGAAAATAATGAACCCAAGTGCTCTAAATCTCAAGTCACAAATAAAGTCACACAAGGAACTGAAACCGATTAGACCATTGGTTGATGGTAGAAGTGGAGCTTTATGCAAGATTGCTAAAAGTGTTTAAACATTTTGAAAAAAAAATTGTTTTTGGACAATATTCCGTAAAAAATAGTTCTCAGTTAGTAGATGCGATAAAAGACGTGCCTATAACAGATACAATGACATTTGTTTCACTTGATGTTGTGAACCTACACACAAACATTCCAATTGAGCAAATAATTAATATTATAGTTGACAATTTGATACTTCAAAATAAATTGTCTAATACTGAAATTACAGAGTTCATTGATCTCTTAACCTTCTGTCTGAATTTCGATTATTTCAAATTCAACGAGCAAACATATGTACAAAATGAGGGGCTCAGCATGGGAAGTCCAATCTCAGGGTTCTTAGCCGATGTTGTTATCAACTTTTTAGAGACCAGATTCTTCCATGATTTCCCCATTTTAGCTGAAAAAATTGTATATTATTTCAGGTTTGTTGATGGCACACTCCTGTTGATATATTGCAACGAAACGGTTATAAATGAAATTATAAACAAATTCAACGCACTCCATAGCAAAATCACTTTCACAGCTGAAATTGGCACCGTAGGTTCCATCAACTTTTTAGATTTAATCATTTGTAACGAAAATGGAAAGCACATGTTCGACATATATAGGAAAGCCACCTTTACAGATATAATCATAGATTATACATTGCAAAATCCAAATAATCACAAAAAAGCCTTTTTCCACTCTGCCTTTAATAGGCTGTTCAAACTACCATTGTCAGAACAGAACCATCTTAAGGAATTGTAAACTATTCAGAGTATAGTAAGGAACAATAACTACCCTCTGCAATGTGTGATTAACATTTATGACAGTGTCGCAAAAAAACGTGAACAATGCAATAAAAATCAAGCTGCAGTAAAGCAGCAAAATCAGTATGTAACGTTGTCATATTGCCGTGAGAGACCACGTTCACCGACTTCTAGCGTGGTACAGGGGATAGCATCACAGACTGCAGTGCAGAAGGTCGCCGGTTCAATCCCACCCCTCCCCTCCCCCGGCAAAAATTTATTTCTTTGTAATTAACAATTCCAGAATCTGCTACATCTTTCTTATGTTCACTTGTAAATTCTACTTGTTTCTTATGCTGACTGTTCTTCTAATTTCTAGTAAATTCTGTCCGTGTATAAATAGCAGAGGCAGTTAGTGTTACATGTATGTTAAGTTCGTAGTAATCCGGGCTTTCACTATAAGTGCTGTGTTCAGTTGCCTTCGAAGTCAAGCCTGCTCCCATTTCAACGTGACATTGTTTGGTGGAGGCGCCGGGTATCCTGTGCAACAGCTGCATCACCATGGCTCCGATAAGGCAACGTAAGAGCCGTCGCTTACACGGACTGGAACCGGAATACAAGGGATTTACCAAGTACATCCTTCCAAAAGTCCGTATCATCAGAAGAACCATGGAAACGAAACCAGCGATAAGCCAGCTGCACATCAGACACCCGTCGGTGTTCTCTGGAGACGCTGGACAGGACCCCAACAAATGGCTAAAAGGGTTCGACCGAGTCGCCAAGTACAAGTGGGATCATACGATGTGCTTGGCCAACGTCTACTTCTATCTCGACGGAACAGCCCAGAAATGGTTCGAGAACAACGAAGACAAGTTGCATGATTGGGAGACGTTCCAGGGGGAACTTAAGAAGACGTTTGGAAACCGCCAGCGACAAATCCGTTCGGCGGAAGAACAACAGAAGAACTGGGCCCAACGACATGGTGAGCCGACACAATCGTACATACAGAATGTTTTGGCCCTGGGTAACATAGTCAATCCGAACACGACTGAGGCGAACAAAATCACGCACCTGATGAAGGGTATTGCAGAAGATATGTACCAAGCTCTTCTGGTAAAAGACGTTGCTATGACAAAAGAGTTCATTAAGTGGTGCCAGCGTATTGAAGAGATGCAAAAAAGGAGGGTTGGACGCAAGAAGTATGACAGACTCCCAAATGTAGTCCCTATGGCCGCTGTGGAAGAACAGCATGACTTCGCTTCTCTCATACGACAAATTGTAAGAGAAGAATTACAAGATTTTATGGCAACCCGGACTGTTAGACCGAGTGAGCATCAGATTATGGCCATGGACGTAAGCCCTGTAAGTCACGAGGGAGCCGACGTCGCTGAGGAAGAGGTATTTCAGACGTTAGCTCCTGTCTGCCTCGTCAATCGCTATGACTTACGCTACAGCCACCAAAAGGCAGCCCATGAACAGGCCAATGTGACGACAACCAACCCCCCTGCTAACTATGACGCCCCACAGATGAACAGACGTCTGGAGGACAGAAGACAGCACACCTCTTTGTTTCCACACTGGGCACCCTGGACATGTCGTACGCTACTGCAGAGAGAGAAGGCGAGTTTTCGACGATTAATTTGCAGCAAGACGTTAGCCATTGGAGCAGTTCTGTCCCAGGCAATCACCTGCTGATGAGTTCTGTCGACCTATGGGAAGAAGCCCATCGCCGTACCCTAGACGAGGTCGCTCCCCGACGCGCCGCAGCCGTTCAATGTCGCCGTACAGAGGTACCAGCCGCTCCCCTAGTCGCCACACCCAGGAAAACTAAGTGAGGCGACCATCTACGGACGTGAGGCCGCCCCAAATGAAAATCCTCCATGGACGACAGTCGCTAAGATGTCGGGAAAACTCATCGACGTCAAAATCGACGGCCAACTTGTCCGGGCACTTGTTGACTCAGGAGCGTCTTTCTCGGATAATTATCGCCGCACACTAAAGAAGATAATATTCTGTGATACTGGGGCAACTGTGCTGAAGGTAGCGAATGGAAAGTACGTCCAGCCAGCAGGAACTTGTGTCGCAAGAATAACCATCAACAACAGTACCCAGCCGTTTCAATTTGTGGTGTTAACAGAATGTAGTCACAATGTCATCCTCGGATGGGACTTCCTTCAGGCATTTCAAGCTATCATTGACTGTGGAAGATTTGAGCTGCAAATTGAAGAAGTTGTTCTGACGGATACAAGTAATACAGAATTTTCTGGGAAGTTATTTGCCATTAATAATGTGACGATCCTGCCGTTGACGATGAGAAGAGTTGCAGTCAGAAATACAGATGGGCGATTAAACTGTGAAGTGCTTGTTGATAGTAAAAAGTTTATCGGGCTCTCAAAAGAAATTTACATACCAGCGGCTATCATAAACATTACCGGTGGTCAAGGAGAGATTTGGATCACAAATTGTCATGAGCAGCAGTCCAAAGAAATGTGTATCGGCACAGCTGAACCAATGCAGGACACTGAGCTCAACGTCATCAATGAAGACCCATGCCCTGCTGTTAGTACAGACAACACGCTGGAGGAAACAAACGTGGAACTGCCATTAGGGCCTGACCAAGGAACAACGCCAGCGGGTGTTAAGTATACTACGCCAATTTTCGGGTGCATTCACACCTCAGCAGGGGAAACGTCAGACGAAACGGCCCATGATAAAGCACCGTATCGATACTGGGGATCATCCGCCAATTAGCCAGCGTTCGTATAGAGTGTCGCCAGCTGAAAGACAGATAATTCGGGAGGAAGTGGAGAAGATGTTGCTAGATGACATTATTCAACCTTCGGAGAGTCCTTGGTCGTCTCCGGTGGTCCTCGTAAAGAAGAAGGATGGCACGTGGCGATTCTGTGTCGACTATCGCCAGCTGAACAGAATCACAAAGAAAGATGTCTACCCATTGCCACGTATTGATGACACCTTAGACTGCTTGAAAGGAGCTACATACTTCTCAACTATGGACATGCAGACAGGTTACTGGCAAATCGAGGTTGATGAAGCTGACAGGGAGAAGACGGCTTTTATTACACCTGACGGCCTCTATGAATTAAAAGTAATGCCATTTGGATTATGTAATGCTCCGGCCACATTCGAACGTATGATGGACAACTTGGTTCAACACCTTAAGTGGACGACGTTCTTTGCTATTTAGGTGACATTGTCGTTTTCTCTAAAACATTTGACGAACATCTGAGTCGCTTGTCAACTGTGTTGAAGTGTTTTCAGACTGCAGGACCCCGCCTCAATCCAAAGAACTGCCTCTTCGTCGCCAAACAGATAAAAATCCTGGGGCACCTAGTCAATGGAGATGGTGTCCGTCCTGATCCAGATAAAGTAAGGGCAGTCACAGAATGTCCAACTCCTCAGCACATCCATAATGTGAGAAGTTTTCTCGGACTGTGCTCATACTACCGACGTTTCATAAAAGGATTTTGTACAAGGCACGTCCATTACAAGAACTTCTTCAGGGAGACGCCATGTTTTACTGGGATGAGACAAAAGAAAGAGCTTTCTGGGCACTTAAGGAGGCTCTAACTTCCGCATCAGTGCTAGCCTTGTACAACGAGAATGCAGAAACGGAACTTCACACAAACGCCAGTGGTTATGGGATTGGTGCAGTGCTTGTACAAGTTCAGTAAAATGCTGAAAAAGTGATAGTCTATGCATCAAGAGTACTCTCAAAGTCCGACATAAACTACTCTACAACTGAAAAAGAATGTCTCGCAGTTATCTGGGCTATCAACAAGATCTGGCCGTATTTATTTGGCAAACCATTCACCGTTGTGACAGACCACCATTCTTTGTGTTGGCCGACTAGCTTGAAGGATCCATCAGGTCGACTAGCAAGATGGGCACTAAGACTCCAAGAGTACGATGTCACAGTGATATTCAAGAACGGGCGCACACATAAGGATGCCAACTGTCTTTCGAGGAATCCATTAGTGGAACACAACAGCAGTGGCGGCTGCTCCTTGAGGACTCTGGGGCGGCGCCCTCCCAAAAATATCCAACACAGAATACGTACCAGTCGTTAATTACAAATCGACTCGAATAATTTTCGTGTAGCAGCAGCCAGTGTAAGTGAATGATCAATGTCTTTAGTCTGTCAGCCAGGGTCAGCGAATGTTTTCAGAATGGGCTGACTGTTGGACTCTACGCGATCCGTCCGCGCCGTGTAAAGGCTGGATACGGGCGCTTGGGGGTGAGTGGGGGTACTGGGGGTTTGGTGGGGGTAGTGTGCTGAACCGGGCCGCTTAGGACGGCGTCCGTGCAGAGGGCGCGAAATATAGAAAGGCGCACCGCCACCGGTAAGGCAGTTTCTTCGCGTAACTTAACAGGTGCAGTGCGTGTGATACTAGTGTCGTTGTCAAGGTGCATGTTGTTGCCTGTTTTTCTAGTTCCCTATTTAGAATGAATAATATAAATAGCGTAATCTACATTTTAACATTTGGTAGTGAAAAATTGACTTTTGAAGGAAAGTTGGAATTAAAAAGGTTAGAACGACTGAAACCTGATTTGAACATTGTACAGACACAAAATGCGTGCAAAAGCAAAAGTAGTTTCACTAGGAAATTTAATCCTGCTTTATATAAACATACCAATATATAAGCATACCAATGGTATTACTACATTTGTTGGTGACAATCTTCTAATTTCAGTAACATATGTTTGTCGCTGACGAAGCATTTGTGTTCTCTGAACACTTATTTATAAAGTAAGAAGTAAATTCGAAAATCTAATAAAAGGGAGTTACAAGGTTTTTATTGCCTGCAGAAAATATTAATATTTGTGCGTAAATTTGTTCGTATTTTGGTATAGGAGGAAAAAGTCGTGTTAGATGAAGGGTTAAATTACGTAACTAGCTAATAAAATTAATGCTATATTCTTCCCGTTCAAGAAATGTTCTGAAGGAACAAAATGTCGTTTACAATTGAAGAGGCATGCCGCCCCTCCTAATAAACAGCCCACCAGCCGCCACTGCACAACAGCATGAATGAAAATTCAGCCCTCACTGAATTAGATGACGTTACAGCTGAACAGAGGGAAGATCCAGCACTATTAAAAACGATAGAGGCCTTGGAGAAAGGAGAACCGACCAATGGAGAGTTCCAACTTATAAAGGGAACGTTGTATAAGAGCAACTACGATCCACTAGGCCCCAAATGGCTACTGGTCGTTCCAGCTCATCTCCAGCCAGCTATTCTCAAATATTTCCACGATGCTCCAATATCCGGTCATCTGGGATTCGTGAAGAGCCTAGACAGAATCAGACGCAGGTATTACTGGAAAGGTCTCTACCGATCTGTCAAGCACTATGTGAGTCACTGTAAAGAGTGCCAGCGACGGAAGCATGTGCCGCAATTACCTCCAGGATATCTCGTACCGATTCCGCCGGCAGCAGCTCCATTCCACCGAGTCGGGATCGATCTTTTAGGGAGGTTCCCGAAGTCGACAACCGGTAACCGATGGATAATAGTCTGCACTGACTACCTCAAACGCTACGCTGTCACCAAACCTGTGCCGACTGCAGAAGCTCCAGAGATCGCAAAATTCCTTGTAGAAGACATTATTTAGAAGCACGGAGCACCATGTGTGATGATATCTCCTCGTGAAAAAGTAATCCTAGTCCAAACTAGTATCAGAAGTAATGTCACAGTGCGACATTGTCCACAGAATGACAACTGCATGTCATCCTTAGACAAATGGTCTTATGGAACATTTTAACAAGACGTTAGCCGATATGCCGTCGATGTACGTCGATGTTGAGCAGAAGGATTGGGATACAATTCTGCCAGTCGTGACATTTGCTTACAATACCGCAAGACAAGACACCACAGTCTTCACTCCGTTTTTCCTGCTCCATGGCCGGAAGCTGAGACGACAATGGATAGGCTGTTCCCGTTCCAACCGGACGACACTCAGGATGACTATGTTAAACAGCTCATCACCAGGGTCGACGAAGCAAGACAGCTGTCTCGTATACGGACACTGGATGCCCAGGAGAAGGACCGTCAGCGGTATAACGACAAGCACCGACCTATTGTGTACAGCCTAGGAGATCTGGTATGGATTTTTACCCCTGTACGGAATGTAGGACTGTCAGAAAAGTTATTGAAGCGATACTTTGGTCCGTATCGTGTCCTACGCCGCCTGTCAGACGTCACATACGAAGTTGAGGATTATGCACCGTCGTCGAAACGACAGAAGCGAAGAAACATTGTTCACGTCCTGCGCATGAAGCCTTACTACGATCCTGAAGAGCAGGTAGACGACAATGGCTTCTTGTTCAAGGACGCTAAGGACGGTAATTTTACTGATGAAGCCACGACAGGAAGAAGGGAAGGATTCCCTTGAACTGCCATACAGAGGACCTATGACAAGGTCAAGATCCAGGACATTGCAGCTGGCTCCACAGGGAACGTAACAGCAGGTCGCTATTTTTCCAGGAGAGGGAGCAATGCCGCGAGAGACCAACGTACACCGTCTTCCGACGTGGCGCAGTGGAGAGCGACACGGACTGCAGTGCTGAAGGTCGCCGGTTTCCATCCAGCCCCCCCCCCCCCCCGGCAAAAATTTATTTCTTTGTAATTAACAAATCCAGAATCTTCTACATCTTTCTTAAGTCCATTTGTAAATTCTACTTGTTTCTTATGTTAACTATTCTTCTAATTTCTGCTACATTCCGTCTGTGTATAAATAGCAGAGTACTATGCTCGAGAGGCAGTCAGTGCTGCGTGTATGTTAAGTTCGTAATAAACGTGCTTTGAGTATAAGTGCTGTGTTCCGTTGCCTTCGAAGTCAAGACTGCTCCCATTTCAACGTGACAGTATTATGGTCTAATGCGTACCAGGATTGCGGGCATTTTTAAGAAAAGGAACATAAATATCGCGTTTTCCACAGACTATAAAGTTTGCAACCGTTTGATCCACAACATTCAAAAATTTAACCAACATCAAGAATCGGGGGTTTATTGATTATCGTGTTCTGAGTGTGGTGACGAACTGACGCCACCGCTGGAGTTCAGCGGGCAGATGGGAAGAAAGGTTAATGTCGGTGGCAATCACATAGGTCGTGAAGGAGCGGTCTATATGGGAGAGGAAGGCATATGGGAAGGGAGCAGTGCTGCGGATATAGATGGTAGCGAGGGTGACAGTAAAGGATGGGAGGAAGAGGCTGAGGATCAGGTGTTCGGTGGGGTCATTAAGGAGAGGTTGGAACCGGACGGGATGGTGGCAGAGGTGGCCACTCGCCACTCCGCCTCGGGCGAGGGGTGGGGGCCATCGGTACAGTGGAGGACGTAGGGAGCGGTGCTGATGGGACGGCGGGGTTGGAGGAAGGTCTCGTTCAGGAGGAAGGATTCCACGCAGTGGTGGGAAAAGGTGTGCATAAAGAGGTGTTTATTGGCAGGAAGAGAGCGGACATTATGATAGACGGCTGGGAAGTTTTTTTTTTTTTCTTTATTGTGATTTCAATTCCCCTAAAAAATGGGCGGGCCGGCAGCGCTCACTGGCGCTCTTCGGCCTACAGAAATAAAATGTGACAGTGGAGAACATGAAAACCCAAAGGAGATAAAATTTTGGAGATAATACAGACATAAAACGGAGATTTAAAATGGAGATAAAACAAAGTACATAAAATGGAGGAAAACAGTGGTGACATAAATCACTTGGAACGGTGAAAGTGGTGAATAAAAACAGTGTCTCGAATGTCAGTGGCACACACACAATTAAAATGAGCATAGGGCGGCGGCCATGGTGAGACCGTCCGCTATTTGGAGTTAAAACAAAAAACGCAACACACACTTGGAGAGATACACAAGTTAAAACTGACGGTGTCGGCTGCGGGTTGGCCGCCCACTGTTGTAAAATAAAACAATTTAACTAAAACACACCACATTTGTCGACGCACAAAGGATGTTCTGTAGATGGTGGGGCACTGACAGCATTGAAGATGTGGTGTGGGGGGAAAGGGGATGAAAGGAGAGGGAGAGGGTGGGGAGGAGCCACAGAGCTGGTAGGGAAGGGACGGGGGCATTATGTCCCAGGAAGCCACGGGGAAGAAGGATAGGGGAGGGCGGTAGGAGGAGGATCTGGAGGGACAGGGGATGGAGGAGGGGAGAAGGGACAGTAAGGGAGGGATAGTCGGGGCCCTCAGGGAGAGAAGGGGAGAAGGAGCAAGGAGAAGGATCACAGCTGGTATGAAGGGTAGATGTCAGGTCGGAGGGCATCATCTGGGAGGGGGAGGGTACGGAAGTTGCCACGGGAAAGGATCTGGAGGGTGGAGAAGTGGAGAGCAGGGGGTGGTGGCGCGGCAATGTACCAGGTGCAGAGAGGAGGGGATGGACTAGAGGATTAGGTGGATCTGATTTGTGGGATATGTAACGGAGTCGGAGATTTTCAATAAAAAGAACGAGTCTGGGGATAGGAATGAGATCATAGAGGATCCGCGTGGGGGAGGGGGGATAAAGGGGGATACGGAAGGCGACGCGGAGGGCATGGCGTTCCAGTATCTCCAGAGATTTGTAGAAGGATGGGGGAGCGGAGATCCAGGCAGGATGGGCGACACAGAGAACAGGGCGGATGAGGGATTTGTATGTATAGAGGATGGTAGAAGGGTTGAGGCCCCATGTTCGGCCAACAAGGAGTTTGAGGAGGCGGGGGCTGGGAAGGGCTAAATTTTTTTATATGTCCGCCGATGCACATAGTACTTATGAGAACACTATTTTTTACAAGCAATAGACATATTTCATGTGCTTTAGTTCGTATGGAGCTTATGTTTGGTTCTAATAACACCAATCTGTAATGTACACATGTTGTAACTAGCTATATTTCAGTATATGTTCTTTAAATAAAGAACGACATATGCGCCATGTGGGGCTAAACTGTGTGTTTCCAATGTCCTGGTTTGCAAGTTCGTTCCTTGTGCTCATATGATAGTTTGGATGAAAAGTCACAGTAGTTGTTATCTTAAGCGACCTATGAGAAACACCTATACCAATGTTATCTGGATAATGTAAGCGCATATTGATAAAAAAAAAGAAAAATAAAAAGAAAAAGAAAAATAAAAAAAACCTGATTGTTTCTCTCTCTATGTAATCATACTTGAACCTTCTTGTATATTTCTATATTTTATGTTTAAACGCAATGTAATCATGTATATTAGTATATTTTTGGTTTAGACGCACTGTACTAGCTAAAGAAAGATGGCCTGCATAGTATTATTCTGAAACACTAGATGGTGTGGGCTGCTGTGTATTTCTCTCTCTCTCTCTCTCTTTCTCTAACACACACACATATACATTGGTGATTTGTAACGATTTTACCTTTTATCCTGTCTTAATTAAAAATATTTTTTTAAACATATAGAATTTTGTACATGATACAATGTACCTTAAATTTTAACAATTGATGTTGACAAATTTTTATTTTTTAAAATATGTTTTAATACCCACCTACCTGAGGGCGCAGATACATGGTAATTTATATTTTTTCCATATATTTCAGAATCTGTGTATGTTATTTGTTACACTCTAATTCACATAGAAACACCATTTTTGCCTTCTTAAGCGTTTAATATGATTTAAGCTTTTTTCTTTAAAAAATGTTGCAATGTAATTCATTGTAAACAAAGAGGGCGCCAGGCACCAACTATCTACAGGCTAAGCTGCGTAGATGTATGTAAGCAGCTACCTGATTTTATTCTTATTACTTGTACCGGCTTGACTTGTTAAATGTATTTTATGACATGACGGATAAAAATGTATTAAGTAGAGCAAATAGGTCATCATGACTTGCAATTCTGGTATGTAATTCCATTATATAATTGTAACATTCTTGGTGTATGTAATTTTATCTTAATTTCAATGTCTGACTGAGGTACCTTGTTTTTAACAGCACTGATGATGTCCCATCATAGGGACGAAATCGATATGTTTTGAAGTTTAATAAAATAAACATCTCACAATGCCTACCAAAGCGGAAACCTTTTATTTCAAGTTTTTAATTATATTGATAAACTGCAAAGGAAAATTCATGGAGTGCATAATCTTCAAAAGATAAGAGTGATTGACTCTGTCGAAAGCTTTGTGAAAATCTACACTTCCTACGGCACATTTTATCTTGCAGGTGTCTGCGACGGTTATTATATCCCTATGGTTGGGGAGTGTCTGGTATATGGCTCTGCCCCTACCAACACTTGCCTGACGTAGTCCAATGGCAGTATTCATCACTTTTTTCATCCACCTTGTCAAAATTCGAGCAAAAATTTTGTAGTCACTATTGAGCAACGTAATCGGTCTGAGATTCTCTAACTTTTGAAACCTGTTCATTTTGGGATTAAAATCACAAGACCATCTGTAAATTCTGGAGGAATAATTGCACCCAGGCTGTTAAGTTCTTTCCATATCAGAAGCAGTTTGTCCTTCATTTGTGGCCAGAATGCCTGATATACTTCGGCAGGTAAACCGTTACTTCCAGGGGACTTGTTTCTTGGAGAATGAAATACGGCTTCTTCCAACTCCTCTTCCATCACATCCGCAGTTAATTCTTCTGTATCTGCAGGGGTAAGTCGGCCTGTTAAATCATTTTGAAGTTCTTCAAGTGCATATACGTCAATCACTTTACTGGACATCAGTTCTGTATATTTGTTTTGAAATGCGTTCCTGATTTCCTGTTGTCCCATCAAAACTGTATTGTCGTCCGTTTTGAGTTCAATTAGGATCTTCGTTCTTGTCCTCTTCATCTCACGTAACATATGATAGACGGAGGGCTGTTCATTTTTTACTGTATGCTGGAGCAGAGCTCTGATTTTGAAACCTTCTGCCTGTTTCCGTTTTAAAAGTAAAATTTTGGCTTGTATCTTTTTTATTCTGGCATAATTGTCAATCACTGCAGCAGCAAGTGTGTACAGCTCTCGAAGACATTGATAATAGAACTCAATAGTTCTCTTGAACCACCAGTGCTTGTCGTGGGAGCAGTTCATAATGGCATTCCGTATTTTTGGTTTTGTGCATTTAGTCCACCATTCCATCACCTGTGTATAGGTGTTAAATTTCAGTTCGCTTTCAATCCACACTTGAATACTTCTCTACACAATGGATCTGCTAAGTGTGCAACATTAAATTTCCAGTGTCCCCTGCCTGGATAGGTACCTTATGTCTTCAAATTTAAAATGCAGATGTAAGCTGCATGGTTTGAGAAGCTGGTTGGCCAGACTTCAGCATTCAAAATCTGATGTTTGAGGTGTTCTGAGACATATATCCAATCCAATCGACTTGCTGAATGACTTCTTACGTGAGTGAATCCGGGCTTATTTCCAAACATATGCACCCATGTATCAGTGAAGGGGAAATCCTTGACTATCTGTTCCAATTCTATTGACTTGTTAAAATTCGGTACCTGATCTTTTGCATTAATCACGCAGTTAAAGTCTCCCGCCAGGATCATGTGGTCATATTGTGCTGTAAATAAAGGAAGAATATCTTGTCATCTCGTAAAATCGGGTGTACTGCCGGTGGTCCGCGTCTTCCCAACACGACATTTCGACATCGTAACACGGCGTCTTCATCAGGTGTTCCCTGAGAATGGTTGGCGAGCTGACCTCGTCCCATATTTATGCCTGGACGGTGTGTGGTGCTCCCTATGCCGTCCGCGCCCGCTGCGTCCGTTTCTGTCGGTGGTATCAGTCTCTAGGCGCTTCCTCTTCGGTCCGCGCCCGTTGCGGCTCTCTTCTGAGGTAGCGGACGTCCCAAGACGTTCCCTATTGGGTCCGCGCTCGATAGGCGCGATCCTAGCACTATCATGGCTCTGTTGAACCTCCTTATGCTGTCCGCGACCGCGGCGAGTTTCTCTTGTGGCCGAGCCATCGTCCTGGCCTTCTGAACCCGGTATGCGCCTGTGAGGTGCGCTTCCTGTGGTATCCGGTTGTTGTTGGAGCTGCACATTATGATGGCCATCCTCCAAGGAGCTTGCTGCTGCCTGGTATCGCGTGTGTCGTTCTGTTCCGTTACTTACGCCCTTGGACGTCTGTAGTTCATTACTGGAGGATGGAACTTTCTTCCGTTGTTTGTGTAGTAGTTCCAAAGCCGGCAGTACACCCGATTTTACGAGATGACAACAAATCGCCGGGAAAGGCTTAGAAAGAAGAATGTCTTATTTAAAAATGTCTGCTCTGCGTCGCCTGTTACTGTTATCGGATGGTGCATATTATTCTAGTGTTATGAATAGTCATGGCAATTCCTCTACAAGATACCAACCGTTCTATATCTTGAGCAATTATTCCTTCCTTTGTGAGAATTGCGGTTCCCAAGTTGGCACAACTTCCCGGATTTGCTATTACATTATATCCATATATGTTTTCGAAATCTATGTCTACTATCTCTTGAAGCAGAAGAATTTCAACATCGGCGGCGTATAAAATGTCTTTGATGTTCTCAAGCTTAAGAGAACTCCGGCTCCTGTTAATATTTAATGTTGCTATTTTATATGCTTTCAGATCACTCATTGGCTGATAATTTTTGTTATAGAGGACTATGTCTTGCTGTGGCATATTAGAAAAAGTCAGAGTCATCCTCTGTGTCTGTTCCTTGCGTCTCCGTACTTTTATCTCCCTGTAGCACGTCAATGGCTGCCCAGAGGTGCCAGTAGTCTCAGGAATTTCTTCCATATCAGCGTCGGCGTTTTCATCTGATCTCTCTGCCGCCCAATCAATTCTAGTCACTATTTGTGGCATCACATTCTGCTGGCGGTGATCTTGTAGTAAATATGGAAAATTATTTGTATTGGCACTGAGTGTGTTGCCAGTGGCGTTTTGTTCCCTTCTGTTTTATTTGCTGTTCACTTTTCTGCCTGCATGTTTGCAGAGGCGCCACAGTGGAGTAGCCGAGTGGTCTAAGGCGCCTCGCTGCAGAGCGCGTAGTTGCTTGCCATCTGAGGTTTGAGTCCTCCCTCGGTGTGTGTTGTCAGTAGGTTAGTTTACCTTGGTTTAAGTACTTTGTAAGCTATGGCCTGATGACCACGCAGTGTGGTGCGATAGATTTACAAACATTTGAACATTTGTTTGCAGAGGCCTGTTCCTTGTTCTGAGGCTCCTGATTTGGGTGCTTTTAGGTTTTCTGAAATTTTCTTTGCTTTCTCCCGTAGTGACAAGCCTTCTCTTCAGCTCCCTTTTGAGCCAGTCTTCGCTTCTTATGCTTCCGCCGAGATTTACTTAATTTTTGACTGTTGTCAAAATCCAACGTCTCTTTTTGAGAAGAAGTCAACTGTCGTGCATCGGGTAGTAGTGTTTCCATTGTCGTTTTCAGGAGAAGGTTATTGAGTTGACAACTGTAGGCAATTCTCTGATAGTGTCTGTGCTGGTACCGAATTAACCTCACTCACAGATGTCTCTATAGGCATTTCTAATTCTGTGTTTTCATTGGTGGGACAGGCATGTTCTTTTGCCAGCGGGTGAAATACTTCTGTATCCTTTGGTTGAGTTGAAGGCGTATCAGAAGTCATGAGTATCTCCGTATGTGTCTCATTTTGGATGGAAGGAGGATCTGTTTGTTCTACGAGTGTGTTGCTGTTCGGTTGTTTTAGCACTTAGGAATAACAGATGCAGGTTCGTATAGAGAAGAGAAGAACCACAGTATTTATCGAAAATAATATTACAGTTCTTACTTGATGATTATGCTACACTTCGTGACGTAACCGACGATTTTTCTGTGTATCTGCAACCAAATTCTTTCGTGAGAAAAGACGAAATTGATTGTGGCTGTTTGTTCGATTTTTTTTATCGGTCGAAATATTGTGAATTATAAAATATTCACTTCGAACGTCCACGAAAGTTTACTAAATGTCTTTTATGAAGTATCGTTTTCACATAAAATAATTTCACTTGTCTTATAAATCTCATAGAACACGCAAAACAGTTCTGGGAACAATACCTCGGAAATATTTCATTGGGCCACAATTAATTTCTCTAGCGACACAAATACTAATATGTCAATAATGAAAAGGGCTTTTTTAATAAGTTTTTGAAACACCAGTTTTAAGATAACTTCTCAGATATATTCTCACCTTAGATTCTTGATACAACAAATATACATCAGCAAGACAGGATCACGAAAAAACAATAGCACAGAAAAAAACAATGGCAGAACGCTTTTTTTAAAAAAATGAGAGCGTAGGATTTCTATATCCTAAGAATAGTAACACTACGTATTACTTGTACAGTCTTTACTACACTATTTATTTATTATTTCTGATAAAATGGCAAATGAATGAATAATGTTCTTGTTTCTATGTTTTTATATCAAGAAAAATGTTCAATTACCGAGTTCGCATAATTTAATTTATCCAAAGAAATAAGCTTTTAGATCCTTTCCAAAGTGTGTGTGTATTATAGCCCCCCCCCTCTTCATTCGTTATGCGATCTACCCGCCTATACTAGATTTATAGATATTTATTAACTACAGAGAAAAATACGGGAAGGCAGAATTAGGTATCTTGCCCCTCTCTGGCACTACAGCTACACTGGCTGTCCACCTGAAGCGAGTGTCCCGGGCGGCCGCCTGTTTCTGGTGAGGGGCGGTGTCGGCGTTGCGCGCCGCTTCTGCAAGAATATAGTTAGGCTTCAGGAACAAGACCAGCGATGGACTGAAATTAGACAGAAGCTTTTAACAGGTAACAATCAAAATCTCTCACAAAATTTTCGGCTCAACAATCAAATGTTATATTACAGACCACATCTAGACTCTGAGGAATGGAAGCTGTGTATACCAGAAGATAGCTTGGAAACTTTAATATATTGCACACTCACAAAGTATGGGGTCACTTTGGTACCAGCAATTACAACAATATTTTTATTTTCCAAACCTCCGGAAATATGTTGCTAAAGTTCTTCATACATGCAGCTTATGCCAAAGGACTAAGCACCTGAACCAAACCAATCTTTCAGAACTTCATCCCATAATTCCAGATAAACCTCTGAGAACAGTCAGCCTTGATGTCAGTGGCCCATATCCGAAATCTCGTGCAGGAGTCAAATACCTCGTGAGAATATTAGACATTTTTACAAAATATTTAAAGTTATATGCCATCAAGTCTACTTCAGCTAAAGGTATTGTAAAGAAGCTAGTACAGAATTACCTACCATCAATAGGAAAACCCACAGCTATACTAACCGATAATGCCTAATACTTCACTGGAAATGTGTGGAAGGAATTTATCCAACAAAATAATATACGACACATACTGATCAGCAGATTTCATCCCAGTGCTAATCCTATAGAAAGAAGCTTCAGAGACTTTAACCGTTTTGTGAGAACTTACGTAGCCCATAAACAAACTAAGTGGTTCGATTTAATTAGTCCATACCAAGAGATAGTTAACAACTTGCCACATACCACCACCAACTTCACACCCACTGAGCTGTTATTAAATAAGCAAGTAGCCAATGAATGGGTTAAAGCGATTCCGAAGAACCCATCTACTGTTATGCCTCATCAGGAAAAACTGGACTGAGCACATGAAAACCTCCAACATAAAGCCAGGTTAAGGAAAATGAAGTTCGATTCCCACCTCAAGAAAATCCAGAGATTCCAGCTTGGAGATAAAGTTCTTTTGAGGAATCATCCCAAATCATCTCTTCTGAAGAAGTTTAACAGTAAATGGCAACACCTATATATAGGGCCATTCGTGATCACTAACATACCTCACCCAGGGTGTTATTTTCTAAGTTATCCTAAATCTCTGAGACCAAAATGATTATACACTCACTCAGATTTAAGAAAATATTATATGAAGAATAATAATTAATTGTGAAGGGGGGAAAAGTAGCAGGAAGGAAGAAGAAGAAGAAGAGAAATTAAGAAATTTACTTACAGGATTTTGGAAGCAGAAAAGCCACGAAGAAGAGAATTTTAATCACAACAATGGAATGAGAAAAGAAAATGAGAAAGATGTGAATATAGATGCATCAAGATTCCTAAAAGAGAGAAAAGAAGTAGGCATTAGGAGCAGGAAAATTCCAGTGCCTTGCAGTTTTTGAAAAGCACATTAGCACTGTGAAGAATTTAGTGTAGGGAGATTTGTGTTTTTCTTATTGTAAGTAAATGTGTTAAGCTAATGTTTCTTATTTAGTATGATCTGTAATGTCTTATGTCATATATATGTTTCATGTAATTTCTTTTCTTTTCAGCATGTATTATGTGTCATGTCATGTCTATGCTTAGGTTAAGATTTTTATTTTTCTCTCATGTCATTTCTATGTTTCAATACTAATTGATGCTCTACATCAGCTTAAGGTAGATTTGCTTACTACATTTTTTTTTTTTTTTTTTTTGCCGTTGTTAGATAAGGTTAGGATTTTTACACGTTTTTCCCATGATCTTAGATTTTTTTTCTCTGGGGTAGGGGTGAACACATCTGTCACTTCTTAAACAGCCCTATAATTTTCAATAACATTACTAATTATGTGTGTACTTTTCTATAGTTATTTTCAACTGCATAATTGTTACTCAGTGTTAACCATGTATCATTCTTGTGATTTTCAACTGGAAAAATGCATTGTCATTAAAGTAGATAAAAGTTTAGTGCAAATAATTAGATATAGTGCCAACATGAATCACGGACTGTCTTCAATAGCGAGTGATTCTGGATTCAAAACTTCATTGGAAGATTGAATCAATGTTTTCTGACTTACTATAAAATGTGTACCAGGCATCATAAACGCTTATTAGTGTGTGGTGTCTCTTATTCAAAAGTCTTTTAATAAAAAAATTCTTCACTGTGCATGATCTTACATATACGTGCAAGTGTTTTGTAACATAGTGTGTGTGTGTGTGTGTGTGTGTGTGTGTGTGTGTGTACAAGATGCTGCACACTCAGTTCAGTGACACATCTTGTGAAGATCATAGCTAGATTTTGACTTAGCTTGTTCCATCCTGTGCACTGGGGACGGTCATCAAACTGCATCAGTGTACCAGCGATTTTATCCAAACTATGGTTTAAACCTGTACACCTGTTTCAGTGTTTCCAGCGAAGTAATACAGGTGTCAGTTCTGTGACAGTATTAATATACATCACAGAGTGTGCTTCTCAAGTGAATATTTTCGAATCTGTGACTACCGAAACCTGGTGAAGCAAGTTTATGCATCGACAGAAGTCTATTTAAAAATGTCACAAATGTCAATCAGTGTCTACACTCAGATTCAGTGCAAAATCTGATGTGGGACTGTTCGTAGATCTGAATGACAAGTACTGCAACACAAGTATTGATTTCTGGTAAGACGCACTGATAAATAATTATTAAGGAACTTTGATAAAATTTTCATAGGTTTTGGTATTAACATTTGACACTCCATTTTTTTAATGCATCGAAACACCTTAAAGACCATTGTTTGCTGCTTTCATATGTGGGGGGCAAAATCATATTTTACATTATATGAGACTGATTCCATTTTTTCGATCTGTTTCATGCACCACATCTGCAAAAAATAAACCGAGCTTATACCGTTTGCCGGAATAGATGGCAGGCAAGGGTGGAAACCAAGAAGCTGTCACCTATATACCAGCATTAGCATTGAGACAAGCCACACCTGTTGTCAGTCATCGCAGCTGGTCAGCCAGTGAGAGCTGGAATACCTCCTGTCCCATGTGTTATCAATGTGTGTGCTGTATAAAGTGCAGTGCTAAGTCAATTTCAGTGCGTCGAAATTATGCATCGTCAGAATATGAGCTGAAAGAAACAAAATGTTAAATTTCTGTTTCTGTATATGTTCAAAGTTTGTACTACATATTTTGTCACATCATTACACCAAAATAAACATAATGTGCTATATTTTGAGCACCTACACAGAGAAGAGAAGATTTTTCCTGGTTTTTTTCCCACGAGCTTTGCCTAAATGGGGGAGCAAGGGTCTTATCCAGGAGATTGGGTATCTTCTCTTTTCACATATATGTAACATAAAAACCAATACAAAATTTTTATACACTCGATGTTTATTAGATGATATTGCTATTCTCACCTACTAGTTTTAATATATGTGTACATGTAAATCAAATGTCAGATGATTAATTTTTATAAAAAAACAGAAATTGGTTACTTATAATATGCAGGCACTTGTGAATACCCTTAGTCACTGATTAACGTTATTTTTAATGAGCACACTGATTTGCATTGTCAAAAAAAAATCTTTAAACAGAGCTTTTAAATAATATTTTGAAATCAGACAAACTCTGAATATTTGTTGATCGAGGCTGAAAACTTAATTTTTATTAATAACATTTGAAAATGTATCAACATTATTTTTTAATAGAATGAATGACACTTCTTACAAAATGTACTGTGCATACATTGAGTGTGTGGACTAATAATGTGTGTGACTGTGGAAAATTGTACTTCTTAGAGCATGTAAGGCTCCAGAACTCCAATTTTGGGGGGCTATATAATACACACACACACTTTGGAACAGATCTAAAAGCTAATTTCTTTGGATAAATTAAATATTATGCGAACTCGGTAATTGAACATTTTTCTTGATATAAAAACATAGAAACAAGAACATTATTCATTCATTTGCCATTTTATCAGAAATAATAAATGAATAGTGTAGTAAAGACTGTACAAGTAATACGTAGTGTTACTATTCTTAGGATAGAGAAATCCTATGCTCTCATTTAAAAAAAAAGCGTTCTGCCATTGTTTTTTTTCTGTGCTATTGTTTTTTCGTGATCGCGTCTTGCTGATGTATATTTGTTGTATTAAGAATCTAAGGTGAGAATATATCTGAGAAGTTATCTTAAAACTGGTGTTTCAAAAACTTATTAAAAAAGCTCTGTTCATTATTGTTATATTAGTATTTGTGTCGCTAGAGAAATTAATTGTTACCCAATGAAATATTTCCGAGGTATTGTTCCCGGAACTGTTTTGCGTGTTCTATGAGATTTATAAGACAATTGAAATTATTTTATGTGAAAATGATACTTCATAAAAGTCATTTAGTAAACTATTGTGGACATTCTAAGTGAATATTTTACAATTCACAATATTTTGACCGATAAAAAAAATCGAACAAACAGCCACAATCGATTTCGTCTTTTCTCACGAAAGAATTTGGTTCCAGATACACAGAAAAATCGTCGGCAGCGCCACGAAGTGTAGCATAATCAGCAAGTAAGAACTGTAATATTATTTTTGATAAATACTGTGGTTCTTTTCTTCTCTATACGAACCTGCATCTGTTATTCCAAAGATTCCATTAGGTTCAATAAACGCAGTCAATTCAAATAATTATTCACAGCAGAAATTGGACTTAGACAAATATTTTTCAAGAGTTTGTTAATTCCAATTCATAATTTAAATTCAGAGATCATTTATTACTGACTTTCTAAAAAAAAAGAAAGGAATATTACAAAAATAATTATTTTTTTATTAATTATTACAGGCCACACAAGTTCTCGGTTGACCATCATAAATCACTATATCTCTGTACCCACAGACATTAATAAATGACGGTACATGTCGCCTGAGTTCCATCTTCAACTGCCGAACACCATTAAAACGGGAAACTTATGGGTAGTCGACCATGTTCCAGCGAAATTATTTAGGATCTACCATAGGGTGACATCACCAAATTTATCTGCTCCACTGGAACTTCGAAAGGTAATTCAAATATTTTGCTGGTCCTAACACCAAATCCAGCATGATCAATTGTTACACCACCAATGTCTCCATCCCTGTCATTAAACTTAAGAGAACCACCAGTTTTTTCTTCAACCTTCTCGGATAATTCAGGATTTTTCAACTTCAAGTACATGACACTGTCAACGATCGACAAATGATAGCGTATAATATCATCGGATGAAATCTTGATAACTTCCTCCAGCCAATCTTCAATTTCGAAAGACTTTTGGGTGAAATTGCGATCGAAAGTAAACTTCAAAGTATCCTTCCGGTTAATTGGATTAATTTCTGCATATTCAAAACATTAATTGAAGCACACACATCAGCAAAACGATAACACAGGGCACAGACGTATCCTGCAGGTGTAAACAAACTGGGCGCAGCGCGAGGCACACAGGGCATCCGTTCACGACCGCCGCAGCCGGCTGAAAGTGGCAGCCCAGCGTACAGCGCAGCGTGAAACGCCCTTCTCAACGACCGAACACAAATAAGTGCACCACCTTCAAGAGACTTTGCGATTTTTAAAAATTTTCGACAAACCATAAAAAGTAATGTTTATTTACGCATTGCTACCCAGAGATGCTATTATTCCACCATACCACTAACGATTAAGTCCCCTCCGAATAGTCTAAGTACGATTTCCCTCCATGTCACAAACTTTAATTCAGCTTCTGTGTTCCAAAGATAATTGCCACTACTGCCAAGGCTCTCCATGCAGCGGAATAGCACCTCAGCAATAGACATATTGGAAGAATCCTGTTAAGGTGATATAAATATCAATGTAATACAAATAAACAACCCCTGAGACGGATTTTCGTCTCGAATATGTCAAAGACAATAATTATAAATCTGAAGCATAAAAGTCGACTACTGTACATAACAAGACATTTGTTTTATCACCAAAATTAGTAAATAAGGTCCGTGTGAACTACTAGTTACTACCTGGCACAAACTGAGAACTGACTCATTTCAAATTACTTCAATAACAGGAAGTTAATACTACAGTGGTCAATATACATAGCAGCTCACACGTTATTACACACAGGCATTAATAAGCAAGTCACCACATTAAAGTTATCTTAGAATGGTGGCTAGGAAACATTTATGTCGCAACGGAATTTACACATATGAAAATTAGCATCTGATCTTATTTTCAGCACTTGTGAAACAATATTAAATAAAAGAGGGAAGGTGCTCTAAAACTACAATTTATAGGCCACTTACGGATTATGCTGAACTTAGACTTGTTTATTCAGATAGAAAACAAGCAAAATGGGAAGCCAATTTCGTTAATACAATATAAATGCATTTCTTACAAGGATTAATGCGGATGGTGCCCAGCCTAAATTATACATGATTTAACGCTACTGGGGGGAAGGATTCAAAAACAACACTCATTCTCTCTCTCACACACACAATAACACAGCGAAACTCACCAATATCAGCGTACTGAGATGAGGCGGAAGCAGGCACCACTATCGTAGGCGAAATTCAGCAAGTCGGAGGACACACAAAACACAATGTACAAAACACTTTCAAGCTGACTCTGGTCTATCGTGCCTGTTTTGAGATGGTGCATGTGTGTAGCCCAGTTAAATTACATCTGAATTGTACCGTGAGCAAACACGCTAATGGCGACACACAGCTACGTTACATGAACGCACTCCACTGAAGGTGAAGTTGTTGAAAATCGGATTCATTATACAAAATCACGGTCGATTCTTAAGTTACAGTCTGTTAGAAATCGATCTAGGTACTGCATTTTATATGAGAAGTAGCGTGAATTCAAGCAACTAGCTGCGAACCCCGGAAGTCGGAACTCGGACCCGTATGGTTCCGAAAACTGGTAACATTGAATAAATTCAGTTTCCAAAAAATAAAGAGAATTAACTACTGCATGTAACCCATAGAAATGCTTAGAATTATATAAGAACGCGAATGAAATACAGCTATATGCGGTAGGGGGCGATTACAGAGACAGATGAAGTCCAGTCTCAAAATAACCTCAAAACTGAAATAATTAAAAAGTCGGAAAAATAAATTAAGAATTACGGCATGCAACCCATAGAAATGTTTAGAATTACATAAGGAAGCTATTGAAGGATGTTGTACAAGGCTCAGAGAGAATTACTGACACAGACAGATTGCATACTACAAGTTGGAGAAGAACAGCAAAATTAAAATAGGCGGGGAGAGAAGATCGTGAAGTATTAGTGGAAATCAGAAGGATACCCACATAGTTACTTGGACAAACAAGAGTGGAAGCTGAAGGCTTTGTTCTATGAACCTACCACGTGGCACACATATCAATCATGGAAGGAAACGTTGAGAAGATTTTTACATGCACTGTACAAAAAATGAACATATCACCTATTAAAAATCGACCCCCACAAAGCTAGAAAGTATTCACACAGAGTTCATACACCGCCACATGATCACAAAAAGTTTTAACATACCAAGCCGTTATCAAACTGCAACTAGAATCACACACACTGTGTTTATATATTGGAAATCACTGAATTGAAAAACGAGAACACATTTCTGCACACGATCGGAGAAAATATTCCAAAAAATTATTCTAAGTTCACGAATCTAACGTGCTAGTCAATGAAACGCTACCATCTCCAGAAACAAGAGCAGAACCAACCTTACCTCACCAGACGAACAGTCCAGAGTGCAGATTCAGTGGTCAGCAGGCGGGAAACTGCTACCGGACACGGGAAGCCACCGGAAGCTGGAAAGTCCATGAAAACAGCGGTGGTGAGGACGGACTGCGACAATCGCGCTGTAGGGAAGGATTGCTAACTAGCTCACAAGCAAAGGGTGTAGAAACCTCTTTGGTAACCTAAGCAGCTATCGACACTGAGCCAGAGAGAACGATGCAAAGCGAGCTATCACTCCCCACATTCAAACAGCCATAGATTCTCGCACACACTTAAAAGTACAACAACTGAACATTCACACAGAGACAGTGGCAATGCGGAGAAGCCATACATATGTCACATTAATTAATATAATAATAAACTATTAACATAACAAAATAAGAAGAACCTAGCAATATTAACTAATATTATAACACCTGAAATAAAAATGCTATTCTGCACGCCTTGAAAAGAGTGGGGTTCAAGTTTTAACAAAATGATAATCTAACGACATTAAATAATTTATAACTTTACAGAAATATACAAATAATATATGGAAGATGACAGACGGTCGTCTTTCATCACCCCTTCGTTAATTGAAAATGTTGATGTAGGCTGGGATAATCATATTACATCATATACAGCAAACTTTTCCAAACTAACATGTGGTTGCCTTCTGGGCGACATAGACAGCTAGGGCACGTCATGCAAAAAAATACACATTGAAAAATAATAATTGCCATTAAAACTAAAACAATGGAGATGCAGATGTGGCTGGTTAGACCACGGGATTTGGACAACATGTATAACAAAGCAAAATTTACAAGGAAACATAGACAGATAAATCATAAATATAAAATATACATGAGGTTGAAAGAAAAAAAAATAAGAACACAATTTTGAATGTGTCCTGTTATGCTAAAACAGTTCCTCAATAAAAATGGATAAAATGTTTCTAAAATCACTCCATTCCTTGAAAGAATTGTCCGGAACTCCTGCAATTGCTGTTAGCAAAGTGGGGCATCACTAGAATGCTGCTTTTTACTCGTTCCTGTTGCCTCTCCAGCCAGTAGGCAGACAGGAAATGTTCCCTAAAATCATCGTAGTAGCAGCCATATCTTAAGAGAGGTCGCATCTGCGTGGCGGGCTCCCCCTCGAGATATCCGCACCCATACTCATTTTCTGTCCTTCTAGCCAGTTCGAAGGCAGAGAGTAATCGAATTTCTCTAGCCACGCACGCAGGTGTATGCTGCTTGCAGAGTTTCGGAAGACCTGGTACTTTTTTACAGTGAAAAAGTGGTTATAATCAAATGCCTGCACTGTCTCTCGCACATGCACTCGACTCGTTCTTTCTCTTATGGGAGGACAGGCAGGCAGAGGTTCGATCTCCTCCTCCTCGAAAGCCGAATCATCTCCGCGGTCGGAACGACAGGGCCGACCTCCACACAAACTGCGACAGGCGTTTTCTACTTGTAAGGGAAGTGGGGGAGGAACGGAGACTTGCTCCAGATGCGCGACCCGTAAGTCGCGAACTTCCTCCGATTCATTTACAACAGCGGGAGCTGCCCTGTCTGTCGCTGTGTCCCCATTCTGTAGAAGCTGCTCCACCGAGGTGGCCAGTTCTTCAAAACGCGCGCCTAGTTCATCTGTGCGCGTTTTCGCCCGATCGTCTACCAAATCGACTCTCTCGTTAAATCTCTCCTCCAGAAAGTGGATATTCGTGTCTACACGGTCGGAGAGGGCAGATATAGCTTCCGCATTGCCTGAAATTTTGGTCGCGTTTTCTGAGATACCATTCATTGCTACCTCATGCCATTCCTGAATTAGCTGCACTATATCGGTGTGCAACCCATCCAGATTATTGTTAATAACCTGTTACTTTGTACTTCCCTGCACTGCGCAGAAACCTTGACAAGTTCGGCCTGGACTGAAGCATTTTGCGCTTCCATCCCTGCTTTTAATTCCTGAACAGAAGCATTCTGCGCTTCCATCCCAGCTTTTAATTCCAGAACTGAAGCATTTTGCGCTTCCTTTATTGAACCTACCTCTGCTTTCATTTCTGCATTCTGCACCTCCATTCCTGCTTTTACTTCTCTCATGAAGGCCATGAGGTCGCTTAGTGTCATATCAGAAACACACACGGGCCTAGTAACACTGGTTGAACTAGTTTGCACAGTAGCAGAAACCGGCATATTAGTATGCGGTTCGCTTAGCTTGCCCCTTCCCTCACTTCCGGTCGCGTCCACGGTCAAACAAGTGGCGCTTTCAACGGCAACGTGACCGTCTGTACTCGCTACTTTTCCCTTTCGGTGGACCTAGACGAATTTTAACGGTCCTCATTTCGGCTTAATCGTCTAGAGCGAATGGAAACGGACAAGGAAGAACTATTCTCCATCGTCACATGTAATTTAGAACAACATACGTAACAAACACAATATTAGCCTAATGAAAAAAAAAAAAACCTTCACACACAGTGCACTGTGGCTGTGCTCTTTTTACAAAAACAATTAAATAAAATAACGCTTCCAAAAAATACACATAAGTGCTGAAAACATAAAATGAAATAGATTAATGTGCGCTGTAATCTCAACACATTCACCCACCGGGAGGAGAAAGAAAATTTTTTTTAAGAATATTCCTACACACATTTAAAGCAAAAACAATTTCATTAAAGAGATGACCCGCCAGAAGAGCGAATCCTGGCGGCTGTAAGCCAGATAAAAGTCGACGACTGTATTTAACAAGATCCTTGTTTTATCACTAAAATTAGTAAATAAGGTCCGAGTGAACTACCAGTTACTCCCTGCTATAAAGCCTCATTCCCTGCCCCAAACAAAGAACTGACTTGTTTCAAATTACTTCAATAACAGGAAGTTAATGCTACAGTGGTCAATATGCATAGCAGCTCACACATTATTACACATTAAAATAAGCAGAGAGAGAAGATCGCGAATATTAGTGGAAATCAGAAAGACACCCACATAGTTACTTGCCTGATGGCATGGAACAAACAATAGTGTTTTTTCTATGAACCAACCACGTGGCACACATATTACTCAAGGAAGGAAACGATGAGAAGATTTTTACATGCACTGTACAAAAAATGAACATATCACCTATTAGAAATCGACCCCCACAAAGCTAGAAAGTATTTACACAGAGTTCATACACCGCCACATGATCACAAAAGGTTTAAAACATACCAAGCCATTATCAAACTGCAAATAGAGTCACACACCGTGTTTATCTATTGGAAATCACTGAATTGAAAAACGAGAACACATTTCTGCACACGATCGGAGAAAATATTCCAAAAAATTATTCTAAGTTCACGAATCTAACGTGCTAGTCAATGAAACGCTACCATCTCCAGAAACAAGAGCAGAACCAACCTTACCTCACCAGATGAACAGGCCAGAATGAAGATCCAGTGGACATCAGGTGGGAAACAGCTACCGGCAACGGGAAGCCACTGGAAGCAGGAAAATCCATGAAAACAGAAAGCAGCGGTGGTGGGGACAGACAGCAACAGTTGCCCTGGAGGGAAGGATCGCTATCTAGCTCGCAAGCAAAGGGTGTAGAAACCTCTTTGGTAACCTAAGCAGCTATCGACTCTGAGCCAGAGAGAACGATGCAAAGCGAGCTATCACTCCCCACATTCAAACAGCCATAGATTCTCACAAACACTTAAAAGTACAACAACTGCACATTGACACAGGGACAGTGGCATAGTGGAGACACCATACTTATGCCACATTAATTAATATAAAAATAAATTATTAACGTAACAAAATAAGAAAAACCTAGCAAACTTAACTAATATTTTAACACCTGAAATAAAAATGCTATTCCTCACACCTTGAAAAGAGGGGGGTTCAAGTTTTAACAAAATGATAATATAACTACATTAAATAAATTATAATTTACAGAAAAATACAAAAAAAAAATATGGAAGACTGCAGACATTCTTCTTTTAAGCATAGAATTAAAATTTATTATGCAGCAGGAATCGAACCCGGACCTCCATGCTTACTAGGCAGACGTCTTAGAGAGCCTTGGCAGTATTGGTAATTATCTTTGGAACACAGAAGCTGAATTAAAGTTTGTGACATGGAGGGAAATCGTAATAGACTATTCCGAAGTGCCTCAATTGTTGTGTGGTGCTCTCATGGCGAATGGATAGCGAAATTAGTATATTTGACTAGCAACAAATAACACTTATTACTGATTATTTTCAATGTAAAATATAAGAAATATATAAATAAGTACTTATCATCACTAGTTATAGTACATTTTTTTCTTATTGGTGAGTGGTTTAGACCGTCTAAAATGGTCCCGAGAAAGAATACTCTGTGTTTCGAGTTTGAGAAATCCACGAGGAGAATTCAACTGAGTTCTTTTGAAATCCTAGACTGGATTGTTGATGTAATAGGAATAACGTCTGATCAAATTCACACTGCATATTACTATACTGAAGTCTATTGTTTCTTTTTTTTTTTTTTTTTTTTGTGTTTGTCAAGTTTTACAACCAAGTTTTCCTGGAACGGATTTCGCTGACACATGGTTGTAAAGCTGAGTTTCGTCATTGTGATGGTTCGATGAGTACAGTTATTATTTCTAACTCTAATATCCAGTACACTAATGTGCGTGTTTATAATCTGCCACCTGAAGTAGAAAACTTTTATCTCAGAGAGGTATTAAGTAAATATGGTGATGTAAAATACATCCGAAATGAACGCTGATCCAACCAGCACAGATTACAGTGCTTTAGTGGGATCAGGTCTGTCAAAATGCACATCAGGCAGGATATCCCCTCATATAAGCATGTGTGTAGTTAAAAGCTCATATAACTTACACTGGTTAGACGGCCAACTGTTCTATTTGTAATGAAAGTGGTAATGTCAGATCAAATTGTCCGCAGCGGGTGTTGGTTTTGAAAAATACACTAGAGCAACATAGAAAACTCACTCTAGCTGATCTTGTAAAGGACAATCCAGTATTAAATACAGAAGAGGTTAACAGTATAGATTAGATTAGTTTTTCGTTCCATAGATCCATGTTGAGGAGATCCTCGTGGATGTGGAACATGTCAAGGAGCAAAATTTACAAGCTGAATAATACATGAATAATAGACAATAGCAATAATATTGTCACGTTGAAATGGAAGCAGGCTTGAATTCGAAGGCAACTGAACACACCACTTATACTGAAAGCTGGTTTATTATGAACTCAACATGCACACAGCACTAACTGCCTCTCGGGCAGAGTGCTCTGCTATTTATAGACAGACAGATTTTACCAGAAATTATAAGAACAGTTAACATAAGAAACAACTAGAATTTACAAGTGAACATAAGAAAGATGTCTAACATTCAGGAATTGTTAATTACAAAGAAACAAATTTTTTTCCGGTGGGCGGGATTGAACCGGCGACCTTCAGCACTGCAGTCCGTGACGCTATCCCCTGCGCCATGCCAGCAGTCAGTGTTCAGGGTCTCTCACGGCAACATAAATACAGATACATACTTTTTAGGTTTTTCTTCTTTTTTTTAAACAAAGCTGATAATATAATAATACTAATATAGAACCGATACATGCATCATCTGGAACAATTTAGAAAATCACTAATGGAGTAGAAGAAGTTGGCCACTAGAAAGTCTTTTAGATTCCTCTTAAATTGATCTTTATTTGTAGCTAAATTTTTAATACTTGATGAGAAATTATTGGAAATGTGTGTTCCTAAGTAGTGGACTCCATTTTGAACTAAAGTAAGTGCTTTTACGTCCTTGTGTAGATCAGTTTTATTCGTAGTATTGTATGTATGAACTGAGCTGTTTGTTGGGAAAAGGGATATATTATTTATGACAAATTTCATTAAGGAGTAAATATACTGAGAGGCAGTAGTTAATATACCCAGTTCTTTGAAGAGGCTTCTAAAGAACGTCCGTGAATTTAGTCCACAAATAATACATATTACACGCTTTTGGAATCTGAAGACTTTTGACTGACTTGAAGAGTTACCCCAAAATATTATACCATATGACATTATGGAATAAAGTAAGTAAAGTATGCAGGCCTTGTTATTTTTATGTCTCCTATGTCTGATAACACTCATATTGAAAATACAGATTTGTTGAGTCGTTTCTGCAGTTCTTTGGTGTGCTCCTCCTAACTAAATTTATTATCAAGCTGAAATCCCAGGAATTGTCAACCTCTTATATCTGTTCTTCTTGATACTTAATGCATATGCTGGTGGGAAATCTCTTTCATGTTCTGAACTGCATGTAGTACGTCTTTTCAAAGTTTAATGACAATGAATTGGCTTTAAACCATTTATTAATGTTCATGAAAATATCATTAGCAGACCTTCCTATAACTATGCTTGACATACTTTTTATTGCAATACTTGTATCATCTGCAAACAAAACGAACTTTGCTTCTGGTAGTGTAACTGATGAGAGGTCATTAACGTACACAAGAAAAAGCAATAGCGCTAAGATGGACCCTTGTGGGACACCACATGTAATTTCTTCCCAGTCTGATGATAACTGTCGGCTTAATTCACTAGTCACTTGCACTGACACCCTTTGTTTCCTGTTAGTGAGGTACGACTTGAACCATTTTGCAGCATTTCCCATGACCCCATAGAATTCTAATTTACTTAAAAGGATGTTATGGTTCACACAATCAAATACCTTCGACAAATCACAGAAAATACCTGTTGCTTGCAATTTATTATGTAACGAATTAAGTACTTTCTCACTGTAAGTGTAAATAGCCTTCTTGATATCGGAACCTTCCAGAAATCCAAACTGTGTTTTGGACAATATGTCACTTGTGGTCAGGTGGCTGAGAAGCTGCTTGTACATTATCTTTTCTAGAATTTTTGAGAATGCTGTAGTTTGAGGGTATCTCTTTATTCCACTTCTTGAATAGAGCTTTAATTTCCGCATATTTTAGCCAATCAGGAAATGTTCCAGTTATGATAGACTGGTTACACAAATAACTTAAAATTGTGCTAAGTTCACAAGAACACACTTTAATTAACTTTGTTGATATTTCATCGTAACCACTAGAATGCTTCGTTTTTAAATATTTTATTGGGGAAGTTATTTCTTGTGTGAAGTGAGTGACATATTTGCGTATGTGAAGTTATTTCTAAATGCTATTTTCAAATATTCAAGGGCATTATTTACTGACCCAAACATTCCCATACTATTAGTAACAGATATAAAGTACGTGTTAAATATTTTTGACACACTGTGACCATCAGTTATGAATGTCTCATCTACTCTTAATGCTACCTACTCTTGTTCCTGTATGGTTCTACCACTATGGTTCTTTCACTATATCCTATATTGTTTTTATTTGGTTTCGTGATGTTGCTATCTTCTTCTCATAGTGCATTTGTTTAGATGCCTGAAACACTTTTTTTAATATTTTACAGTACTCGTTATATTTAGCTAAATCATCATCATTGCAACTAGTCTTGGCTGATAGATACATTTTCCTTTTTGTCTTACATGAAATCTTTATTCCTTGTGTAATCCATGGTTTTATTATAGACTTCTGTTTAATTCGAGCTACTTTTAGAAGAAAACAGTTTTCAAATTGATACTAACATTGTTAATGAATACATTATATTTTTCATTCATGCCATGAGCACTAATATGCCTTTCCAGTTCATGTCTTTGAGGTGTTTTCAAAAATTTTCAATTTTTGGTGGGTTGACTACTCTCCTGTATGTAGATTTTGCGGTCTTCATAATCTGTGTAGAATCTATACCTAAAAGAAGGAGCTGCACATCATGATCTGATAGGCCATTTATTATTGGTTCTATGATATGATTTTGTTCATTTGATTTGTGTATGGAAATATTATAAATTGCTGTACTAGAGATTTTAGTTATCCTAGTTGGAAAGTTTGCGGTATGTGTTAGGTTGAAAGACAAAGTTACTGACTGCAATAAATTTTTACTGTAGGACTGCATAAGAAAATCTGTTAAAGTCACCAGCAACCAGGATTTCTTTATTTCTTTCTGTTAAATAATTCAATAGAGCTTCTAGATGATTTAGGAATATATTATAATTTCCTGCAGGTCCTTAGTAAATAGTTACTTGTATATAGCATCTATTATGAATTCTACTTCTGTTGCACAAGCTTCTAAATGTTGCTCCAGACAGAATTGATTTATATCAATATTCTTGAATTTATAGCAGTTTTTAATGAATGTGGCAACTCCTCCTCCTTCCATATCTACTCTACAGAAGTGTGAAGCTAAATTAAATCCTGGAATGTTTAACATATCTATACCAGTGGCCACATGATGTTCAGAGAGGCAAATTATGTCAATTGGGTTACAGGAATCTATTTCATCAATACAAATGAGTAGTTCATCAAGTTTATTTCTGAGTCCTGGAATATTTTGATGTAATATAGATAACTGATATTGCATACTGACGGTTTGACTAAGATTTAGTTGAATTTTCTGAGTACTTTCTGTTAAACATTGTTTGCTAAAATCTATCCCCTGTTCTTCTAAACTGAGGGTGTCTTCCAAGCTCTCTCAAAACTGGTTTCATTTCAACCTCCCTATCCTAAAAAAGGCATCCCTCTGATACCTGAAACCAACCACTAGTATTTTACCATTTGTGACAGTGCCCCCCCCCCCCATAAGTTACTTGCAATCAACCCACACAGTTTTCCCTTCCCTTTCCTCTTGAGGTGAAGGCCATGCCTAGTGTAATCCCACCTACAGATATCATCCACAGGAATCAAACCAATATTGGACCCCATATCTGACAAGAGTAGCCGTTCCAACTCCAAGTTTACTCTCCTGACAGAGGAGTTCAAATGAGGCTGATCATGGCGACTCAAGACAGATACAAACCCCACACTAGTATGCTTCGTTGCCGATGATATCTTCGCCAGGTCACACTCTATAGAATATTCACAGTTTCTGTCAATGCTGATTCCCGGACCACCCACTATAACCACGGTATCCTCCATTCTTAAATCTTTACATAAAGAACCTATATCGTCTGTAACCTGACCCAGGCCCGAATTTGGTTTGAAAACGTTTGTGACCTGGTACTCTGATCCTAGCTCTTCCTAGCCAACACCTCTACCATGGGAGCTACCTAACAACAAGACTTTCTTTCTTTTCACAGTTTTCCCTACCTTTTTCAAACCCTTCTTCGAAGTTTGTTGTGTTCTTTCTACAGCTTCAACTACATGAGGCTCACCCGATTCTGACTGAGGCAACAGGTCAAATCTAGTTTTCACATTAATTACAAAGCTGTGTGAAACTGTCCTAAGCCTGTTCCCCCTGATACCTGTTGCCACTTTCCACCGGTGTTCACCCTTCTCCCTCCTTAACCTGCTCAGAGTCTCCCTTGCCTTATCTAATTCAGCCTGAAGAGTTGCAATTTTCCCGTTCTGTTCCATTACGTTTGTATCTCTATTGCAGATCCTACAAAACAACTGGCGAGCCTCATTTGTATCCCCATTTCCCACGCCACTACATTCATCCCAATAAAAGAAACCACTACCACTATCACACCATACCCTGGAACGAACGATCCTACGGCATGTCACACACTTCTCACCCATGGTAAAAATAGAAATCGTAAAAAATTGATTAAGTATTGACTAAAACGTGATAGTTACACCAAAAGACACTGAAATCTGTTCACGAAAATATAATTAATTGAAAGGGCACTGTATATAAAGAAACTCGCTCACGAAAAGAAAAATTAGGCCTAAAAAACTCGCTCACGAAAACAAAATTTAGGCCTATAAACACGGATTACTATACACACTTTTGCTAAATCACGAAATTCACATCTGATAGACTTTATAAATCCTAACTACTATATGCAGCGAGTGAAAAATAGAAGAATGGGTAATTAGATATAAGTTTTAGTCACTGTTTACAACGATTCGCGCACGTTAAATTAGGCATACAATTACGTGCTATAGCGGCAAAAATAAAAATAAAACTATTTACATCGTTTTTACTTATTTAACACTACACTAACATTTCCACTAATGTAACAACACTTTTAATTATATACGCAACGATAAATATATATCTGTGGTTGTCAAGTCTGCGGTAGCCATTCTAGCAGACGAATTAAAACAGTTGTTCATTACTTGTTTAGTCGTGTAATTGGAAAGTGTTACCTGCATTCCCGTACCTGTTATGTATATATTCCGAGTTAAAAGTAAAATGTTGTTTGCACTTTCTGATGCCGAAACTACAATCCACTGCCAGAATGCTGCATTTGACTCGTATTATTTGGAAAAGTTTCGCATTTGAATTCCAAGGCATGTAGCTCACATATCATTGAACAATGCAATTACAAAGCTAACGTGCATTAAATAATTACGACAAATACTTTATTTTTTACAGTTAAAAACCTTTGGGTAATTTGGTAGAATCCGTGTACCTCGAAGGAAACGGCATTGCCATCGATATATATCGAATGGTCGATAAGGTGTCTTCAGGCCTTTAGACATTGTGTTCGTTGTCCTCTTTAAGAACTTAAAACGTAAACAAAGGTTGGTAATTTGGTAGAATCCGTGTACATCAAAGGAAACGGCATTGTCATCGATATATATCGAATGTTCGATATAGTGTTTATGAACCGGAGATTCGGGCGCTACGCGCCCTCACATACTAAAAAAAAAAATTCTTGTTTAACCTACACCTAACCTTCTTAAGGCTACGCTACAGATCACTTGTTTTAAGTCAAATTTAGGTTAGGTATAGGTTAAACAAGAAGTTTTTTTTTTTAGTACGTGAGGGCGCGTAGCGCCCGAATCTCCGGTTCATAAACACTATATCGAACATTCGATATATATCGATGACAATGCCGTTTCCTTTGATGTACACGGATTCTACCAAATTACCAACCTTTGTTTACGTTTTAAGTTCTTAAAGAGGACAACGAACACAATGTCTAAAGGCCTGAAGACTGCCCATTAAGAGCACGTGTAGATATGCCAGCAGACGATGTGTTTCTGAATATTCTGTATGCATTTGAAACAGAAATTAAATTTATCCTGTTAGGATCTTAGTTAACCACACACACTGTAATCGTGAAGTACTCAGAAACAAACCACCAAATATTGGTGACAAGGAATATCGGTGTAAGCACACTCTTGGAAATCGCGATATATTCGAAACTAAGCAACGAAATATTCGCAAACAAATAGCCACATCAATCTGACTAGCGAATGGTGTAGGCCTAAATGTCATTAATACTCGAAAATCGCAACATAGTTGGAACAAAGTCAAATTTTTGTGAGAAGGAAGAACATAAATGTCATTGCTGATCGTACCAATTGCAGTAGCAATTTCATTCTCCATTCTTCAGTCACACATAAAAATCACCAAATCGATGTTATTAACTCCTGAGACAGCATAGAAGAGTACTCGATAACATAATTCTGTTATGTGAATAAGATAATTCCACAAAGTGTAGTGGATAAATAACTCCTACAGTGTGTGGCAAACGTTAAGATTAAAAAAAATGCATTGGAGAAGTTTCGTTCGCAGAAACTCTTGCTTGGTAGTTCAGCTTGCTACCCATTACACCACAACAACCCTACGTTATTACTCACTTTAAATTTTATATAGTCGTTCCCACAAGTTTGTTTCTTAATGTTAATTTGATTTTAATTACATTTAGTTATAATAAATTCATCCAGAGATGATTTTGGAATTCGTTGTTAATTAGCTGTTGCCCTGAAACGGTTTACTGTGAGTTATAAAACCAAAACTGTGAGATATAAGGCAAATCAAAATGGCTTCTGTGACATGGAAGGAACAAGTGAATGTTGCCTCCAAAGTACTTCTTCGAGAGCCGAAGTACCACTCGAAAACGGTTCTACAAATAAAGGCACATCTATGGGTGCCAGCGTGATGTCATTATGACGTGTACATTTTGTATTGAAGAGGCCGCGTATCGACTTTTGTGAATTTCGAGATACTGCGTAGTGCGGCGCCTCCTTCACTACGTTTACATGTAACACATCTTCCAGAAGACGAAAACCGATTTTCGTAAACCGTTTTTCGCTGTCATGTTTACATGGCACAGCCTGAATCGGGTTTCCTAATCCACTTAAGATGGCGGCTGAAAAACAGCTGATTCAGCCCCCGATTTAGTCAGCATAATCACTATTTATCTTTACATAAATACACAGATTCATGATCACTCTAATATTAATACTTTTATTTCACATTAGAAAATATCTCTATCCATATGTGACGAAAATTCTTACCAAGAAAACACAATCTGACAAGCCAAGAACGCTTCAAAAACGGTTGCGTTTACATGGGCAGGAAAATCGATTGTGGAACTGGAAAACCGCTTTAAGGCCAATTCACACTATCCGTCACATCATGTCACCGTCCGTCAGAACGTTCCGCATTGTATTTCTAATGGCGGCGCTCACACTGTCCGTCACGGACCATCACGTCACATCAAGCTTTCTCGCGAAGAAAGTTTTGACGGAACGGTTCTCTGCTAACACGGAAGTTAACCTATTTTCGTCACGCGAATTAAATATTGCAGTCGACAATTGCACTGTTTATATGCAAATAAGTCTTATTCGCCTTTATTTTGTTGTTATACTTCGTTTTAGGGTTAAATCTCAAATGTTTCATGACGACTCAATGTTTTTGTCAATTGAGTGTCTCCCTAAAATCAAGGTCGGATATCTGAAACCAAATAATGGTTAATGTTACTTTACATTGTAACAGAAATGACTGAAGCAAACTGTTTATTAGAATAAGACTGTAATTTGATTATGCATTTCTCATTAAATAACATTTTAAATGAAAAAATCAGTTCTAACGAAAGACAAAAATTCAGTTGTTTACGACGGTATTAACAATGTCAACGGGCAAATTGTAATGGATAAAGTAAATAGGCGCTATGTTTATTATTTCGCTTGAAAATAGATGTCGATGTTTTGAAATGTTGTTTCAATTCCCAGTAAGTTGGCCAAAAACATACACTGTAAAGTTTTATTTGGATGTCAATAACATTTAGCGTTGTTGTTCCTTCAACTCTAGTAGTAAACTGTGCCTTTCTAGATAACAGATCGCTCCTCATAACCTCACTTTCAACATCATGTATTGAGATCGGCGAATTGACGCTTTTTTTTTGGTGGTTTTAGGGCGCACAACTTCTACGGTCATTAGCGCCCAGACAAGAACAGAGATTCACTAGATCTAAAAAAAAAAAAAATCGTAACTGCCAGGTAGAACATCAAGAAGAGGCTAAAAACGAAAGATAAAAGACAATTAAAAGCGTTAAATATCCTTTGATAAGTTGGCCAAGTTGATAAAACGCAAAACTCGAGCAGCTGCTCGTGTGTCATCAGCTAAAATTTCCTCCAGAGTAGACGGAAAGTGAAGGGCTACACGGAGATGATTAAAATTAACACAAGACAGTAAAACATGTCGCACTCTCAGCATTTCACTGCAGGAGCACAGCGGTGCAGGGTCAGCGGATAGCAAGTGGCGGTGGCTGAAACGGCAGTGACCGATCCGCAACCGGGCCAGGATGACCTCCTCTCGCCGAGAGGGGCGTGAGTAGGTCCTCCAAGCGGTCAGAATCGGTTTTACAGTTCGCAATTTATTGTTGTACATTGAAAGCCACGCACTGTGCCATGACGACACGATACTCCGGCGAAGAGCCCGTTGAACATCGTCCGATGAGATGCAAAAGGTAGCCATGCGAGGCAAGAGCTGCGGCCTTGGCTGCTATGTCGGCGGTCTCATTCCTGGGCACACCCACGTGACCAGGGACCCACAGGAAAGAAACGTGACAGCTGTCATCTGCTAGCAACTGGAGGGAGCGCTGGATCCGATACACGAGAGGATGGTTCGAGAAAGGGTCAGAAGACTTTGCAGGGCACTAAGGGAGTCCGAACATATGACATAGAAAGGTTGGCGGTGGCGGCAGGTATACAAGACGGCCTGGTGGAGGGCAAAAAGCTCAGCCGTGAAATTCGAGCACCGGTCAGGGAGCTTGTATTGGAAAGGTTGTCCCCGTCGACGAAGTCAGATCCGACACCGGCAGTGCTCTTGGAACCATCAGTGTATGGCATTATCAAAACACGAACAGAGTTCGACAAGCCTCGAGCGGTATACCAAATCCGGGGTGCTCTCCTTGGGGAGCGAACTAAGTTCAAGGTGAGTGTGAACCTGGGCCCGATGCCACGGTGGCAATGGGCTGTCGCTCAACCGAAGGGTGGAAGGAAGGGTAAAATCAAGCTGCTGTAACAGGCGGCGAAACCGAACTCCAGGAGGAAGCAAGGCAATAGCAGACAACTGATATTGGCGATCGAGTGAGTCGTCAAAAAGTAATCGGTAGGTTGGATGGTTGGGCATCGACCCGCAGGTGGCATGCGTACCGACACAAGAGTATGTCACGCCGAGTGGTCAAGGGTAATACAGCAGCCTCGGCATACAGACTTTCAACAGGGCTGGTATAAAATGCACCGGTTGCCAGACGTAATCCCCGATGGTGAATAGAGTTGAGACGGCGGAGAATTGATGGCCGTGCTGAAGAGTATACAAGGCTTCCATAGTCGAGCTTCGACTGAACAATGGCCTGGTAAACGTGAAGCAGGACGGTACGGTCCGCTCCCCATGACGTGCCACTGAGGACACGAAGAACATTAAGAGATCGGGCACAACGGGCAGCCAGGTAGGACGTGTGTGGACCAGCAAAGTTTCCGATCCAACATGAGTCCCAAGAATTTCGTAGTCTCCACGAAAGGGAGAGCAACAGGGCCGAGATGTAGAGAAGGTGGAATAAATTCCTTGTATCTCCAGAAGTTAGTAGACACTGTTTTCTCAGTGGAGAATCGGAAGCCGTATGTGATGCTCCAGGAATATAGACGGTCAAGACAGCGTTGAAGACAACGCTCCAAGAGACACGTCCGCTGGGCGCTGCAATAAATTGCGAAATCGTCTACAAAAAGGGATCTGGAGACGTCAGCTGAAAGGCAATCTACGATCGGATTGATTGCAATGGCAAAGAAGGCCACACTCAAGACGGAGCCCTGTGGTACCCCATTCTCCTGGCAAAAGGTATCTGACAAAACAGAGCCCACCCGTACCCGGAACTTGCGATGCGCCAAAAACGCTTGAATGAAAAGAGGAAGGCGGCCCCGAAGGCACCATGTGTGCAATGTGCGGAGAATGCCCACTCTCCAACAGGTATCGTATGCCTTCTCCAAGTCGAAGAAAACTGCTACTGTTTGACGCTTCTTTAGAAAGTTATTCATAATGAAGGTCGACAACGTAACGAGGTGATCAGCAGCAGAGCGGTGTCGACGAAAACCGCATTGGACATTTGTTAGGAGGCGGCGAGATTTGAGGAGCCAGACCAATCGAACATTAACCATGCATTCCATCACCTTACAGACGCAGCTCATCAGAGAAATGGGGCGATAACTGGAAGGAAGATGTTTGTCCTTCCCTGGTTTGGGGATGGGAAGAACAATGGCTTCACGCCAACTTGTGGGAACATGACCTTCAGTCCATATGCGATTGTAGGTACTAAGAAGAAAACACTTGCCCGCAGGAGAGAGGTTCTTCAGCATCTCAATAGGATTGAATCGGGCCCGGGGGCAGAAGATCGGGACAGGGTGAGAGCACGGTCTAGCTCCTGCATGGTGAAGGCGACATTATAATTTTCACGATTAAAAGAGTGGAATGAAGGTGGCCATGCCTCCTCTACCTGTTTGCGAGGGAGAAAGGCAGAGTGGTAATGGGCAGAGCTCGAAACCTCCGCAAAGAAACAGCCCAATGCGTTGGAAACATCAGCGGGCTCCACGAGGACTGCCTTCTCCACGGTCAGGCTAGGAATCGGAGAGTGGACCTTGATGCCGGATAAACGGCGTAGGCCACCCCAAACAACCGTGGAGTTAGTAAAACGGTTAAAAGAACTAGTAAAAGCAGTCCAGCAAGCTTTTTTGCTGTCGTTTATGATACGGCGACTTTGCACTCTCATACGTTTATAATTTACGCAATTCTCCAAAGTTGGGTGGTGGCGGAAGGTGCGTAAAGTATGGTGCCGGGCTCTAAGCATGTTGCTGCAGGCTGCAGTCCACCAAGGGACCTGGACACGACGTGGAGAAGAGGATGTACGAGGTATGGCATGTTCGGCAGCAGTGAGAATAACCTCTGTGAGGTAGTCGACCTGACTGTCACAGTTGGGAAAATTCTGATCGTGAAAAACAGCCATGGAAGAATAAAGCCCCCAGTCGGCTTTAGAAATATTCCAACTGGTGGGATGAGGAAATGGGGAATGATTCAGAAAGTTGATGATCCAAGGGAAATGGTCACTCGAGTACGTGTCAGAAATTGCATACCACTCAAACCGACCAGCAAGCTCAGGAGTGCATATTGCGAGGTCTATATGGGAATAAGTGTGTGTTGTGTCTGAAAGGAAGGTCGGTGCACCGGTGTTGACGCAGACAAGACTTCGACGGAGCACTGCTATCGTCATCTAGTGTCAAAGGGTCATGTTCCATTGGTTCGATCGACGCGTCTGCCACCTCCCGGAGTTGATCAGGAGGGGCAGCTTCCACCGCTGGTAAAGGGCCGGGTGCCCGGAAGACGGAGCATCCCGGTTAAACAGAAGACGGCCGAGGCCGGCAACTGTTGGATGGCGTGACCGAAGAGTCACGCCGCGGCGGGGAAGGGGGGGGGGCAGTTCTTTTTGGGAGCCTTCTTAGAAGCATGATGGGTTGAAGAAGCGGTTGACGATTGAGAAGTCAGAGTCTTGAGAAAATCTTCACGGACGGGTTCTTTTTTTGAACTCCGGGCAGCAGATTTGGGTGCCCGGGATGTGTGTGAACTGGTCAATGAATTCACTGTAGAATGGGCAGAAGGGATCGGAGAGGTGGAACGAGCAATTTTCGGGCTAGCCAACCTGACAATAGTGTCACAGAACGTTAAATTGCAAGTCTGAATGCCTACCTCCTTAGTTGGTCGAGGGGAGGCGAAGACCTGACTGAAAGTACCTGATGGGAGTACAGCGGGCTTCCTACTCGCTAATGACTTCCGAGCGGCATAGGTTGAGTCCTTTTCCTTCACGTGAATCTCTTGGATGACCCGCTCTTCTTTATAAACTGGGCAGTCCCGTGAAGAAGCAGCATGATCACCCATGCAATTAATGCAGCGAAGGGACGGAGGTAGACATTCACCCTCACGAGCATCTCTACCACAGGTGGCACACTTGGCTGCATTTGGGCAAGATTTACTGGTATGATTGTACCTTTGGCAATGGAAGCAGCGTGTAGGATTTGGTATGTAGGGGCGAACGGAAATGACTTTGTAGCCCGCTTTCACTTTAGATGGTAGGTCAACCCTGTCAAAAGTTAAGAAGACAGTACGGGTTGGCACGAGGTCGTTGTTAACCTTTTTCATCACGCAATGAACAGACGTGACTTCCTGATCAGACATATAGTTCAATATCTCCTCGTCCGATAACCCATCCAGCGATCTAGAGAACACTACCCCCCGCGAAGAGTTAAGGGTGCGGTGAGCCTCCACTTTCACATCCACATACATACTCCGCAATTCACCGTAAGGTGCATGGCGGAGGGTACACTGTACCACTACTAGGCATTTCCTTTCCTATTCCACTCCCAAATTGAACGAGGAAAAAAAGAATGCCTATATGCCTCCGTACGAGCCCTAATTTCTCTTATCTTGTCTTTGTGATCTTAACACGAAATATAAGTAGTCGGCAGCAAGATCGTACTACACTCAGCTTCAAATTCTGGCCCTCTAAATTTACTTAACAGAAATTCACGAAAAGAACGTCGTCTTTCTTCCAGCGATCCCCAATTGAGTTGCCGGAGGATTTCCGTGACACTCGCGCATTGGTCGAACCTACCGGTAACAAATCTAGCTGCTCGCCTCTGAACCGCCTCTACGTCTTCCTTCAAACCGATCTGCTTCGAGTCCCAAATACTTGAGCAATACTCAAGACGTGGTCGTACAAGCATTTTATACATGGTCTCCTTTACAGGTGAAGTACGTCTTCCCAAAATTCTCCCAATAAACCGAAGTCGGCTGTCTGCCTTACTCACAACTGTTCTTACATGCTCATTCCATTTCACATCGCTCTGCAATGTTACGCCTAGATATCTGAATGACGCGACAGAATCAAGAAGCTCACTACTAATGCTGTATTCGAACATTATAGGATTGTTTTTTCTACTCATGCGCATCACCTTACATTTTTCTACATTGAGAGCTAGCTGCCATTCTTCGCACCAACTAGAAATTTTGTCTAAGTCAACCTGTATGCTATTACAGTCAGTTACAGACGACACCCTCCCATACACCACAGCATCATCAGCAAACAGCCGCAAATTACAACTTACTCTGTCCATCAGATCATTTATATAGATAGAAAATAGTTGCGGTCCTATCTCACTCCCCTGGGGCACGCCTGACGATACACTCGTCTCTGATGAACACTCGCCGTCGAGAACAACGTACTGCGTTCTATTACTTAGGAAGTCTTCCAGCCAGTCACAAATCTGTGAACCTATTCCATAAGCTCGTATTTTCGTTAGCAGTCTGCAGTGGGGCACCGCGTTGAATGCCTTTTTGAAGTCGAGAAAAACACAATCCGCCTGTTGCCCTTCGTCCATGGCTTGCAAGATGTCATGTGAGAAAAGGGCAAGCTGAGTTTCACATGAACGATGTTTCCTAAACCCGTGCTGATTCATGGAAAGAAGCTTTTCCGTTTCAAGGAAATTTACTATATTCGAACTGAGAATATGCTCCAAAATTCTACATGAAACCGATGTCAACGATATTGGTTTGTAATTGTATGGGTCAGTTCTCTTTCCTTTCTTATACACGGGAGTCACCTGCGCTTTATTCCAATCACTAGGAACTTTGCGCTGAATTAAAGATTCGCTATAAATGCAAGCTAAGTATGGGGCCAATGCCGCAGAATAGTCTTTGTAAAACCAAACTGGTATTCCATCCGGACCAGCAGACTTTTTCTTATTTAGCTCTCTCAGCTGCTTCTCTACACCGGAAATACCTGTTGCTATGTCCCCCATTTCGGAATTAGTACGTTGATCAAATGACGGGAAAGTATGGACAAGTGTAGCTCGAAGTAACTTCTGCACCTGGAATTCATTATCTATTTCGAGTAACAAGATCCCGTTGCACTGCCTGGAGCAGGTCTTCAAGGGACCTGCGATCGCATCGACACCCTTTTGAATAATAAACGGATTTACTGCAGAAAAATCCTTATCGTCAGTACGTGATACCACCTGGAACTTAGGAATGTTAGGCAATGCTTTCTGTGGCTGAGAATCATGTTTCCGCTTATGGGTCAGGGTTATAGATGATGTGGAAAGTTTCATGGCGGAGGTGTCCCCCATGATTACCGGCGTCTCCGATGGCGCGCTCCTTCCTTGTGGGGGCCCCTCACTGAGGGCGCACCCGCCTTAGGTGACTGTTCGCACCTCAGGTCACACCTCCCGAGAACAGATGGAGGGACCAATCGGCATGTTCGGAAGGTATCAACTCGGGTAATCACCCCTCCCTGGGCCCGGCCTTTACCGGGGGGTACGTTCGTGCCCTAGATGTCTTCCCGGGGCGCGGAGTTACGCCTTACCCCGTCACCAGCTACGCAGAGCGTGGGTCGACCTTCAGACATGCACACGGAGGAAAGAAAGGAGGAAGGAGAGAAAGGGATGAAGAAGGAGGGAAAATCTCAAACGCCAAGGCGGAGATTAAAAGGGCGGGTCGAGGTCAAGGATAAAGGAGAAAGGGGGGAAGGCTAAAGAACAGGAAAGGAAGAGGACCAAGAAAAGAGGAAGTAAGAGGAAACGAAAAAAGAAACCTTGGACTGACTAAAAACGCCCGTCTCCGGGCGAAGGCACAAACCGGGGGGAAAGAAGGAAGCGGCCTGGGACGGAAGAAAGGTCGCTTTGGCTCGGGGCCCCGTGCGCGCCACACATGTACCCACAAAAGAGCTGTGGGCCCCTGGGGGGGGGGGCGATTTGACGTGACAGACACTGACGGACAGTGTGAATACAACATGACGTGACAGTGCCGTGATGTTGACGTGACTGACAGTGTGAATTGGCCTTTAGAGCAGTGGATTTCCAGAATCGATTTTGGAGTGTTTACATGACCCACCAAAAGCGGAATTGGTAAATCAGTTTACGAAATCCGGTTTTGGGAGCCCATGTAAACTGGGTGCTTCAATTCGTTTTTCTAGCGTTTTGCGTTTCCTTCAGACGTTGTTACAGTTATCTTGTTTTCAATCGCTTTTCTTAGTATGTCGACTTACAATGAGAGAAAAGCTGAAAGATTTCAGTGTTAATAATGTCGGAAAATTGTGTGGCTACTGCGAAAGGAAAGAATAAGTTGATATTCTTCTTACACTGTTGAAGTGCATCGGCTACTCTTACTCTATGAGAGATAGCACACAGCATCTAAAATACGCAGGCTAAGCCCTAGGGATGCATGGTGCGGAGAATCCCCACCTTCGTTGATGTTGTTGTTGGGGTTTGGAAGGGACTAAACAGCGACGGTTATCAGTCCCTTGTTCCAGTCAAAGAGATAAAACATTTTGTTAAGCGATCCGAAATACATGCGTTAACAAGTCAAAGTTTAAAACTTACAGACTAACATGAAGGAAGGGTACGATTAAAAACGAAGAAGGGAGAAAACAGCTGAAACAGTACAAGAGTGTTTTTGCTGGGTGGTCGCAGGGATATAAGCAACACATCCAGCCACTCTGGAACACGTTAAAACCACCTACCTAACAGACTTAAGCAGGTGGAGGACAGAGAAATGACAGACACACACAAACTTTAAATGGATTTGTAAAGTCCACTCACGCATAAAATTTAAAACAGAGTTAACCGTGGAGGTGTTGTCAGCTAATGCAAGCTGCAAAGTGTCAGGGAGATTAAAATATCGTCGCGCTGCGGCTAGATTGTGGCATTTAATTAAGATGTGGGCGACTGTCAAAGGGGCACCACATCGACACTGAGGAGGGTCCTCACGATGCAAAAGGTGATCATGCGTGAGCCAAGTATGGCCTATACGTAGTCGGCAAAGGACAACCGACTCCCTACGAGAACCCCTCAGGGAGGTCTTCCACACAGCGGTAGAGGGCTTGACAACACGGAGCTTATTGGGTTCGGTCGAGTCTGCCCATTCAGAATTCCAAACCCGAAGGACATTGCGGATCAACTGGGTTTGGAGGTCTGGGTCTGCAAGGCCAATATCCAGGGACCGTGAAGTAGTGGCCTGCTTGGCCAGCTGATCGACGCGTTCATTGCCCGGTATACCTATGTGGCCCGGAGTCCAGACAAAGGTGACAGAACAGCCTGACTTACCAAGGGCGAAGACAGCATCTTGAATGGCTCGCACCACTGTGTTTTTCGGGAGAAAATGGTGGCGGGCCTGTAAGCCACTCAGGGAGTCGCTACAGATGACAAACGACCCCTGGGGCGAGCTCTGAGGTGTTCAAGAGCTCTCAAAATACCGACCAGTTCTGCGGTGAAGATGCTGCTTCCACAAGGCAATGACCGCTGTTCGATGTGGTCACCATAGATAAAGGCATATCCAGCATGGCCATCGACCAGAGAACCGTCCGTGTAAAGAATGTGTGCTCCGTGAAATGTGTCAAGCAGTGCATAGAACCGGCGACGGAGAACCAGTGTGAGATAGAGGCCTTCGAATCCCGGGACAAGTCCAACCGAAGCTCCAGGCGAGGAACTGTCCAGGGGGGCGGATACGAGGGGAGTAATGGTAAGGTGGAGGAAGGGGTAAGGAATCAAGTGAGGAGAGAAGGGAACGGACACGGACCGCAATCGGGAGACCCGACCTGGGCTGACGTCGCGGGAAGGGAGTGCAGAAAGCGGGAAGAGAAGCCTGTGATTCAGATGACAGGGTGAAACATGAACCCGGGCAATGTAACTCACCAACAACCGTTGCGGCGATACCGCAGAGGGGGAACACCAGCTTCAGCTAGAAGGCTCGTTACGGGACTGGTGCGAAAAGCCCCTGTTGCGAGACGCACACCTGTGTGATGAATGGGGTCTAGGATGCGCAAGGCAGAAGGGGCTGCTGAGTCGTAAACCAAGCTCCGTAATCAAGCCATGATAGAATAAGGGACTTGTAGAGCTGAAGAAGGGTGGAACGTGCTGCTCCCCAACTAGTATGGCTGAGGCATCGAAGAACATTTAAATGCCGCCAACACTTCTGTCTCAGCTGACGTAGGTGTGGCACTCAAGTCAGCCAGGCATTGAAGACCATGCCCAGGAAGCGATGTGTTTCCTCAACCTGAAGTAGTTCACCATCCAGGTAGAGCTCTGGGTCAGGGTGAACTACCCGACGGCGACAGAAGTGCATCACGCGGGTTTTCCGTGCGGAGAACTGAATTCCGTGAGTAGAGGCCCATGAGTGGGCCTTTCGGATGGCACCCTGCAGCCGCCGTTCAGCTACACCGATGGAAACGGAGCTGAAATACAGGCAGAAGTCATCGATGAACAGGGAGCAACTGACTGCAGCAAGACCGTTTATCGCCACTAAAAACAATGGAACGCTGAGGACGGAGCCCTGTGGGACACCATTCTCTTGAATACGGGGGTTGCTAAATGATGCCCCAACCCTCACCCGAAACGATCGGTGGGAGAAGAAATTGCGAATAAAAATAGGAAGGGCGCCACATAAGCCCCAGTCATGCAGAGTCGTCAAAATACGGTGGCACCAGGTGGTGCCATACACCTTTCGAAGGTTGAAAAATACAGCAACCAAATGCTCACGCCTAGCAAACGCCGTGCGAATGGCCGACTCCAGTGACACGAGGTTGTCAATGGTAGAACGGCCCTGGCGAAAGCCCCCCTGTTGTGGAACAAGGAGTCCACGCTCTTCAAGGATCCACATAAGCCGCCGACTCACCATACGTTCGAAGAGCTTGCAGAGAACGTTGGTGAGGCTGATCGGACAGTAATTGTCAGCCACCAGGGGATCTGCACCAGGTTTCAGCACCGGGATGATAGTGCTTTCCCGCCACTGCGACGGGAAAGTGCCCTCTGCCCATAGATGGTTAAACAGGGCGAGAATGCGGCGTTGAAACTCTGGTGAAAGGTGTCTGAGGAATTGGCCGTGAATCCTATCTGGTCCTGGAAATGTATCAGGACACGCAGCAAGGGCAGTTTGGAACTCCCACTCGCTAAACGGGTCGTTCTATATTTCCCAACGATGAGTGCGGAAGGATAACTGTTTCCGCTTGGCCCGCTCTTTGAGGGAGCTTTGTGCATAGTGGTCTGCCATATGCTCGGCGATAGCAGAGCACACCCTGGATGGTGAGGGATGGGATTCCTGTCGGCGGGCGGTATCCAAAGACGCGTCGGACTTGCGTCCATACCTGAGTCAGGGAGGTGCGGGAGCAGATACTGGCTACATACCGCTCCCAGGAATCCTACTTACTCTGCTGTATGAGTTGTCGAGCATGCACACGGAGCCGTTTAAAGGCCACCAAATTCTCCACGGACGGGTGGCGTCGATAGCGCTGGAGCGCTCGCCGACGTTCCGAGATAGCCTCAGCAATCTCCGGTGTCCACCAAGGCACGGACCTATGCCTAGTGGAACCGGTGGTTTGTGGAACTGCTACCTCAGCAGCCATGACAATACTATCAGTCATCTGCTGGACTGCATTGTCAATGTCATCTGGAAGTGGTGCAGTGATGACAGCGGTTGAAGCATAGACTGGCCAGTCAGCCCTACAGAGACACTAACGGGGTAAGCTGTCTGCAGCTTGGTACTGCGGGAGTGACACAAAGATTGGGGAGTGGTCGCTGCCACACAGGTCCTCATGCACATGCCAACCGAGGTGTGGTCGAAGGCTGGAGCTGCAGACAGAGAGGTCGATCGCTGAATACATGCCCTGTGCCGCGCTAAAATGCGTGGAGGCACCTGTATTCATGAGGCAAAGGTCTTGGTGCGCCAATAATGTCTCAACGTCCCTACCGCGGCCTGTGGTCTGGAGTCCGCCCCACAAAGGGTTGTGAGCGTTGAAGTCCCCCAAAAGGAGGAATGGTGGGGGAAGTTGGGAGACCAGAGCAGTAAGGTTGTTGAGAGACACGGGCTCATCCAGAGGAAGGTACAAGCTGCAGACAGTGAATTCCTGCGTTGCCCGGATTCTGACAGCCACTGCCTCAAGAGTGGTGTTGAGTGGCTCTGGGTACAGTGTCCAGGACATACAGGCAGACACCGCCAGACACCCTGTCGTAAAGGGTCCTGTTGCGGTAGTAGCCCCGATACCCATGAAGGGCAGGGGTCCGCTGTGTTGGAAACCATGTTTCCTGTAGGGCGATACAAAGTGCAGGGTAGCGCCACAGTAATTGGCGCAGCTCGGCCAGGTGATTAAAGAAGCCGCCACAATTCCACTGTAGAATAAATCTTTCTCCTCGCTGTACAGCCATAAAAGAAAAGACGATCATTCCATAGGAACATCTGCCGCCTTATGGTCAGGATCTACAGAATCTAAGACCATAGGTGATTCTCGATGTGCAGAGCTCCTATGTTTAGGCGAATCAAGAACTGCGAGATCCTCAGCGGAGGCAAGGATCTCGACTTCATCCTCTGAAGCAGAGGATGTGGGTGGCTTGGAAGCCACCAAAGAATCATTTTTCTTCTTTTCTTTCTTTTTACCCTCTCGCTGGTCCTTAGGTGTTAAGGGCCGTGGGGGCTTCTCAACAGGGGCTGGAGGTGCCGACGAAGAGGTGAAGGCCCCTCGATCAGCAGCTGCGGGATCCTTCAGCCATTTGCTGGGATCCACGTTCCCACAAAGAGAAGCCTCGGAAGGGAGTGTCCCGTGGGACCCCTTCCGGGCGAGAGGAGCCAGAGAAGGCTTTTGTTTCTCCGGCGCTGGGGTGGGGACCGACGTCCCCCGCAATGGTTTGTCTGTTGCTTGCAACGTGAAAAGTGTGGGAGCAACCGAAGGAGTAGCACCCACAACTGTCAAGGGGGCAGGAGCAGTAGTTCGGGCCTGGGGACCCGCCAGCATTCGTGGTACAGATGGTCTGGAGACTGACGATGAAGCTACTGTGGCATAAGACGTTGTCATGGTGACAGGATGGAGCTTCAAATATTTACGTCTGGCCTCTGCGTATGTCAGCCGGTCGAGGGTCTTGTACTCCATGATCTTGCGCTCTTTGTGGAGTACAGAAAAGTCGGGCGAACAAGGAGGATGCTGCTGATTGCAATTGACGCACAATGGAGGTGGGGTACTGGGGCGTCTGGATGGGATGCACGCCCACACTCCCGACATGTTGGATTGGCGTCACATCGGGAGGACATATCACCAAACCTCCAGCACTTGAAGCAGCGCATAGGGGGAGGAACGTAGGGCTTGACATCGATCCAATAAACCATCACCTTGACTTTCTCAGGCAATGAATCGCCCTCAAAAGCCACGATGAAGCCACCAGTGGCAACCCTCTTGTCCCTCGGACACCTATAGATGCGGCGGATGAAGTGCACACCTCACCGCTCCAAGTTAGCTCTCAATTCAGTAGCAGATCCCTGGACCATGTTAAGGTCTTATGTGGTGTAATGGAAACGGAAACATCACCCGGCTTGTCACAGGCTAGCAAAGCTTGTGACTGGGCTGGGGATGTCGTCGTTATTAAAACGGATCCAGACCTCATCTTGGACAATCCATCGACCTCTCCATATTTGTCTTCCAAATGTTCCACAAAGAACATTGGCTTTGTGGACATGAAAGATTCCCCATCTGTACGGCTGCACACTAAATATTAGGGGCGTAAGCCTCACCTTGAGTTTTGGCCCTACGTTCCTCCCACGGTGTAGACAGGGAAGGAAACGTTTGAAGGTCATACTGTTCAGCGTTGAAATCGCTTCGACCGCGCTTAGAGACGGCGGTTGTACGTACGCCAACATTTTGTGGTCTTTTCATGGTGTTTCCACGAGCAGCTAGGGAAATAAGGGTCCACCCAGACAGAGCCCCACTTGCCTGGGTAAGCCTTATACAACTGAGGTGCAGCAGGTTCCTCAGAGGTTGCTTGCTAACGAATGTTCAACCTCAACAGCCATGCATCTCCTCGGCACGTAGCACACCTTGAGATTGAGGTTTTTTTTATAGAGGTTTGTACCATCCTCGCGACCCGGGCGATTAAGCCAAGATCCCCGGGCTCTGAAACGTCCAACGTTCCACCCTCGTGCCGAACGATGGTCGTTGAAGCATGCACAGAGCTTACGGTGTAACGGACTGTTAGTGCGACACAGCCCACAGCTCAGGACCCCGGGTTCGCCAAGCCCGTACTCAGCAAATTAATGCTGAGCCCCTGAGGGGTCCCCGCCTTCCAACAGGTGTTGTAGGCCTTCTCCAGATCAAATAACACAGCCACCATCTGGCACTTTTTCAAAAAAAATATTCATTATGAAAGTCGACAAGGTGACGAGGTGATAAGTTGCAGAGTGGTGCCGACGAAAACCACATTGGACATTCGTACGGAGGCGTCAGGATTCAAGGATCCAAACTAAACGAGCATTCACCATGCGTTCCATCACCTTACAGACACAGCTGGTAAGAAAAATGGGGCAATAACTCGAGGGAAGATGTTTGTCTTCCTCTGGTTTGGGGATGGAGACAACAATGGCTTCACGCTAACTTGTGGGAATCTGACCGTCAGTCCACATGCGATTATAGGTGCGAAGAAGGAAACATTTGCCCGAAGAACTAAGGATCTTCAACATTCAATATGAATGGCATCGGGCCCTGGAGCAGAGGAGCGGGAAATGGCGAGAGCATGTTCTAGTTCCTGCATGGTGAAGGAGACATTATAACTTTCACGATTTAAACATTGGAAAGAAGGTGATCGTGCCTCCACTGAATGTTTGCGAGGGAGGAAGGCACGGTGGTAATGAGCAGAGCTCGAAACCTCCGCAAAAGAGCGGCCTAAGCAATTGGATATGTCAACAGGGTCCACGAGGACTGTTTTTGCTACCGTCAGGCCCAAAATCGGGGAGTGGACCTTAGTGCTAGATAACTGGCACAGGTTACCCCAGATGACTGTACAGATCGGCACTCCTCCCCTAGCAAACATGATACAGAAATTAATTTATTTTAAAAATAAAATTTCCAAATCTTTAGCTTTTCTCCTCCGACTTTAACCATTGCCAGAATAAGTTGCAAACCGCTGACTTGACTTTCGGTCCCCTGGTCACCACAATGCAAGGCTGTCGTAGGAAGGCCAACTCTACCACTCAGCAGTGCATCGTGGCCAATCAGGAGCGACCACGTTCCGTCCTATGGTCTGCTGGTGATCTGGGCCGCCGCTCTCTTCCAAGCGAACTGCCACCACGTTCAGACATTTTTTCCTGCCTTCTCCACGCTCCCCCCCCCCCCCCCAAATCACTTCTTCTACACCACCGTGTTGCTCCGTGACTGGCGCCAATCCTTCATAGGCCCTATTTCCTGTAACTTATCTTCCATAATAAACCTTCAAGTGTGCCAGTAAACCCTACATTTCTCATTTAGCCGTCCCATCTAGCCCACAACATCCGCTCAGCCAATCCTGACAATCGACACCTGGCAAAAATCGGTGTCAGTCACATGAACGGCCCACCTTACGGCCGGCTATCAGAAACATTAAGTAATAGGGGGAATTATTACAATGGGGTGGTGGCTCGATTTCGGTGCACCTGAACTCAATGCGCCTAAGTGCTTGCCTTATGTGGCGCCACGGTGCACTGCGTAGCTGCCTGGCGGGCCTGACTGCGTGGCGGTCAGTTCCATCCCTCCGGTCGGAGCAGCAGACGCTACCAGGTGCGGCACATCCTGATGATGGTCATCTTGACACCTGAAGGTCCGTTCCGAGATCCCAACCAGGGGTCCTGAGGTCAACGCTCATTGCACCTTCACGTGTTGGTGCAACGCCGCCATCAGCCGCCACTGACACCGTTGTCGGCGCCGCACCACACTGACATGCTATGAGTGTGACGTCAGACTGACTTTTTATTCTAACTTCTCCTATACCTCTTTTTTCTCAGCCCTAAAAAATTCCCTTTCGTGACCATTAAAATGCCTACCACTAGGTCACACGACCATCAGTCGGGTGCAACAACTGATAGCGAATCCATTGCTGCTCTACAAGAAAGATGAGTTAAAAAATAGATTGCATGAAGCAGAACAGAGACAAATTCCTGCTTTGCAATAGGCACTCCAGACAGAGGCACTCATAGTTCTAGCATTGTAACTGCCGCTCCTTCTGTTGCCAGTCCCTTGCCTGCTATCACATTTTTGCCCTCCTTTTCGGCAAACCATGGGAAAGTGTGGAATCGTTCCTTCAAAATGTTAAAGATACCAGTCGTCTCTGTGAATGGGGAAACAATATGTTACTAAATGTATTACATATGAAACTCGCAGGTGATGCGCAGGTATACGTAAAATCTGTTGAACTCTTAAAAACACCTCACGTTTTGAGGTTCTTGTGGCTGGATTAACGGAGCGTTACTCTGACAAAAGGTCTGTCAGCTATTACCATGAGCAGTTGTCCACCTTGAGGCAAAAGCCGCAAGAAGATTTCGAGGCTTTTGCTGACAGAATTCGATCTAGTGTCTGTAAAACTTATACCCTTAGTGGGGACCCCGTCAGAAATGTGGTGGTTTTAGAGGAAGCAGAGCTTTGTGCAATTGAAGTATTTATCAGGGGCATTGACCTGAAATACAGGGGAAAAATTAAAATCATGTTCCCAAACACTTTACACGGGGCGGTACGACTAGCACTCCTCAGAGAGGAGGCCGACAGATTTGTTGCCGGGTCTAACCAGCCGCCCGAACCTAAAAAATGTTTTTGCCAAGGACATAAGTTGTGGTCGTTGTCATAAAAACAGGCACTCTGCTGAACGGTATTGCGCCCCCTTCTGTACAAATTGCCACAAAATAGGACACCTACTTCAAAATTGCACCATGGTCTCTAAATTCAATACCAACACCACAAATCAGCAAAACAGGGGAAAGTTTGGAGGTAAGAGCTCAGGTCCGAAACGGGGAAACGCCTAGGGGGTCGGTGTAGCTGCCCCTCCTCACCCCCATTAAAACATAATACACCCCTGAAGTACTCAGGCATAACTGAGGTGGCGAGTGTCGTGCTAAAGGGAAAAATAGGCAACGAAACGGTTACCATTTTGGTAGACACGGGTGCGCAAATTAGTCTTGATTTTCTTGCTCATTGTAAAGATAAAAAATTACAACCCCCACGATGCCGCCTGTCGGGCATTGGGGCAGGTACAATCGAACCAATTGGTAGTCACAAAATTAAGTTCCAAGTCAATAACATTCATTACCAGTTCGCCATGGAGGTGGTAAACTGGAAGCAAGCGAACTATGATATTATACTAGAAGATGATTTCTTGCGCACGTATAGGGGGATAATAGATTACGGAACTGCGACCGTGTGATTTGTCATGAACACCGTTTCAGCCAATCCAGCTCTGGAATCAGTTCGGAACAGCCACACAAAGTCAAGGAAGCCTGGCCTGTTTCCTCTGACAAAAGTGCGGGTGAGTCCGTGCTGAAAGCGAATAGAACCCTGGAACTTCCCGCAGGAACCAGCAGGATTTTGTGGGTTCCTACAACGAAAGGGCGCAAAGACGCCACCCTTTTAGTAGAACCCCTGCGCCAAAATGAGGTGCTTGACAGGCTGCAAGTGCATGTACGCCGCAGTCTATGTCTTCCAGTGCAACGCAATAGACAGTATTATACGCCTATTGCAGTTGACAACTTTGGCACAATCGACACCACTGTCCAGTGTGGTACTGTGTTAGCAAGTGTCTCAATAATGGAAGCCTCAGATATACCTCCTGCACTGACAAAACAGCAAAAGTCTACCAAAAGCTTACCGAGAAAACAGATTCGCTCACTCAGCTCCCACCTGCAACAAATGTTTACTAACAAATTGCAACATTTATCCCCATCAGATCAACACTCAATTAATGCAGTTTTAAATGAATTTTCTTGGCTCTTTGAAGAGCAAAAGCTGTACAGAATACCATACCATCTTCAATCAGTGGTAGACAAATGCATCCAACAACAACTTGCTGCAGGCATCATCCAACCATCCTCTTCTCCTTGGTCCAGTCCAATAATTATGATGAGAAAGAAGTCTCTGAATGGCGAGGTAAGCTACAGCATGTGTGTGTGGACATGCGAGCAGTGAACAACGTCACAACGCCGGATCACTACCCGCTTCCATGCATTGATGAAACTATAGACCGACTGGGTGACTGTAAGTTCTTTACCACACTAGATCTTAAAAGTGGATATCACCAGATCCCCATAGCGCCGCAAGGTTGGCCTAAAACCACCTTTGTAGTCCCCAGTGGGCTCTGTGAGTTCATCAGGATGCCATTCGGGCTGCGAAACACACCTGCCACCTTTCAGCGTTTCGCTGATCTACTGTTAAGAGAACTAAAACCTACTATTTGTTTAGTTTACCTTGATGATATTATAATCTTCTCTAAAACCATTCAGGAACATGTAGAACATCTCCACAGTGTGTTTGCCAGACTTCAAGATGCTAACCTTAGTTTAAAATTAGAAAAAAAAGTCATTTTGCTCAAAATCAAGTAAAGTATTTAGGCCATATTATCAGTGATGCTGGGGTCAAACCTAATCCGCAGCTCACCGAAGCAGTCAGCACCTTCCCCACTCCTACCAATGTCAAAGAACTTCAAACTTTCTAAGGCCTCAGTAATTATTACCGTAGATTTGCAGAAAACTATGTAGAGATAGCCAAACCCCTGACTGCCTTGCTAAAGAAAGATGCTGAATATAATTGGTCAAAAGATTGTGACATAGCTTTCCACAAAATCAAACACATGCTCCCCTGCTAATATATCCCAACTTCAATAAACCCTTTATCCTGTCCTGCAATGCTTCCAATTATGCCCTTGGCTGTGTATTAAACCAAGAGGTTGATGGGGTAGAGCACCCCATAGGCTACACGTCCCGCCAACTGAATCAAGCAAAATGTAATTATAGCACAACTGAAACAGAATGCCTCGTGCTCCTTTTCGGGATTACCCATTTTCGGTGCTATCTGTTTGGTCGAAAATTCACAGTATACACCGACCACTCTGCCCTACAGTGGCTACTAAATTAAAAAGATCCAAGCAGCCACATACTGCTGTGGACCCTCCGACTGTCGGAATATGACTCCGAAGTTAGTCACAAACTGGGCAAACTCCACCAAAACGCCGACGCCCTTAGCCGAAAGGTTAGAATAATTCAAACAGAGGATGACCTTCGGGAGGCACAAGAACAAGATCCCGTTTGCCAAAATTAGAAGTTCCTCCCAGAATTCGAAAAGCAATATGGTATCCTTTACAGAAAAACTCCACACAGTAACCGAATAGTAATTCCGGCACCCCTCCAAGAAAGAATTTTTAAGCAATGTCATGACTCACTTCAGGCTTGCCACAACGGCAGAAATGCCACCAATGTCCGCGTCACCACCAAGTATTGCTGGGCGACCCGACAGAAAGATGTAGCTAATTACGTAAGAGCTAGTTTATCTTGCACTCTGCGCACCAAACACAGATCACAACTTATTTCCTTGCAAAGCAAACCGCAAGCCAAGAAACCATTTGATTACGTTTCCCTTGACATTGTAGGACCCCTGGCTCAAACCGCACAAGGTAACAAATATATATTACCCAGCATAGATCATTTCTTAATCATGGCACCTATTCCGGACCAATCTGCAGAAACAATAGCCAAACAATTCATTGAACGACTCATTCTTCCGTATGGCAGTCCCGAAGCCATCCTCACTGATCAAGGAGCCAACTTTATGAGCCAATTGTTCACTCAGGTGTGCAAATTACTCAAAATCCAGAGGTGGAGAACCACTCCCTTCCACCCACAATATAACGGCCGTGTAGAGCGTATCCATTGTACAATAATGAAGATGGTCTCACATTACACAAACAAATCACTTTTCTACCTCCGCATATAACACCCGAATTCACAAGTCCACAGGCCACACTCCTTATGAAGTCATGTTCGGCCAAAAAATGAACTCGCCCTTCAAGCTGGAAAAACTGCCTTCAGAGGTCGACAACCAGCACGTAAAACATTTGACGAGGCGATTTAAAGACTTTGCGGAAGGTCCAAGCTAATAACGGCAAGGCCACCACCAATCAACGACATCAGAAGAACCGCAACGCTGTCGCACCTAGTTACAAACCGGGTGTCCTAGTGCTACTAAAAAATACAATTGTTAAACCAGGCCGAGCTAAACAGGTACACGCCAAATTTTGAAGGTCCATATGAAATTCTGCGGTTGACCTCTCCCGTCAATGCAGAGCTGCAATTAGCAGACTGGACCTCAATAGTGCATTTTACAGGTTGCGTCCTTATCATGGGCGACCCGCATCAGTAGAACCAACTTCTCCACCGAAACTGCGCCCTGTCAAAAGGCACCGAAAAAAGCAAACACCTCCTCATCCGTCTCTGAAGTACCCAATGCGGTCAAAACATGAATATTCCTTACGATCACGTGATTAGTCACACAACTAACAACTATTCAACGAATCAATCTACCATGGTATACCGTATGTTTCACTGTTCCCTACTCAGTGGGAGACTATTCACCGTGCACACTTATTGGCATCTAGCTAACGCCCTTATACAACAAAGAAATCTGCTTAGAGCAAAATCACGGTCAAAGAACTGATACATACATTTCAGTTATGGCCAAAGAGCCTTCTCGCTACGCCACAGTATGATAATTAATGGAAAAAACACTGCTGCTCCCACAACGTAGCTGCCACTACACAACAAGAATCAGTTGCCCAGAGCACTTAAACACTAGTATATCTTTACACTCCAACAATTAGTTTAGATCATACGTCATTTGTTTATTGTTTATTCTCTCAACATCATAAGTGTTTTAGTATTAAGTATGCACTGCTGGCTGCACTCAGCCATCATCTTTCATTGTGTTATATGTATGGTATAGTTAAGGCCAAAGCAGCAGAGCAGGTTTCTATTACCTTTGACACTCAACAGGTTGCTTCATAGCTTTCTGTGGTTAAGATAAGTTAGGGAATTAATTATTCTGCTTATGCAGAAGGACAGTGTGGTTGCCAGAGCCACAAACAAACTAATTTTGTGACCACAATGATTATTACCTTAGCATCTTAACAATTGATTCTTTTGTGGAAATGGTCATTACCACTTGGTTAACAAATGCTAATTTGTAAATAATCAGGCATTAGCTGAAGGTCCAGGAATGTCTAGTTACACTACACTAACAGGCCAAATTACATAGCATTTTATCTGACTTGTTTACTCCCCTCAACTTAACAGTTTTACATATATTAAGAATGCTTTTTACACATCAGTAGAATTTTAAGAAATGTTTTGTAACCACAATATTTCACTAGCCACTAGGCTAAAACATCAAGCGTTACATGCTCCTTATTTTGTCGCCACACTAGACCGTCATGTTGCTTTAAATTGGGGAAATATTTGCATTCTAGATTCAGCCATTACTTATTAACACTGGTTGCAAGTTTACATAATGTTGTATGTTCAACATTCTCAACAAACAACTTCCATATGAATTAATTATTGTAAAGAAATTTGCCAATGAATCACCCGCCAGTGCGTATTTTGGTAAAGAAGCAGCCATTAAACCAGCGCTACAGAGTATGTTGTTGTAGCTGAGCAACCATTTCCAAACGAAGCCCTCCCCCACTTGCAATACAAATATTGTGTCGTCTGATAAAATTCCACGTTACACACAGTAAACTAAACGCACCTTCACACCCCAGTTTCATTAACAGAGCTAGGTCGAACTGACAGCACAAGTGAAAAACAAGGAACCTCATGGCCCCTTTCACTATTTCCTATTACATCTAATGACGATTAATTCCATCAATATATGAACATATTATGACAGTGGCATTGTACAGGGTGGGTCGGAGAAACCTTGGCAACACAGTTCTTTACGCTACTCGCGGGACAAGAACCTATTCGTCCGGGCTGCCAATTATGGTGGGCGGATAGTGCCGGCTGCTATGGAGTTAATTTTTGAGAAAACGCCCAGTTCGTATACCACATTTTACCCTCTGCTGAGTTACCAACGCTATCCTACATTCCTCCTTCCACCTCCGGTGGTACCGGCTCCATCATTCTTTCCATCCACTATACACTGAGTTATTGCTACTCCCTTGTTGCAGTTCTTCTCCCACAGATTCACCAAAGGAGACATGTCCCTGATTAGTCGTTCATATTACTACATGATTGATTTCCAATAAGCACCAATCGACATCACGACCGTCCTCTAAGACTACCCAATATCTACTTCGCACCTACACCACGAATTGCCCAGTGATTCTTTTCCACATCATTCACTCCACATCATAAATGATTTTCATTCTCATGAAACAACAGTGCCGAGCCTCCACCGTAGCTAACGCATTTGCAACGCGACACTAAGCCAGCATTCCACCCAACCTACATTGGAAGACGCCGCTATAAAGCTACAGTCAAACACGTTTTGCTACAATGCATCCACTGAATTTCCCTCAAACCACATTATTCCTCCAACATCTAGCAATATCTAACATCCACATAAATGACGTTGGGTGCAATTAACTGACACTCATTTTGTCCTTTTTTGTTGTTGCATATTTATTACATCAGCAGCATGGGTTCGACAATGCAAACACAACTCTTGTTACTTCAATTTTTAATCAATGTTTTTCCGCAACATGTCCGTGTTACATAACAGTAAGCAGGCAAACCTCTTCTCGCAGCAAATGCTGCCATGTCGTAATTCATCACATTTCATCTACACAATAAATATTTTTCACAAACACTGATTAACAAGTTCATGTTTACACACCACATAAGAAACCATCTCTATTTTACCCACATTTGTGTGTTTCCAATTTGCTACTCCAGCTTATTGACCTCGCTGATTTACTGTCCGCTGCAGGTGCGGCCTCACAAGCTGCCACAATTGTACTGTGCTCTTGTTGCAAGCTCGGTGTAACCATCGCTTCATTGCAAGAGCGGGGACAATACACAATATTTGCAGAAAACACACAAGTACTAATACTGGCATTATCTTCATGCTTCCGAGTCTGGTTTGAAGGTTACACATACACTTTTACTCCTCCAACACATCCTATTATTTGCAACGCAACTATCGTATCACGAGTTACTTGATCAACAGATGTAATATTAAGATCATAGGGCATCGGTAACACAGGAACTGTTTTCATGTTGGCAGATGCACTGACATCATCAGTTTTACAGTTTTCATTTTTACTACTTTCCAATCGATATAGTTCAAACACGTTTTGCAACTGCTAAACTCTAATGTGTCTCTTGAGCACATTCTCAAGTGAACTGAAAGTTCTGCACCCATGAAGTATTTGCTGCCATAAAGGTGCTGGATATCTAAAAGTGCCTAGACCCGTACCTACAATTCCACATAACCTTAATGTGTGGTAAATCTGTTGTGAAAAGTGTGGGAATGCTTTCTTCGCATAGTGTGCAATGCGTGGAGTTTGCCAATAACGCCGACGTAGCAGATGAGTGCGCAGTCCCTTATCACCCGTTCCCGAACTTTCAAGAATTCCAGAAACCACCTTTCTTGCAAATTCCAGCCCCTTCCACTCCCCAGTGATCGACCACCAGCAGCAACCGTTGGCCATACCACCAGGTCAGCAATTAGCATGAGAACAATGCAAGCAAATACTGCAGACTCAGCAATACCTTGGCAAGCAGACACGTTCCGTGGAACACACTGCCTAACGAGCTTCAGCAGTCATGTTGTTCAGTTAATGTGCTTCAGTGAACTTCGGATATTCCCAGTGGTTCAAAGTTTACCAACTTCACATTTCCTCATATCTAAGGTATGTAATGAACTCCTTTGCTACATTGTACAATCGTTCTAATGGACATCAGTCCTAGTAGATATTTCCTTATTCTAGGTATCCGCGCTAGTGAACTTTGGCTTAAAAATGTTCTTCGGAATTGTGATGTTAGTTGGCGTCTCAATCACGGGAGAGTCACCTATTCGGATACATGCTACTTCTATGGGTGTTCTTTTTGAAAAATTGCCAGCAGTAGAGCACACACCACACTCCGCCGAAATCTCCGCGCAACGTGACTGCTGAAGCTCGTTGGGCGGCGTGTTCCACGGATCGTGTCTGCTTGCCAAGAGGAGGACTTGGCACTTCAGCAAACCGTTCACCAATTAAATGTCATATGAACCCCTAACTAAATTAATAGAAATGAAGGAAGTAAATTGCATTATATCCCGTTTACGTGCGCAATTACGCAGTATAACTGACGCTATCCCGCCTACGCGAGTAAAACGTGCATGATTTAATGCAGGCAGCACTCTTTTGAAAACTGTTTTTGGAACACCAGACCACAGAGATGCAAAACATTGGAATAATGCTATAAGTGAACTGTCAACACTTACTCAAGGACTACACACTAAGGTCATTTACCAGCAGATTCCCTAACACACTTAGAGAATAATTTACTTGCAGCTACTAGAAGAATACAAGTAACTGCCAATGAGTTGTCACAGCATTATCAATCTTTAATAAATATTGTGCAACAAGAATTTTCCTCACTTCATCACCCCATCACCAACTTGATGAACACCATCCAACTCTCTCGAAGTATACAAATTTTACTATTCAATGTCAACACTGCCCAGTCACACTTACAAATGCTACAAAATGCCATTCAGTAGGGTCTACAAAGACGATTAAGCCCTCAGTTGCTACCCACTGAATCATTTCTTCATCTTTATTTATCAGCCCTCTAACAAATGCTTGCCCCAGTACCCGAAAAGAGTCTCTATATTATGCCGCCGCTACAGTAACGCTTACACAAACAGAAACACAATTAAGAGCACACATCTCAGTTCCAGCATCATGTACCAACTGCAATTATGAATGTTATAAACTGCATGTTTTCCTTACCATTTGGACTCCATTTCAACAGTATATCATGTGGAACACTAATGATCGCCTCGTAGTCAGTGCATATAAACAATTGCATACCACCCTCCGGAGCAATGAGTTCTATCAATGTAGTTTTGTCAGTACATACTTATGTCAGGATCTAATTATGCATGCACATACAGATTACTGTGAAATTTCTCTATTTCTATCAGAAGACGTTTCATCGTCATGTACTTGCTTGGTTACTCCTGTTTCAACCTCCATACTTATAACCGTAGGAAATACTTTATTGTATGCCGTACCAAATGCCACAGCATTTACCTTTTTGTGTTACGATCCACACTTATCGTATTACGATACGAGGAACTGGTTTAGTATGTAATATTATTCGCTGTGATGTATCCACACCTGCTCGGCGTATTGTCACATCCCATCGCACTTATGCAGCCTTGAAGCTACCCCCTCCAGTTTTATATCTGCCAGAAATACCTTACCGTGCCCCCTTCCACGAAGACTGGACAGAATTACGAAGATGGAATTCTACTGGGTTGGTACACTCCTTACAACAATTGGTCCATAAGGAACAAAATACAATTTCCCTTGACCGAGTCTTAGTGCACATAGATGCACAATTTCAAATAAAGGTTTTGGCACCCTCTATTTCCGCTCCTGTTCTGATCTTTATAATAGTAATCATCACATTCTTCCTCATGAAGAAGAAGCCCTGGATAAGTCAGGATCCCGCTTGCAAAATTCCAGTCCCCTCATCTGCTGGAATTTGCCAGCTCTAGTCTACTTATTCCCCCTATTCACATCTAAGCATATCTTAGTCATGAAGCAGTACTGACGCCACACTCACACCAATTGAATTTACTATGTAAACCACATCATTATACACCTTAGTTAAGTACCAATACTCACCTTTACTTAATGCCACTCAAATGTTACCACTTTCACACTTTTATTGCGTAGAATTATCACCAACCAGATATATTGTAATACACTCTCGCTCTACACCAATGTATCTTTGATTCACACGTCACTTACGAAACCCATGTAACTCACTTATACTATATACTTAAGTGATATGTCACACATTGCTCATTTATTTAATTGGATGTTGTTATTACTAACTCAGTTAATAATTTGTGACTAGTAAAAACTAGATTGTTACACCCAGTTACATTATCATGATGCACCTACATTCATTACAAACCTACATTCGTCATAAACAAGGAAAGGAAAGGGTAGGCTAGGGAGAGTGATGCGGATGGCAACTGCCTGTACGGAAGTGTTCCGAGAGATGGGACGGGAATAGATGTCATCCCAAACGAGCAACATAACCCCTCCATGGGCTGGAATACCATCCACAATAGGTAGGTCATAATGCAAATGGAGTGAATGTCTCAAATATTCCACTGAAGAAGCGCCAAGGTAAGATTAAGGGGAGAAAAGAGAAGAACAAGGCAAAATGGGGTCACCTCGACGGCCTCTGAGGGCCTGACCTCGAGGAAGCACTGCTATCACAATCCACTTGTAGAAAATCTTGTTCCGTCAGTGCGACTGGAATGTCTGCCACCTTTCCAAGTTGATCGGTAGGGGCAGCATCCTCCACCGGTAAAACGTTGGTTGCTCAGCTAACAGTAGTACATACCGGCAAGACAGAAGATGACTGGGGCCGACTACTGTTGGGCGGCGTGACGGATGAGTCACGCCTCGGCAGGGAAGGAGAGTTGGCTCTTTTGGAAGAGTGACGGTGAGAAGATGCAATTGATGGTTGAGAAGCCTGAGTATGGAGAAAATCTTCATGGACAGGTTCCTTTTTCGAAGTCCGGGTATCTTGTTTAGGTGCCCGCACTTTATTAGAGGTTGATGAAGACTGAACTTTAGAAGCAGCAGGAGGAAGCGGGGACGTGGAACGGGCAATCTTCGGGCTGGCCGTTCGCACAACTGTGTCAGTGAAAGTGAAATCACAGGTCTGGGTACCTGCATCCTTAGTAGGTCGAATAGAGGTGAGGACTGTACTGTATGTGCCCGCTGGAAGGACAGTGGGCTTCCGACTCGCTAATAACTTTTGAGCAGCAGATGTTGAGACCTTTTCCATGACCCGAATTTTCTGAATGCCCTTTTCGTCTTTATAAACAGGGCAGTCCCTAGAGGAAGCAGCATAGTCACCATTGCAATTAAGGCAGTGAGGGGACGGAGGTGGGCAATCGCCCTCATGGGCGTCCCTACCACAAGTGACACCTTTTGCTGCATTGGGGCAAGATTGATGGGTGTGGTTGAATCTATGGCATTGGAAACAGCGCGTAGGGTTTGGTACATAAGGGCGACCTGCTTTGACCTTGGACGGGAGTTCAACTCTGTCGAATGTCAAAAACACAGTATCGACCTTTTTCAACACTCTATGCACGGCTGTTACACCCTGATCAGACGTGTAGTTTTGGATCTCTTCGTCTGACAACCCATAATAGGATCTTGAAAACTACCCCCTGTAACAAGTTGAGCATGCGATGCGCTTCTACTTGAATAGGAAATGTGTGTAGTAGCGTAGTCCTTACCAGTTTATGCACCTGGAAAGCACTGTCCGCTTCCCCCAACAATGTTCCATTGCACTGTCAGAAACAGGTGTTAACAGGGCCAGCAATTGCATCAACACCCTTCTGGATTACGAAAGGATTAACAGAAGAGAAATCTTGACCGTCAGTTCGAGAAACAACCTGAAATTTGGGAAGATTAGGCAAAGTTGTCTTATACTGAGGTGAATCGATCTTCCTTTTTTCGGTCAAAGTCACAGTAGAAGAGAAGAAAGTCATTGCGGAAGTGTCCTCCATGATTACCGGCGTCTCCAATGGCGCGCTCCTTCCTAGTGGGGGCCCTGTCTGAGGGCTTACCCACCTTAGGTGATTGTTCACACCTCAGGTCACACTTCCCGAGAATGGACAGAGGGACCAATTGGCAAGTTCGGAAGGTACCAGCTCGGGTAATCACCCCTCCCTGGGCCTGGCCTTTACCAGGGGGTACGTACGTGCCCTACTTGTCTAGTCGGGGCGGGGAATTACACGTTACCCCGTCACCTGCTATGCAGGATAATGCCTGGGTCAGCCTTCAGACATGCACAGGGAGGAAAGAAGAAGAATAGAGGAAGTGAAGAGAGAGTGTGTCAAACACTGAAGCCGAGACTAAATGAGGAGGAGAGGAAGTCTAGAAAAGTACAGCAGGGAGCGAAAGAAAGAAGCAGAGGTTAGGAAAGGAAGAAACCAAGGAAAGGGAAAAACTAGGACAGAAGCAGTTGACAGTTGAGAAGGCTGAGTGCGAAGAAAATCTTCACGGACAAGTTCCTGTCAAGGTGCCCGCAGTTTATTAGAGGTTGATGAAGACTGAACTTTAGAGGGAGCAGGAGGGAGCGGGGAGGTGGCACGGGCAATCTTCGGGCTGGCCGATTGCAAAACTGTGTCAGTAAAAGTGAATTCGCAGGTCTGCGTATCTGCATCCTTAGTAGGTCAGAGTGAGGTGAGGACCTTACTGTATGTACCTGCTGGGAGGACAGTAGGCTTCTGACTCTCTAATAACTTTCGAGCAGCAGAGGTTGAGACCTTTTCTGTGACCCGAATTTGCTGAATGGCCCACTCATCTTTACAGACAGGGCAGTCCCTAGAGGAATCAGCATGGTCAACCATGCAATTAATGCAGCAAAGGAATGGAGGTGGGCAGTCGCCCTCATTGGCATCCCTACCACACGCGATGCATTTGGCTGTATTGGGACAAGATTGATGAGTGTGGTTGAATCTATAGTATTGAAAACAGCACGTAGGGTTTGGTACATATGGGCGAAGGAAAATGACTTCATATCCTGCTTTCACCTTGGACGGGAGTTCAACTCTGTCGAATGTCAAAAACACAGTACGAGTTGGTGTTAACTGGTTTTCAACCTTTTTCAACACTATGCACAGCCGTTACACCCTGATCAGACATGTAGTTTTGAATCTCTTTGAAACCCGTCAAGGGATCTTGTTAAAACTACCCCCCTGTGATGAGTTGAGGGTGTGATGTGCTTCAACTTGGACAGGAAACGTGGGTAGGAGCGTAGTTACTATCAGTTTCTGCACCTGGAAAGCACTGTCTGCTTCCAGCAACCGAGTTCCATTGGGCTGCTGGGAACAGGTCTTCACAGGGCCAGCAATTGCATCAACACCCTTCTGAATTATGACAGGATTAACAGAAGAAAAATCTTGACCATCAGTTTGAGAAAAACCAGAAATTTGGGAAGATTAGGCTTTGTTTTCTTACACTGAGGTGAATATATCTTACTTTTTTGGGTCGAAGTCAAAGTAGAAGAGAAGGACGTCATTGCAGAAAAGTCCCCCACAATTACCAGCGTCTCCGATGGCGCGCTCCTTCCTAGTGGCCCTCACTGAGGGCTTGCCTGCCTTAGCTAATTGTTCACACCTCCCAAGAATGGACGGAGGGACTAATCGGCATGTTTGGAAGGTACCAGCTCGGGTAATCACCCATCCCTGGGCCTGGCCTTTACTGGGGTGTACGTACGTGCCCTACTTGTCTTCCAGGGGAGGGAAATTACGCGTTACCCCGCATCAGAATGCATGGGTCAGCTTTCAGACATGCACAGGGAGGAAAGGAGAAAGTAAAGAGGATAGAAGACGGAGTGTCTCGAACGCCGAAGTGGAGGCTAAAATAGGAGGAGAGGAAGGCCAGAAGAGAAAAGCAAGGTGCGAAAGACAGAAGCAAGGGTTAGGAAAAGAAAGAACCAAGGAAAGAGAAAATCTATTACAGGAAACCACCTTGACTCTGAGCAAAGGCATGTACTGGGAGGGGAGGAAGGCAGCTTCGGCTTGGGGCCCCCGTGTGCGCCACACATGTACCCACAAAACAGGTGTGGAGTCCCTGGGGGGAGAATTTTGTGTGTCTGTGTGTGTTATTTGTTTCTGTTGGCGGAACATTTCTCTTTATGGTGAGTGGTTCCACAACTACATATTATTAACATTCCTTACTGGACCTTCCATTGTTTTTATATATACAGGGCCGTATTTTTGCAGGTGCAATATGTGCAGCTGCACGGGGAGGCAAAATTTTGGCATAAAAATAATAGTGTTATGGTATTAAGTTACCTACATAATTAATTAAATAATATTTTTATTCAGAGTTTTGATTACAGCAATAAATTTTAAAATTCAGATTCAGCAGTGGCATATTCAGTCAGGTGGTTTTGTTTTTTTATGCCAGGTGGAGGGCGTAAATAAATTACTGGACAGGGGTGTCGCATATCCTAAATACAACCCTGGATATATGTACCTAGGCACAGGCTGAGAAGAACTGGTAATTTCATCTAGTCAACAGCATAAAGAAATTAATGCAGTCACATTTTCTGCTTTATCAGCCATTACAGCTAGCTTCATAATCAAGTTATTAAACTGGTTACTTATTAATCATTTTTATGATATCACTGAATTTATAACACAAAAACAATTGAAATTAACTTCTAAGATTTCCATTCTGTGACATCATTAACTGAATTTAGTTATTTTATTGTTTATGATGTAATTTCTAAGCTCTATTTGGAATACGATGACACAGTTCTTAAGGTACTATTGTAAGAAAATGTCATATTATCTATGCAATATGCATATTTCACTTCTGGTGGTCAATGGTGAATAAATCTGAATATGAAAAATGTTTCCAAATGCACTATTCAGCAATTCTAATATATAATCAAAGCATTTTGCATGTATTAAATGCTACTGAAGATGTTTTATAATTGGAAAGGAGTAATGATATATGGCAAAAAAGTGTCATTTAGTTGCATAGATCACACCTTGAACTGTAATAATACAAAAGCAGTAATAGAATGACAGAAACATAAGAAGTGATTAGATGCAATGGCAAACGTTTTTACTGGGCTAGTTGATTTGCTTGCTGAGACAAATTTTTAAGTGACCTACCAGTTCCCATGAATTTATTTAAATTACACTGAAAGCTCCTAGGGTAGAGCAAGGTTTGGATCTAGCATGTGCAATAGAAAATGAAGAATCACTAGTCTAATAAATAACAACAAGGAAATCGTAAAATACTATTTTACAGTGAAGCATTGAGCTGAACATCTACTGAGACACAATAACACTATACAAAACTGAGCACAAAAAAAAAAAAAAAAAAAAAAAAAAAAAAAAAAAAAAAAAAAATTGAAAATAAATTTCACAGACTGTAACTACTGAATATCCATCTGTATCTGTCATCAATGAGAAGTACATAATTCTTATGTTTATAATTCTAAAAGAGTGCACATATTAATTCCTCAGACTGCTCCACACAAAAATAAAAAATGATAAGGACAGTTTACAACTCACCACAAAGATGTGGTGACGAGCTATGACGCGCGCGCGCGCACACACACACACACACACACACACACACACACACACACACACACACACACACACAGTCATACAACCGTCATCTCCAGCTGGATTCTGAGTGCAGCAGCCGGAGGTGACGGTTGCGTGAATGTTCTATTTTCTGAAGGAGGTCATGGCCGATAGCTTAAGTGTTTTATGTGTGTTTCTTTTCTATGTGCCTGTCACAGCTCGTCATTATGCCTTAGTTGCGAGTTAAACTGTTATATTGTTTAATTCCAATGTGGACATTCCATTATTAAAATGATCTTACAGATATATTTGAGCAACTTTTATTTTTCTATGGGACCGATTCATTGTTTCCAATTTAAAAGAACAGTTAATCTGTAACTAAATTCAGTTTCAGTGTACATGCTTCATTCTATCATTTTACATTTACAACAAATGAAAATGAAACAATGTATGCAGAGAATTTTGAGTAAACATAATATAACATAAAGCCATCTTAACTAAGGCTATAACTTTCAATGTTACCGATACTTTATGCATGCCAGAAATTTTTAAACTTTTTCTTGTAATAGGAAAGAGACAAAGTGGCAAATGGAGATTTGGGTGTGGTGGGAGACGTGCAGGGAAGAGTCCTCTGCAGTCAGGTTGGTGACTGTGTCCTCAGTGGCGGAGTGGTCAACGCGTCTGCCTAGTAAGCAGGAGATCCCGGCCAGGCACAAACTTTCATTCACCGCACATTGGTATTACATCTGAACCTAGTACAGTGAAGCCATAAGTGATCGAAAATTGCGATTTATTTCATTAAAAATGAACGTTGTAATGTCGTCAAAAATATACAATTGCTTTTAACATACCTTAGCAATAAAAGCTGAAACTTTCTGCTCCATATGCAAACTTATATTGTTGGCACACGCCTGCATAGGGACAAATGATAATCATAATAAAATAAAAGAAATCAGATAACTCCAAGAGTTAGGTGTCATTTCTTGCTCCACTATTAGAAAATGCAACAGTAAAGAAATAGTATGAAAACAGTTCTATAAACCCTCCACCATACACTTAAATGTGATGATAATTTCTGTTTGGTGGTTATAAAATATTTAAACAAATAGCATATCTATTTTGTTCATTGAATTGAAATTCTCAATGAAGTTTCTAGTCCAGGAGACCCACCTACGCTGCATTTAACATTTTTTTCAACAGTTAAAATACACAAAAAGACCTTTCAGATGAGCATTACATGTTTCAACTAAATCACTGAAAACATTGAAACATTTAATGTACATCTGAGAGGTCTTTTTAGTTACATTAATGCTTGAAAAAAAAATGTATCTCCTGCACTTTAAACTGCACTGAGTATATTCATTCAATGAACAGACTGTGTGCTATATTTTTAAATGTGCTAAATATTTCTTATTATAACATCCAAGCAGAAATTTTCATCCTCATCACATTTATGTGCCTGGCAGAGGGTTTATCAAAATGCTTTTACACAATTTCTCTACTGTACCATTCACTGGCATAATTGAAAACCAGGATACCACCAGACGGCTGTGACCCTTGACACCATCAACGTAGCAGCAGTGATGTATATACTCATTGCCAATATGGCAACCAAAACAACAATTAAAAACACCAACAAAAGCACATATAAACATGCTACAATTAACATAAAACCAATAAAACGACACAGATGGGACAAGTAAGGTCATGTGAGGTTTTTGGACACTGACATTCTAAGTGGGGGGGGGGGGGGGGGATGACAAATAGCAAACTGAAAACACAAACAAAGGTAATTACAAAAAACACTCCCCTCCCCCCTTGCCAACAATATATGAAATAAAAACCTAAAAAAACCAGGAAACTGTACACAGTATCAAATAGTTCAATTAACGTATAACACACTTCAAATGGATACCAATACAAATCAACACCCGGGGCATACAAAATTGATAGCATAAAAACAATATTGAATATTTAAATTAACCTATACTACACCTAACATTAAGAAAAAGATAATTAAAACTGTGCAAATCTCATCAACATTAAAATGATACTGAATAGTTAAATTGACCTATCACAACACCTCAAATGAAGACAGCGATACCAATTCAACCTCTCACCCCGTCAAGCAACAAAGTAATAGTGTCAAACTCTTCGTCATTTCAAATTTGCCATCCAATCTTCCTTTCCACAACCGCTCTTGTACCTACACATTCGTTGGTTTTGTCAACACACAACCAAACTGTTCCCTCACAATCTAACCTAGACCTTAAGCAAGCTACAGATCAGTCAGTCACTACAATCAGTATCTTGCTTTTCAAATCTGTTGGCTTTGGCAAAAGCAAAATTCATACCATACGCACCACAACTTACATGCAATATATTATCTTGCCAACCTATCCACACTTTGGAAATGCCACTGAAAATCTGCCTTACAGTGATCTAACCCTGACACAAACATCCACAATTAATACCAATAGAAACTTATATATATTTACTTTATTTATACAAATTGGCCAACTAAGGACCGCATTACAAATTCTATATCAGATTCACTTTCTTCTTTCTCTTCTCTAGGGCTGCTCTTCTGCCTATGCTTTTGGTATGGTTTAACTTAGCAAAAGCACAGGCCTGTTGACAGGCGCGCGCGCGCTCACACACACACACACACACACACACACACACTCACACGCACACACACATATACACAGACATGTGACACATGTCTGCCGTGTGTGTGTACCTGTCCTTTTTCCCCCATAAGGTAAGTCCTTCCGCTCTCGGGATTGGAACGAATCCTCATCCACTCCCTTAAAACTCGCATTCTTCCCTTTTTCCCCTCCTTCCTTCCTCTTTTCCTGATGAAGCAAGTAATGGTTGTGAAACTTGAATTTTTGTGTTTGTGTGTGTCAACAAGCCTGTGCTGTTGGTAAGTTATACCATCTCTATATAAAACTTACGAAAAATATGTCCCAGCGTACAAAAAAAGGGTCATTTAGGCTTATAGGATGCGATTCCACCAGTCAGCTTTGACCCGTGACGTCGTCATAGTGCGGTAGTTTTGAGGTGTGTGCGTTTTTGTAGAAGGCGTGAGTAATTAGTTGGTGGCTGAGTTAAAGAACATTGTTTACAGACAAAAATTAATATTTTGTGTTTCAAAAGTGATCTGTTGTTTTCCGCTGATGGTAAGGTACTGGTTAGTTTAGAGGTTTTTTTATGTGAGTGCTGAAAGCACAAATTTTTGGGCTGAGACCTGTGATCAATGGCACATTCTATTATCTGTAATTTACATTGACAGGGTAATTCCATGTCAAATCAACACCTATTTTACTACCCTTTCAGATAATAAAATTTGGTAGATTCAAAGTTGGGTTTGAGAGTAGAAAAAATACAAAATTTTTAAATTTTAGCTCATACGTGCAAACGTAGGCTTCCGCGGCTGTTGTCACTATCAATACAATTCTTCTGTGTCAGACACAGACCTTGATGAAGGCCGCCTGCAACAGTGGCCGAAACGTCGGCGGAATTTATAAAATGACGACGCGGTTTCATACCCAGAAGAATTTTATTGATATTTAGCTCATACGGTTTAGAAAATACGGCTACGTAAATATTTCAAAAAATTGTCAAAATCTCATGCGGTAAAACATTACAATGGTCATAACTTCTCTCCTATTTACTTCAGAAACATGAGAAAGGTGTCATTTTTTAAGCATTTTTAATGCCCTTCCATAATGTTCAAATGTTTATATAGCTTATGGGACTTAACTACGGGGTCATCAGTCCCTAAACTTACAAACTACTTATGAACTAGCTAACACTAAGGACGGCACAAATATCCATGCCCGAGGGGGGATTCGAACCCCCGACCATAGTGGCCGTGCAGACCGTGACTGGAGCGCCTCAGCCCCCTCAGCCGGCAATGCCCTTCCCAATGATACATAACACATAGGTTATGACAACATTACTCTTTCCAAAATTGAAATTAAATTTATAGATTCAAATTGATGAAACGAAAATTATAGAAGGAAACTTTCCTGGTGGGATAAACAAATATAAAAAATAGAAAACAGGTGACTTACCCAAAGGACAGGCTTGTCGACAGACACAAATAAAATCACACACATACAAGCTTTCACAACCATTGGTAGCTTCTTCAGGAAAAGAGGAAGAAAGGAGAGGAGAAAGGGAAGGATATGGGTTTTAAGGAAATGGAAAAGGAGTCCCCCTAAGGTAAGTCCTTAAATGTATCACACAGGTCATATCATCACTAATTTGTATACCAGTTATGCTTGTGTGATTGCAATGGGTTCATAGTCAAAAGAACACCAGAGGGTGGTTTTTGACTAATTTGGCATTTTGTACATAAAAGCTTTCTTACACTTAATTGTATGAAATGAAATCCAACAGTGACTATAGCATATATCAACCACATTGTTTTATTTTGATAAAACAACACATACAGGGTGTTTCACTAAGTGTGTTTGCCTCTGTAACTTATAAAATAATAGGTGACGGGAAATTTTAATGCGGCAGGTCAACACAAGAAATATTACACTTTCTGCGGAGCTATGAACATAGTTTATTGTATCATTTTCTAAAGAGTTTCAGCACAAAGATATAAGTTTTTAAATGGAACAATAGTTTTTTCTATCATGCATCCATATCAATTTAAACTACATTTCTATCACTGTTAGTTTGGGAGCTACAACCATTCAAAGTTTAGGGCGCGGAGGCTAAGACAGCGTAGCTGACTGGCTGGTGGTCATGAGACAGTGGGCCGTGCCCCACAGCCAGTCAAATACTCTATCGCAGCCTCTGCCCCAGGAACTTTGAAGGGTTGTAGCTCCCAAACTAACAGCGATAGGAATGTAGTTTAAATTGATTTGGACGCAGCTGGTGTAAACGAATCCAATACACGATAGAAAAAACCATTGTTCCATTTAAAAAATTATATCTTTGTGGTGTAACTCTTTGGAAAATGATACAATAAACTATGTTCATAGCTCCGCAGAAAGTGTAACATTTCTTGTGTTGACCTACCACATTAAAATTTCTCGTCACCTATTATTTTATAAGTTACAGAGGCAAACACACTTAGTGAAACACCCTGTATATAGCAAAGATAAAACTAGCAATAATGTATTCTGAACAGAAAGGACTTTCTGGTCATATTTTCGTAAGTAATTTAAAGAATGGAGTAGTGATATGATCTATTTTATACATTTTTTTGAAAATTAAAAAAAAAAGATTTTTTTAAAAATATTTGCATTTGAAATTTAATTTACATTTTGTAATTAATAATGTTGTCATAACCTATGGGTTACATATAACTGGAAAGGCATTAAAGTGACACCTTTCCCATGTTTCTAATGTAAATATGAGAGGAGTATGACCATTGCAATGTTAAGCCATAGCACGATTTTGACCATTTTTTGAACTTTACATAGCCACGTTTTCATTATCATTCGAGATAAAATTTTGAAATTCGGTATTGTTTTCAACTCTCAACATTCCAAATTTCACAACTTTCTGAAACATTGAAGAAAATTTTTAATTTAAAGTGTATTGATTTGACATGGAATCACCCAATAACTACAATACAGAAGTATTAAGATATCCTGTACACGGTTTTTCCGACATGTTGATCATGTCATTGGTCAAAGCAGACAGATGGAATCGTGTTGTAAAATATTGCCCCAAGGCTACGGTAAAAAATAAAACACACACTTTAAGAGAAGCAGTCACACCACAAGAATATGAAGAATGTCACACACCATACGGACATTACAACCAAAACTGAATGCAAACCATTTAACGTCCTCCACATGCCTACACACCACCTACTGTGTAAACACAGCCAACTCAAAATTACCATACAATGTTGATGTCACCACAACAAGCCTACGTCATGGATCAAGTGATTAGTGTTTTTTAATTAAAACAAAAATGTAACAACATTCAATCTACATCTACATGGGATACTCTGCGAATCACATTTAAGTGCCTGGCAGGTGTTCATCGAACCACCATTATACTATTTATCTCCCATTCCATTCTCAAACAGCGCGCGGAAGAAATAATACCTGAATCTCTCCATTCAAGCTCTGATTTCCCGTATTTTATTCTGATGATAATTTCTACCTATGTAAGTGGGAGTCAACAATATATTTTCACATTCGGAGGAGAATGTTGGCGATTCATAAGTAGCCCACGCCGCAGTGCTAAACACTGTTGTTGTAATGATTCCCATCCCAGATCCTGAATCATTTCCGTAATGCTGTCTCCCCTGTATCGTGACAATATGAAAAGAGCTGCCCTTCTTTGGACTCTTTCGATGTCCTCCGTCAAACCCACCTAATAAGGATCGCACACTGGGCAGCATTACTAAAAAAATGGAGGGACAAGCATAGTGTATGCAGTTTCTTTTGTAGTTCTCTTGCATGTTTTAAGGGTACTGCCAATAAAACACAGTCTCTGGTTTGCCTTTCCCATGACATTATCTACATATTGTTTCCAATTTAAGTCTGAAGTAATAGTAATTCCTAGGTATTTTGTGGAGTTAACGGCCTTCACTTTTGATTGATTAAAATTGTAAACAAAGTTTAACAGATTTCTTTTCGTACTCATGTGGATGAATTCATACTTCCCATTAATTAGATTCAATTACCAATTTTTACACCATAGTGATATCTTATTCAGATCGTTCTGCAGTTGGTTTTGACCTTCTGCTGATTTTACTAGATGGTGAATGATGACATCATTTGCAAACAACCTAAGAGAGCTACTTATATTTTCCCCTAAATCGTTTATGTAAATAAGGAAGAGCAGAGAACCAATAACACTACCCTGTGGAACGCCCAATATCACCTCTGTTTTAGTCAATGCCTTACCATCGATTACTACGAACTATGTCCTCTCTGACAGGAATTCCCCTATCCAATCGCAAATTTGGTACTATATACCATAACCACGCAATTTGATTAAAAGCCGTTTGTGAGGTACGGTGACAAAAGCCTTTTGGAAATCAAGAAATATGGAATCAATTTGTGAACCCTTGTCGATAGCTCTCATCACTTCATGTGAATAAAGAGCTAGTCGTGTTTTGCATGAACGATATTTTCTAAATCCGTGGTGACCTTGGGTCAACAGATCGTTCTGTTCAAGATAATTCATACTATTTGAATACAGGATATGTTCCAAAACCCTGCTGCAAATTGACGTCAATGAAATAGGCCTGTAGTTTAGTGGGTTACTCCTACTGCCTTTCTTGAATATAGGTGTGACCTGGGCAACTTTCAAATCTTTTGGTACAGATGTTTCGAGTCATACAGCACAACAAGCCAACATCAGCGGTAAATGCCGATGAGTGGTAACCCGTGGTTCAGTTGACATAAGGAAATTTTTGTCAAAAATTTTTAATTGATTTATAAGAACACACATCGGAAACTACTTGATGGTTTTCAATGAAATTTGAAAGCTATGGATTTACAAATATATCTCTATGTTTCTATCTTTAATGGGTTGAAGTTAACTTTTAACATTATCATAATGTGATAACAGTGACAACAAAATGTTTGCTTTAAGATGATAATTGACTTCAAATCATTTAAGCACTGAGTCTTGAGTTTTTCCCGGTGTATTTGATAATCAAAATATCCGCGGGTGTACTGCCAGTCTGTAGTGTAGTACACCCGTGGATATTTTGATTATTTAAGCACTTCACGGTGTTGAAATAAATTCAAAGGCGAAGTTGAAAATTTATGTTGAACCGGAATTTGAACCCAGAATCCCCACTTTGGGCCAGTGGTTGCTGTTGAAAGGCTAAATATAATACCACTGATTCTCACAAAAGGATAATGACAAGTTTTATTAACAAGAAAAACTGCTACAGTTATCTTTAACTCAAGAGGCACACAACCATTAGGCAAGAGACAAAGAGCAGTAAATCTACAAAAAGTCTGTATATGCATTTACTCTTTGCAAAGAACTATTATGCCAAAGCATAGACAACTGCAAAGTGGACAAAACATAAGACAGTAACACAGTACTTTAAAATAATAATAATAAACATTTTTTAATTGATTATCACAACACTCCCACTTCAATTAACAAATGTTTAACACTTCTGTAGTCTTCTGTCAGCAAGAACTTTAGCATCACCAACATAAAGTAGCTGTCTTATTTTTTCAAAATTGCTTCTAGTGAGTGGTTTGGTAAGAATATCTGCTTGCTGATCTGTAGAGCTTACATGTTCAAGGTTGAAGATTCCCAACTTAAATTTTTCTCGTATGAAATGATACTTCACGTCTACGTGTTTTGTTCGTTTGTGATACTCAGGGTTCTTGATCAACCGGATGGCACTTTGACTGTCCATATACAAGGTGGTAGTAATTTCTTTCTGATTAATAATATTTTGTAAAATTGACTGTATCCATACAATTTCTTTTACAGCCTGACAAGAAGCTAAATATTCTGCTTCAGTTGTTGATAATGCCACCACTTTTTGCCTCTGAGAGCTCCAAGCTATAGTAGCTTCACCAAACTTAACAACAAAACCTGTGGTCGATCTTCGAGTAAGAACATCTCCTGCATAATCTGAATCACAAAAAACAGACAAACGAATATCCTCATTCCTTGGATAATACAAGCCATAAGAAATAGTTCCCTTTAGGTACTTTAAGATTCTCTTCACAGCATTCCAGTGCATCTTTTCTGGTTTTTCAAGATGCTGACTAGCATTATGTACTGAGAAAGTGATGTCAGGTCTGGTTGCCACAGACAAATATAGTAAACTTCCAACAGCCTGACGGTATGGAGCATTGATAATTTTTGAGTCATTCCCCATCTCAGAGTACATTTGTCCACGATCAGCAGGAATAGCTACAGCATTGGTATTTTCCATGTTGTACCGTTCCAGTACAGCTCTTGCATATGCCTCTTGGTTTAAGAAGATGGAGCCATCCTTGAACTGCTCTATCTGCAAACCGAGATAATGATTAACACTGCTGGTTGTTATCTCAAATTCTTGTTCCAAATCACTCATTAGTAAATTAATTACTTCCATAGATTCTGATATGATTAGTCCGTCATCAACGTGAATGGCTAGAATGGTCAAGAATTCACCCTTATTATTGACAAAAACACAGGGGTCTGCACTTGTTTCTGTCAGTCCAAATTTGTTCAACACACTGGTGAATCGTTTATTCCATAGTCTAGAAGCTTGTTTAAGTCCATAGATACTTTTCTTCAGCTTGCATACCTTTTTGGTACCATCCTCAAACCCTTCTGGCTGTTTCATATATATTTCAGTATCTATTTCACTGTATAAAAATGCAGTTTTCACATCAAACTGCCTCATATGCATTGCTTTGGATGCTGCAATGGACAAGATTATTCTTATGGAATCAAATCTAACCACTGGACTAAAGGTTTCAGTATAGTTCATGCCTAATTTCTGTCGAAATCCTCTAGCAACAAGTCGAGCTTTAAATCTATCCACAGTTCCATCAGTTCTCCTCTTCACTTTGAACACCCACCTATTGTCAAGTATTTCTTGGTTTTCTGGGGGCTCAGTCAAGATCCAAGTTTCATTAAGATTAAGAGAATACATTTCTTCTTGCATAGCCTGTTTCCAATTTTCTGCATTGTCACATTCCATTGCATCTTGATATGAGATGGGTTCATAGCACTTCGTTATGCAGGTAGAATTTACAGTAGTATAGTTGGCATATCTGACAGGCTTTTTGATTTTTGACCTGTCTCGTAGGCTGCTTCTAATTTTATTCTCAGATTTGATGACCTCTTGATTGTCATTTTCCATAGAAGATCTACAGTTGGCTTCAGTATTTGATTCTTCTTCAAATATTCTAATTTCTTCTCCTGTTTGATTCAGGGTTTCCTCTTGAGTAGTCTGCTTATCATCAGTTGTCTCAGATATTAGGAAAGGTACACATTCAGTATTGAAAGTTTTCTCTGATTGACAGTCCTTATATAATTTGCCCATGAAAACAATGTCACGATATATTTTAACTTGATCTTTATGAGAAAACCAAACACGATACCCCTTTACTTCTGTATCGTAGCCAACTAGAAAACCTTTTTCACCTTGGAATCCCATTTCTGCCGTCTCTCCTTTGGAATGTGTGTATAAACCATCTCTCCAAATATCCTGAGTTTGGTCACATCATAATCCAATCCATTCCACATTTTGTGAGGTGATTTGCCATTGACACTGCTTGTACCTGTTCTATTCAAAATATAAGTTGCTGTATTAATGGCTTCAGCCCACAGTCGTATTGGCAGCCCACTTGCATGAATCATTGTTCTTGCAGTCTCCACCAAAGTTCTGTTCTCACGTTCGGCTGCACCATTCTGTTGAGGACAATAAGTTACTGATTTTTGATGTGTTATCCCATAATTCTGCATTATTTTTCGCACTTCATGGTTAATGAATTCTAGTCCATTATCAGTTCTGATCACTTTAATGCCATTTTCAATTTGTTTTTCAGTAGTTTTTATGAAAGATTCCAAGTGTTCCGCAACTTCAGATTTATGTCTTAGAAAATACACAGTTCTCCAATGTGAATAATCATCTTTTAACAAAAGAAAGTACCTTGAACCACCAATAGAATCAACTTGCATAGGGCCACACAAATCACAGTGAATCAGTTCACCTGCCCTTTTTGACTTTGAATCACTTTTGTGGAAAGGTAATTTATGAATTTTCCCAACGACACAATCTTCACACAAACTTTTATCTTCTTCCTTAAATTGAATCTGCCTATCTTTCAGAAACTTTTTCACATGGGGAAAATTTTGATGAGCAAGTCTTTTGTGCCAAATTTTAAGATCTTCCTTGGTAGCCACATTTGCTTGAACACTGTCATTTTCACTAAGTGAAATCTTAAATTTCATCCTATACAACCTTTCTTCACGAACTCCCACTGCAACAACATTCTCTCCCTTGAAAAGTCTGCATGTTGCCTTGTCAGATTTAAATTGTATGCCCTTGTCTAATGCTGCTCCAAGTGAAAATAAATTAAACCGAATATCTGGCACATATAAAACATTTGACAAATACTTTTCATTCCACCTTTTACCATCAAAGGCTAGAATGTTTATGTCGCCTTTCCCATGTGAAGTAATATAACTACCATCACCAATACAGATTTGGACTTCACTCTCAAATGGACTGTAATTTACAAACCATTCAATTTCATTACACATGTGATCAGTAGCACCAGAATCTAAAAACCATGCATTTTTATTTACATGATTGGCTGCTAAAATTTTGCTTATCAAAGCATCCCCTCTTAGTTCACACTGATTCCGACCTTGATGCTTTGATACAGTACTTCTGCATTCTTTTGCACAATGACCGGGTTTATTACACTTGAAACAAATGGTTTTGCAATCTTTAGCCCAATGACCAGGTTTATTACATTTGAAGCACTTACCTTGTTTTCTTGAATTTTTATTTGTAGGACAGGGATTATTCTTAAAATGATTACTTCTTCCTTGTGTACCTGCTGCAAATGCTTCCCCCTTCACGTCTTCCTGAAGATTAAGGCGTTTTTCCTCCATCAATAATCTTGATGTCAAATTTGCTAATGTCTGTTGATCCGGATGTGTTGATTCCCATGCACTCAGAAAATGGTTATAACTTTTTGGTAGTGTCATTAACAGTTTTGTGATCACCATAGAATCTGAAATATTTTCACCTTGATTCCTTAACCGATGTACCAGGTCTTCTAATTGTGAAATATATGTAGCCATATCATTTGAAATATCCTTTTTTAGGTTATACCATTGCTGCTGGAGTAAATGTATGCTTACACTGTTTTTCTGTTCATAAACTGAAAGTAATTTGATCCACATAGCAGCTGAAGATTCACAGTTAATGATATGTAGCAATGGCTTGTCTTCAATTGATGTTCCAATAACTTTCTGAGCTGCATTGTCCAACTTATTCCATCTTACAAGATCTTTTTCATACTTCAGCCTTGCTTCAGTATTCATGTTGTCATTACACTCTGGTTTAATTACTTCACCTGTGACAATGTCCCAAGCTCCCATAGCACTTAAAGTAACACGAACTTGAAATTTCCAGGCAGACCAATTTTCAATGCCTTTGAGTTTTGTAATTCTAGAAATTTCGTTTTCCATCATTTTAACACAGCAGAAATAACCTTAAAACTTTTGCTCACACAAGTTTAATACTACAATAATGCACCCACTATTCAGTTTTACTTTTGTCAGTTCAAAACTTGTCAATCAGTGATTACTGGGCCCATAACCTGTTGAAAGGCTAAATATAATACCACTGATTCTCACAAAAGGATAATGACAAGTTTTATTAACAAGAAAAACTGCTACAGTTATCTTTAACTCAAGAGGCACACAACCATTAGGCAAGAGACAAAGAGCAGTAAATCTACAAAAAGTCTGTATATGCATTTACTCTTTGCAAAGAACTATTATGCCAAAGCATAGACAACTGCAAAGTGGACAAAACATAAGACAGTAACACAGTACTTTAAAATAATAATAATAAACATTTTTTAATTGATTATCACAACAGTTGCCTTAAGCAATTAGGCTATCCAGGTGCATGCAGTACAGGCTGTGAGCAATATGAACAAATGGCCAGGGGTACTGCCATCGTAGTGTGTTATATTCTCAGAACTTGGCATGGACAGGTAGTGTAACTGGGCAGCCTATTTGGTTAAGGCAACTGCAGGCCCAAAGCAGAAAACCCGTGTTAGAATCCCGGTCTAGCACAAATTTTCAAGTTCTCTGCTGAATTTAAGTCTGTGCCCTGAAATAGTCAACATTTTTCAGTATTTCAAATTCATAAAATTACAGCTGTTACTATCAACCACTGGTGTCTTGTTCTTCGACACCACATCAATAATTTACCGGCAGAACAAGGGAACTTAAAAGAACCCATCACGATCCATAATTATTATTCTCATTCTATGCGACAATTTTCAAGGAACATTCAACTGTCATTGCCAACATCAATGCACTATGTAGCCACAATCAATTTTTTTTTTTATCATTTAATTTTCATAAGTGAAAAACCTCAATAGTAGATCTGTTGGTAAATTATTAAAATATGTAGGCTTAAATATTGTGTTGCTTGCAGTGGCCATTTTGAGCAGCAGCTGAATTGTATTTCACTGTAATGTTTTAAAAATAAAAGCCTTTTGCTACTGCGAATGGTTTTATTTTTTTAATATTAAAAATTAAAAAAAATATAAAAATAAAACCATTCGTAGTAGCAAAAGGCGTTTATTTTTAAAACCTTACAGTGAAATTAAATATTGTGATACAGCATCAGCTATCCTAAGTAAATGTAATTACGTATTTACTGAAAAATAGCTATCTACAGTTTGAAGTTATGCCAGACTATATTAACACTAATGACAAATAGTGCAGTCAATAGTTACAAAAACAATGCAGTCAAAAGTTATTCCAAATTTGATGCAAATACTGACTTGAAGGGCTGGCTAATAGAATTGAGGAATACAGTTTCAAATGAGATAAAAGCACCTCTTCCCCATCCTGGGCGAGGTGATCAGATCTTCTGTTGCACATACGGTACCCAGACAACTGGATGTGGTCTTAATTTAGAACTGAAAAATCCCAATAGTATAAATATGAATTATAGACCTTAGTAACAGAATGACATGTATCTATGCCCAAGGTTTAGTGTCATTGTTGGTAACATTTGCTCCACATTCAATGCATGTATGTCATTTTGATGACAGTAATAGTTTAATCAGACTGAAGGCAGGGTTGGGAATGAGTAAGCTGTTCCCAAAATTCTCTATATTTAATGTTTTCTCTGATAAATAATAAACTAAAAACAAAAGTTGTATAAGGAATAGTGAAATTTTCACCAATTATTTTGATCTTATGTATACATACTGTATGCTTTACTTACAATTTACTTCACAGGAGTGTCAGAACAAGACAAAGATCACTTAGTATAACATAACAATACAGAATATAATGTTCCAGAAGTACCAGTATTTCAACACACAGACTATTTACATTAAAAATCATATTTGCACAGCAGTTCATTTGAACAATGCAGAGTTTACTAGGCATGGTTTCATTTCAGAAGGTATAACCCTGTTTCACTCCAGTGTCATAAATAGTGAATCCAATTACAGGATGACTTCCACTGTGGCTTTAACACACAGGTGAGTTATGTGCCATGCATCATTGGGCAATGGTGAAAACCTGAGCACCTAGATTAGTAATCTGACACTTCTGATGAAGAGCAAAGACACATACAGTCACAAATATTATCATTTCAAGCACACAAATTTGGATTCGTCAATAATATCCAAGAAAAGCACAGAAAAAATACCATTGTAAAAATCAGGATAGTATTCGCAAGCTCTTTTGCAGTCAGGTGTCCAATTAACTTCCAGCAGCTTTGGCTGCATGTGCTTCACATCACTGGTGTCTGCTTGCCAGGCCAACATTAGGTCTGCTGCATACACAGCGCGAGACTGGGGGCTATTTGCTATGCCAGCAGGAGGCATTTTGCTTGAAGCTGCAATGAGCATTTCTTTAAACATGGAAAATATTTTTTCTTCTATTTCTTTCCAGGTTACACTAGGATACTGTTTCTCAAATTTCACAACAAAATCATCACACAGCATTCGACAGAGTGTTGCTTTTTCTTTGTAATTCATAACAGTGAAATGTTTCTCGTAGTCATCTAAATTATTTAAATCAAATGGTTTATTAGCAAATCTCAAGAAAAAATTCTTGTATACGAATGCCGATAATGGTTTTACGCTCTTAAGTAACAAGACATATCTTAAATCAAATTTCACAGCTCCACAATCAGGTCTTTGAAAAAGTACTGGATCCTCAATATACTTCTGTGCTATTTTTGGTCCACTTAATGGGAGTCTTAAAATATAGTTTAAATTATCCGTAATGTGTGTGTCCAAACCCCTCGCAAGATTAAATGGTTTGCATATCCAATGGTTATCTAAGCCTTTCTCAGCCCTGTGCTGATAGTAAGATACAAATTGTGGTAATTCGGTTTTTAAGTTGAATGTAGTTGGTAGCCAAAGTGGGTATGTTACAAGTGTATCTCGTAGAACACTACAACTATCCTTAGCAGTCCTGCGACACACAATGGCAAGGAGATCTTTAACTGTTATTACATGTTCAAATGGAAATTGATTGACAAATTTTTCGGCACATGATTGGCTAAATTCCTTAAAGTCTTTAAAATGTTCAGTGTACCACAGGATGTCTGCATTTTCTTCATTGTAGGTTATTTCAAATTTAGGATGCCGCAGATAATCATTAACAAATGCATACTGAGAAAAAACTAGAATCTTTTCCTTTGAATTGACACTTGCTGTCGCGAGTTTTGATGTGTCTGGCAGTGTTTCTGCCGTATGTCCTTGCAAGAAATAGGAACTCTCTGGTTCTGACTGACTGAAATTTTCGGCGAGAAATGATTTTGGTACCCAAGGAATCAGTAGTGCATCTCTAGTTTTTGAATCGTATCGAGAATTTTCAATGTAGTCCCTTGTTACTTCTTCGCCATAATCCACGCTTTCAATAGGAAATAACAGTGTGTATGTAATTTGATCGGGTAGGAAAATAAACGGCACTGTTCTAAACGTCGGGTTATCAGAGTGTGGAATTGCAGAACCAAACTCGTCCATTACATACCAAACTGGCATGCTTTCTTCAATGTCACCCATTGAAGGAATTGAATAGGTTTGATTGAATTTCCACATTTCATCAAAAACATTATTGACTAGGGCCTCAGAATCCCCTTCCCCGGTTTCCTGGACACCCATCAAATGAACCATCCGAGCAAGAAGAGCAGGCATGCTTTTCAAATTCTTCCTTGCGGAATCAACACGGTACGTCCATGCATGGTCTATGAGATATATATGCTGTGGGTCCAAAGCATCAACGCCGGCTTCACACGAAATGAAAACACGATACTGAGGTCTGTAAATGTTAACACAATCACCAACGTCGTCGTCGTCATATTCAACACGTGCAACAGAAAAAGTATTCCCTGCATCAAATATTTCATCATACAGTTTTCTACAGAGCGTTTTCCAGTAACGTTCTGGTACACGAGACGATTCAAGCTGAATTCTGTGCAGTGCTATAAACGCTGAATAAGCTGGCAAAGACGGATTATCCATTGCCGCACATAAAATGATCTGGGAAAGTTCTTCAGTTAAGGCTTCATAATGCAAATATTAAGACGTGGCTTACTATAAAATCTATTTGATACAATTCGCACTAATACAACAGCAATTACGACACAGCGTCACACACTACCTCCTCACCGGGTGGCCTTCGTTTCACGCAAGACTTGTATTGTAATAACTAGGGATGCAAACGATACATCGATGTTTTGAAAACATCGTTGTTCGTCCATAAACATCGATGTTAACTTCGATGTTTTGAACAACGATATATCGCCGATGCATCGACGACAGAAGTCCAAAACTATCGACATCGTTCAACAATTGATTGGCAACTCCATTATTAAGGCCAATTCACACTGTCCGTCACGTCAACGTCACGTCACGGAACCGTCACGTCAAGTTGTATTCACACTGTCCGTCCGTGTCCGTCACGTCAATTCGTCCATCTCAATACGCGATGTTGAAAGTGAGGTTATGAATGGCGATTTGTTATGTAGAAAGTCATAGTTTAACACTAGAATCGACGAAACAACAATGCTAAATGTTATTGACGGCCAAAGAAAACTTTACGACGTATGTTTTTGGCCAACTTACTGGGAACTGAAACAACATTTCAAAACATCGACATCTATTTTCAAGCGAAAAAATAAACATACGAAAACATCAAACAATACTTATAAGAGCATGGATAGCGCCTGATTACATTGTCCATTACGATTTGTCCGCTGACATTGTTAATACCATCGTAAACAACTGAATTGTTGTCTTTCATTAGAACTGAATTTTTCATTTAAAATGTTATTTAATGAAAAATGCGTAATCAAATTACAATCTTATTCAAATAAACAGTTTGCTTTAGTCTTTTCTGTTACAATGTCACATGACATAAACCATTTTTTGGTTTCATATATCAGACTTCGATTTTAGGGGGACACTCAATTGACAAAAATATTTAAGTCGCCATGAAACATTTGAGATTTGCCCCTAAAACGAAGTATAACAACGAAATAAAGATTAATAAGACACATTTGCATATAAACAGTGCACTCGTAGTCTGCAACATGTAATTCGCGTGTCGAAAATAGGTTAACTTCCGATGTTAGCAGACGGCCGTTCCGTCAAAACATTCTTCTCGAGAAAGCTTGACGGACGGTGACGTGACGTGACGGTCCGGTGACGGACAGTGTGAATGCCGCCATTAGAAATACATTGCGGAATGTTCTGACGGACGGTGACGTGACGTGACGTGACGGACAGTGTGAATTGGCCTTTACTCTATTAATAGCTCAGTCAGCGTCAGCTCAAGTGTGGAGTTCCTGCTGTCGTCGCTCGTCGCTGTTTTCATACTTTTGAAATAATAGGTAATTGAAATATGAAACAATCTGATGTTTGTCCAGCACGGGCTGCTGGCATTACTGAAATTTCACCCTCCAACATCAGTGGAATCGAATCTTTGACAGTGTTAAGGCCAATTCACACTGTCCGTCACGTCACGTCACGTCACCGTCCGTCAGAACATTCCGCAATGTATTTCTAATGGCGGCATTCACACTGTCCGTCACCGGACCGTCACGTCACGTAAACATCCGTCAAGCTTTCTCGAGAAGAATGTTTTGACGGAAAGGTCGTCTGCTAACATCGGAAGTTAACCTATTTCCGTCACGCGAATTACGTGTTGCAGTCGACGATTGCACTGTTTATATGCAAATGTGTCTTATTCATCTTTGTGTTGTTGTTGTATCTCGTTTTAGGGGTAAATCTCAAATGTTTCATGACGACTTAAATATTTTTCTCAATTGAGTGTCCCCCTAAAATCGAGGTCGCATATCAGAAACCAAAAAATGGTTTATGTTACGTAACATTGTATCAGAAACGACTGAAGCAAACTGTTTATTTGAATAAGATTGTAATTTGATTACGCATTTTTCATTAAATAACACTTTAAATGAAAATGTCAGTTCTAATGAAAGACAAAAATTCAGTTGTTTACGACGGTATTAACAATGTCAGCGAGCAAATCGTAATGGTTAAAGTATACAGCGATCCGCCTGACGCCTGCTAGCATCTTACGGAACTACTAGCACAGTGGTGTAGGGGTGGTTTCTTCTCTGTATATGTTCATCTGACCTGCTGGTAACATGACTATTTCGCTGCAACGCCACCAAATAGTGTTGTCTGCAGTAGCGCGCCCTTTTTAAGTTACCTTGGTAGTGATAGTCACGGACAGAAGCAACAACTTAGTCTAATATAAATATATATTTTGTGGCAGCATCGTGCCCAGTAACCATTCCCAGCTATCGCTTCAAATTGAAGTTCTGTTATGTCATTTTAGCGCGGGATCAAGCTAATTCGTATACTTTCAGGACACGCATAACCGCAAACGTTACTTTGACAGTTTTAAATGTGTTTTTAGCTGATGTAAAAACCTATACTAGATGGAATTTAAATTATTAAGACTGGCTTTCATATTTAGAGATTTATTTAATTTCACGAAGTGATATTAATTGGTTAGCCCCATAGGTAGTTTAATCCATTAACGCCTAGCTTTGCCATATGGCAACGGTGCACCTGTCTGTACTTTGCTGGCCGCGGTGACCGAGGGGCTCCAGTTACGGTCTGTACGGCCGCTACGGTCGGGGGTCCGAATCCCCCATCGGGCATGGATATTTGTGCCGTCCTTAATATAAGGTAGTTGATAAGTATTTTGTAAGTTTAGGGACTGATGACCCCGTAGTTAAGTCCCATAAGCTTAACAAACATTTGAACATCTGTACTTTATATTTTCCTACTTACTCAGATTTGAAGGTATAGTTGTGCAGAACATCTTTGTGAACGCAGAGAAGTATGCAGAACTCAACAATATAGTCGTTTCTCGTTTCCATCTAATTGTTGTGGTGCTACTATCAAAGTAATGGGACCACTGCGAGACGCTGCAGACAACATGAGTTTGCGCTTCGACTAAGTTAATTATTGAGGCTATAAAATCGTTTTTTAAAGAAATATATAATTTAGTTGTGTTATAGATAGACTCCTGAATGTGATATTACAGTATTTAATAATTTAAAATAAACCGTGACCAGCAGATCTTGTTCTGAATGTTGCTGTTGCCATATGGCAATGCTAGGCGTTTGCACTACCTATATTATTTTTCGTGCTACTTCTATATTTTAGGCCTGGCTTTTCGCTTGCTGAAGCATTAGATATGTTGAGCATTTAGTTTGTGTTGAGAGTGGCAATTCAAAACTCTCAACAGAATTTCTTTATGTCTTTCTATGTGTTTTTTTTTTTTATTTATTTTTTTTTTTGTTTTTTTTTTATTTTTTTTTTTTTATTAAAAAGTAATAAAATATACCAGGACGATATTTCAGCAGTCATTATTACAAGCAAATTTACATTTTGTGTGCCAGAAGAACGTCCACAGCTCTCTAATTTTATCAGGTTATGGGCCCAGAGTTATGCTGATTTGCAGGATTCGTAATTTTCTTGTTGAAGACGCGATCTCACTCTTAATTATGGTTGACGAAGCAGAGAAATACAAAATTCCACTGTTGGATGGAACCAATTTTAGTAATTGGAAATTTCGAATTGAGGTGCTCCTAAGTGAGATGGACCTGCTGGAATTTATTCAGAAGAATTATTCAAGAATGATCGTATTTGATGATAATGATAAAGGAAAAGTACACACAAAGAAAGAAATGCAATTAGCGTCTTTGAAGAAACGTGATAACAAGTGTATTTCTCAAATCATACAGAGAATTGCGGACAATTATTTAGAATACGCTAAAGATAAAACTACGTTGTTTGATCTGTGGTTGTAACTGTGTAATGTTTTCGAGAGAAGAGGAATGGCGAGTCAGTTATTAATTCGGAAAAGTTTATTAATGACGAAATTTGACTCGACAAGTAACTTTCTTCTGGATCATTTTCTACAGTTAGAAAAATTAATTCGCGATTTGCGATCATCTAGAGCAAGATTAGACGAAACCGACGTCGTTTATCATCTATTGTTGACAATGCCGCCGGATTATGACAGTCTAGTCACAGCGCTAGAAACACTGTCACCAGGTACGTTAACTCTAGATTTCGTGAAGAACAGACTTCTGGATGAAGAGACGAAGAGGAAGGATGCTGTCAAGGAAGACCATATTAACTTATCGACTGGTTTTTTTTTTTTTTTTTTTTTTTTTTTTTTTTTTTTTTTTTTTTTTTCTCGTTGCCGTCTAGACAGAAGTCCGGTTAGACTGATAATATTATTAAATCAGATAACAGTGGTAGGACTACTAAGCGTTTTAGTTTTCCGTGTTATAACTGTGGTTTGAAAGGGCATAAAATGTCAGATTGCCGAAAACCTAAGAAAAACTAAGCACAGAAACCGAAACATAGTTCTGCAGGGGCAGCGTCTGATACTCAGAGCGTGAGAGAAAATAATTACTGTTTTCCTGCCTTATAAAAAATTCGCAATGTCAACTGAAATTAAGTGGTATTTAGATTCTGGAGCGATAGAGCATTTAATAAATAGTAATATACAGTTGAAAAATGTAAAGAGGTTGCCAGAGCCAATTAAAATCAATGTTGGGAAGTGTGTAACATTTCTATACCTGTATCCGAAATGTGTAGGTGAAATTGAAGTTACAAGTTGTGTAAATGGTAAGAAAATTACGATTTTGATTACAGATGTTCTGTCAGTTCCAGATCTTACCTATAATCTGCTGTCAGTACGTAAATTAGAATCAAAAGGTTTGCGGGTGATTTTCGAGAATGGTAAAGGTATTATTCAGAAGGACGATATAACTCTCGGCATTGCAGAGAGTCAAACATGAACACAATGAATTTTGTACATAAGGAACCTCACTGTCATGTAACTTCACCAACTGAGACCATTGAACTATGGCACGAAAGGTTGGCTCATCTGAGTAACGATAATATTTGTAAGTTGCAGATGCAAGTGGATGGAATGAATTTCAAATCTGACAAATCGGGTCATGGTATTTGTTATACTTGTGTTGAAGGGAAACAGATACCAAAGGCGCATAAAAAACAAAGAATAAAAAGTACCAGGCCATTAGAACTCATTCACAGTGATCTAATTGGACCCATTACACCAGTCTCATACGATGACAAAAGGTATGTTTTGACATTTATTGATGACTTTACTCATTTTGTTTGTGTACATTTTCTGGAAACGAAGTCAGAAGTGCCAAAGTATTTCAAACTGTTTGTAGCTATGTCTTCAGCTCATTTTAACTTGAAAATAAGTCGTTTTCGCTTTGATAATGGGTAAGAGTATATATCTAATGGGCTGAAGTCTTTTTTTTCTGAAGATTTGGGTATTAAATTTGAGTTTAAAATGAGATATTCACCGCAACAGAATGGAGTTTCTGAACATCTTAATAGGACTATTTTGGACAAAGCGCGTTGTATGCTTCTCAAATTAAAACTTGATAAGAGTTTTTGGACAGAAGCAGTATTGACTGCTGCCTATATCACAAACAGAAAAGTCCAACTACAGCCTTGGATGGAAAAGTACCAGCAGCTCTCTGGTATGGGAGAAAACCTAATTTAGAGAAGATGAAGGTTTTTGGTTGTATTGCATTTTTAAAAATTCCAAAGGAACTTCTAGCAAGAAAATTTAGGTAATTTCGCAGATATCCCGTATAGAGCGGATATAGCGAGGTTTCGACCTCCAAACGATATATATCGTATCGATTAAGTAACAAAACGATAGGTATCGAACAAGTGAATGTCGTAGTAGAATAATGGATTAAATTGCCGGGCCATTTGAATAGTGACATTCTGTTGTTTCGTGTTCAATGTAATGGCTAATGGAAGTGTGATTTCGTCACTGACATGAAAGGAACTGATTCCGAAACTGTCAACTACAGAGAAATGTAAAGTGTTTTCCAATTTTTTAAATGTTGTAATTTTATAGAGATTTTCCTGTTTGCTATCATATATCAGTAACTGTATACATATATAACACACACACACACACACACACACACACACACACACACATATATATATATATATATATATATATATATATATATATATATATATATATATATATTATTTTTAATAAATAATATAGTGAGGACAGTTACAACTCACCGCAAAGACGTGGCGACGAGATGCGACAGGCACATACAAAAGACACACACATACAACACATTCAGCTATCGGCCATGGCCTTCCTCAGAAATAGAGCACTCACGCAATCACACAGGCACACAACACAGTCATACAACCATCACCTCCGACTGCCACACTTCGAAGTGTGGCAGTCGGAGGTGATGGTTGTATGACTGTGTTGTGTGCCTGTGTGATTGCGTGAGTGCTCTATTTCTGAGGAAGGCCATGGCCGATAGCTGAATGTGTTGTATGTGTGTGTCTTTTGTATGTGCCTGTCGCATCTCGTCGCCACGTCTTTGCGGTGAGTTGTAACTGTCCTCACTATATTATTTATTCCAACCTGGACTTTCCATTATTATATATTATTTTTTTAATATTTATAATGTCACACACACACCGATTCAGGCTTTTACTTCTTTATAGTAACGTTTTATTTTTTACACTATCAACAGTTTTTATTGTATTACTCTTAGAAACTACTTGCTATGAAAGTCAAAACACCATATATATATATATATATATATATATATATATATATATATATATATATATATATATATATATATAGTAATTATACATATCACAGCCCACCTCCATAAAATTACAACTTTTTTTTTTTTTTTTTTTTTTTTTTTTTTTTTTTTTTTTTTTTTTTTTTTTTACACACATTACTCTTCCTTGCACTCCAAAATCTTGTCTCTGAACTTCTCAAACTTCCTTCTTGCCACAGGTTTGGTCAGGAGCTCAGCCACTTGTTCTTCAGTAGGGCAGTAAGATATTTCAAACATAGGCCTACCATCATGATACATTTCAGAAATAAAATGGTATCTAACATCAATGTGTTTACTTCTATGGCTGAGTTGACCTGATTTGACTAATTCTATGGTACTCTGACTGTCCACCAATAGAATTATTTTCACGTTTTTCCCTGTCAGTTCATTGAGTAGACATTTTAAATACTTAAGTTCTTTGCAGCTCTCTGCTGCTATTATATATTCAGCTTCAGTTGTGGAGAGTGCTGCGATACTCTGTTTCCTTGAGTTCCAGGCTATTGGTGCATTATTGTATAGTATCACATAGCCAGTTGTGATTTTCCTCGTCTTCAAATCTCCTGCGAAGTCAGCATCACAGTATACTTTGAGGATCACTTCTTGCTGTGATTCTTCTTTGTCATTTCGTGGTTGTGCTTGTAAAATAGCCCTGCTTTCTTTGTTCCATTTAGGTACCTCAGTGTTCTTTTTATATTTTTGACATCAGCCATGTTAGGATTTTCTACGTGTCTGCTTTCATAATTTACACTGAAAGATAGGTCTGGTCTTGTTTTCTTGGATAAGTACAGCAAACTTCCAACTGCTTGTCTAGAGGAAAATTGTAATCATCCTTAGAATTGCAAATGTCATTACTCTCAGCTATAGATGTTGTCATTTTCTTGCTGTGTATCATGTTGGAAATGTTTACAGGTAAAAACCAATGTTTGCTTTATGTTCTTTTTTAAGACTGGAATCTAAGAGACTATATAAGGAAAAAAAAACTATCTGTGGTTGTCATAGCAACAAATAAGCAACGTTTGTATTCTGTGTTTAAGTGAGTGTTCTTTAAATAAAGTTAACTTAAAAATAATTAATAACTCAGCAGGTTATGGGCCCAGAGCTCTAACAGAATAAATAAAACTAAAAACAGAATACACCAACAATTAAGAAACAGAAGAAACCACTTCAAGAATGTTTGAAGAGAGGGAAGTATTTCAAGACATACAAGTGCTTAAAGACAGTAGTACATTCAGCATGTGGGATGTTGAAATTAGAATATTGTTCAGTACACAAGATCTCTGTAATATTGTAGATGGTACAGAAACACTACAAAATTGTGAAACTGAAGAGAAAAAGAAGAAATGGCAGCAACGAGACAGCAAGGCAAAACATTATATAATGAGAACAATCGATAAAAAGGTAAAGCCACATGTATTGTGTTGTGAAACTTCTAAGGCTATGTATGATAAACTTAAAGCTATTTACAAAAGAGATGCTTCTCAAAGAATTCAACAATTACTTCAAGAATTTTACAGTTACAAATATGATAAAACTAGAGACATAGCAAGTAATATAAGTGCACTGCAGAATATAGCTTTTGAACTGAATCGTCTCCAGTCAGAAAAGATGTCAGATACTATGATAATACCTAAAATACTGTCTATTTTGCCAAATGAATTCAAACACTTTTCTCCAGCATGGGATTCATCACCCAGTGATGAGAAGACTATGGAAAATTTAATTGCAAGGCTCATAAGAGAAGAGGAACGACTGAGAAGTAACAATCAAGAAGAGAGTATTGCCTTTGGTGTTCATTTTAATAAAAGAAAAGACCTAATTTGTAACAACTGTGGTGGACATGGACATTTTGCAAGAGAATGTAAGAAGCCTAAGAAGAAAGAACACTGTTCTATATGCAAGAAAAATAACAACAAAGAAGAAGATTGCTACTTTAAAAATAAATATCAAATTCAAGGAGCAAAAACAAGAACTTACAAGCCCTGTCCTCACTGCAAGAAGACAAACCACAAAGAAGATGACTGTTATTTTAAGAACAAAGATAACACTAAAATATCATTTTTCACTTTAGAAGGTACTAAAGATGATCTAATGCCTGATGAAGAAAAGAAGATAGAAGACAAAGCATGTATTGCATATGAATGTGACAAAGACAAGACTTTGGAAGAATCCAATGAGAAAAAAGATATGGTAATGGTTGTTGATAGTGCGTGTACAGGACATATGTGTAATGAGATTGACAAGTTAACAAACGTGAAAGACTATGACAGTGTCGTGAAAGTTGCAAAAGAAGGTGAGTCAATGGAAATAAAAGCAACAGGAAACTTTGAAGGTGATAACTGTGTTCTCAATGGTGTTATGTATGTACCTCAACTAAGCAGAAATTTGATGTCTGTGAATGCTATAACTGAAAAAGATGGTACAGTTGTCTTTAGTAAACATAATGTTCAAATATACAAAGATGAAAGACTCATTTTGAAAGGACACAAAACAAGAAATGGACTGTATGAAGTAACCATTAAATCAGGAGTGCAATCACTACTGACACAAGAAGAAAAACAAGAATGGCATAAGAAGTTAGGTCATCCAGGCATAAGTTGTACTTCAAAGATCAAGAAAATGTGTGATGGAATTCCTAAGGGTTTATGCTCAGCAGAAAAATTGTGTGATGCATGTGTAAGAGCTAAGCTAACAAGAAAGCCCTTTTCTTCTGAGAGAGAAAGAGCAACAAGACCACTTCAAATAATACATACTGATATCTGTGGAGAGATAGATCCCCCAACATATGATGGATATAGGTACTACATGACAGTGTTAGATGATTACACCCATTTTTGTGTGACCTATTTGTTAAGATACAAGTCGGAAGCTCCAAGATTCCTAAGGAAATATGTGCTAGAAAGTGAAAATCAGTTTGGTTTAAAAGTGTCAAAAATAAGGTGTGATAAAGGTGGTGAATACACCAGTAATGATTTTAAGAATTGGTGTGAAGGAAAAGGAATTGTGCTAGATTATAGTATTCCTTATAGTCCTCAACTCAATGGGAAAGCAGAAAGATTAAATCTAACAATAATGAACAAGGCAAGAGCTTTGATATTTGATAGCAAAATGCAGAAAGAGCTATGGGGAGAGGCAGTTCTCACAGCTACATACTTAATTAACAGGAGCCCAACTGTCAATCAAAGTGCAACACCTGCAGAAAAATGGTTTGGGAAAAGACCTGATCTGTCAAGACTTCAAATTTTTGGATCAAATGTTTTTGCCAAAAATCTAGGATACTTGAAGAAACTAGATGAAAGAAGTAAACCATACATTTTTGTTGGTTATGCCCCCAATGGCTATAGACTTTTTGATGCAGATAGAAGAAATATTGTGGTGTCAAGAGATGTTGAATTTGAAAAGAAAGTGACAAAAGAAACTATACAGAAAATTCTTGTTATTGGTGAACCATCAAATGATATTAACAAACAAGTAAATGAAATTCAAAAGCAAGAAAATGGAGGAGAAGAAGAACAAGAAAGTGAAGAAGAAGAAAAAGAAGAAAGCGTATGCAACGAAAACACAAGAAATTATAATCTTAGGAACAGAATTAATTTGAAGAAACCTTCAAAGTATGATGATTATGAAACAGCATTACTTTCATTTGAGGAATGTATTAATGGTCCAGACAAAGAAAATTGGTTAAAAGCAATAGAAGAAGAAAAGAAATCACTTGAACAAAATGAAACATGGAAGGTGATCACTCCAGAAGAGGCAAAAGAGAAACAGATCTTAACAAGCAAATGGATCTTTAAGGTCAAAGATGATGGTAGATATAAGGCCAGACTGGTTGTCAGGGGTTGTCAACAAGAAAAGGGAATCGATTTCAAGGAATTATTCAGTCCAGTAGTAGATATATGTTCATTAAGACTGTTGTTTGCTCTGGCAGCAGAGAAAAATTTCCATATAAAACTGTTTGATGTAAAAACAGCATTTCTCTATGGGAAGCTAGATGAAGAGATTTTTATGAAGGTACCTGAAGGATACCAAGAAGCTGGACAAATCTGTGTTTTGAAGAAAGCTCTGTATGGACTAAGGCAAGCTCCATCAAAATGGAATAAAACTCTGACAGAGTTCCTAAAATCAGAAGGACTAATTCAGTTGAAATCAGATCAGTGCATATTTAAAGATGTAACTGAAGAAATGTACATGGCTATACACGTCGATGATGAAATCCTAATAGGAAAAGACTTGGACAAAATTGAAAATATTCTTATGAAACTAAAGAAGAATTTTGAAATGTCTGTGGTAGATAATCCAGACACATACGTAGGCATACAAATAATGAAGACAGAGAATGGAATATTTCTTCATCAAGAACAGTATGTGAAGAAAGTACTAGAAAGATTCAATATGACTAACTGTAAGGGTATGAAGACTCCATTAGTTCCAGAAGGGAAGATAAGTGAAGAAAATCAAGAAGATGAAAACATTAAATTTCCATATCGTGAAGCTGTAGGTAGTCTTTTGTATTTGTCATGTAAAACAAGACCAGATCTTGGATTTGCAGTGAATTATGAGAGCCGCTTCACAGAAGACCCTAAGAAAAGAGATTACAAAAATGTAAAAAGAACTCTGAGATACATACAAGATTCTAAGAACTTTGGCCTTTTTTATAAGAAGAAAGATAATGAAGAAGATGACACTATTCATATACATGTCTACTGTGATGCTGATTATGCAAAAGATTTAAGAAACAGGAAGAGTACAAGTGGTTACATTGTTCTCTATAATGATGCTCCAATCATTTGGTGTTCCAAGAAACAGAGTGTGGTAGCTACTTCATCTACTGAAGCGGAGTACATTTCAGCAGCAGAATTCACTAAAGAAATTAAGCATGTTAAGACCCTACTGCAAGAGTTAACAAGAAGAGAAGTGAAGATCACTCTTCATGTAGATAATCAGAGTGCTATTCAAATGATCAAATCAGGACAGTTAATGAGAAGAAGCAAAAATATAGATGTGAAATTTCATTATGTTAGTGAACAATACAGAGAAGGGTTGTTTGAGATACAGTACTGTAATACAGACAATCAATTAGCAGACATATTGACTAAAGCTCTGCAAAGAGTAAAGTTTGAGAAATTTAGAAATGCTATTATGAAACAGATAATATGACATTAGTTATTCTAAAACATATTAAGTGACACTTTACTGTGTAGTAAACTAAAAGTATGGAATTTGTGCTTTAGATTTTGTGTGAAAACAAACATTGTATTTTAAGGGGGGATGTTGGAAATGTTTACAGGTAAAAACCAATGTTTGCTTTATGTTCTTTTTTAAGACTGGAATCTAAGAGACTATATAGGGGAAAAAAAACTATCTGTGGTTGTCATAGCAACAAATAAGCAACGTTTGTATTCTGTGTTTAAGTGAGTGTTCTTTAAATAAAGTTAACTTAAAAATAATTAATAACTCAGCATATCATACCATACTTTTTCAGCAATTTGATAGCATAGTTTTCCTGGTGCAGGAATAGACCATATTTGCTTCTATCAATTTCTATACCCAAATAGGTGTTTGGATTTGCTATGACTGTCATATCAAATTCTCTCTCTAAATTTTCAAGCAGTATATTCCTTCTGTTTTTGTTATTTCCCATGAGTATTCCATCATCCACATGAATAGCAAGAAATAATTCTCCAGTTTCATCTTTGAAAATGCATTGATCTGTATTCAGCTGCTGCATTCCTTGTTGTCTTAGGAAATGTGTTAATCTCTTATTCCATTTTAAAGGGGCTTATTTCAATCCATATAAGGATTTCTTCAGAATGCAAATTTTGCCTTTATCTTTGTATCCTTCAGGAATCTTCATATACACTGGTTCATCAAGTTCTTCATACAAAAAGGCAGTTTTTACGTCAAAAGTCTTTATAATATAGTTTCTCTCAGCTGCTATCGCAAGAATCAATCTAAGGAAATTTGTATCCACCACTGGACTAAAAGTTTCTTTGAAATCTATTTCTTATGACTGTTGACAACCTCTTGCAACAAGTTTTGCTTTATAGCGACCATCTTCTTTAAGTTTCATTACCCATTTACTGGTCATTATGTTTTTTCCTTCTGCATCTTCTTTCTTGATTTTTGTCCATGTATTATTCTTTTGCAGGCTTCTCTTCTCCTCTTTTATAGCTGCTTGCCATTTTAGTTTGTCTTCACTTTTCATACACTCTTGATATGTTAAGAGAGCTTCTGTATCTGATTCATTTAGTTCATAATCAACAAATCTTGATGGTTTCTTCAGACGGTTTCTGTTTCTCATGCCAATTTTGTTCATTGTTTTCTTCTTCGGTCTCATTATTTTCAGGTTTATTTTCTTCTTCTACTTGCTTATTATTTTCTGGTTTATTCTCATCTCTATAATTGTCTAAGTTATTTTCTTCTTGCTCCCCATCTTCCCATGCCAATAAACTCCTCTGTCTTCTTTCTTGTTCAGGGAATTTATTTGTGAATGTCACATCTCTTGAAATTCTTACATTTTTAGTTACTGGATTCATTATTCTGTAACCATTTCTAGCATATCCCATGAAAATTCCTTTTTGTGCTCTGTCATCTAATTTCTTGAGTTTTCAAGTTTTCTTCAGTTCCAAAGATGCCTAAATTTGAAATGTCTGGTTTTCTTCCATACCAGATTTCAGCAGCTCTGTTGATGAAAGAACCATGGACAACTTAATTGCTAGACTTATGAAAGAAGAAGAAAAATTTCACAAAGAGAAGAATAAAGAAGAAACAGTGGCATTCAAAACAACTTACAAGAAGAAAATGCAAGAAAAGTCTTTTACCAGAGGAAATAAAACAGATAATAACTGGAATAAAGAGAAGAAGAAATGTGACTATCGTAACAGAGAGAATCATGTTGTTAAAGATTGTCTGTATAAGCCTATACCAAACAGAGAAAATTGCATATATTGTAAAAAGAACAATCATCAGAGTGAAAGATGCAAATTCAAGGATCAGCACATTACAGAAAATAAGAAGAAAAATGAAAAAGCAGTCATGCTAGCAGCAGAAGCCAATTTTTCAGAAAGAAACATACAGAATTTTTCTGAAGAGAATATTGACACTTTGTTTGCAGCAGATAGTGCAGGCACAGGACATATGTCACATGAAGAAAGAACAATGACAAATCTGAAGAAAATAGAAGATGTGCAAATAAATGTGGCCACTGAGAATGGTTCCATTATAGTTGACAAAATGGGTAAAGTAGAATCAGATACAGTGATTATGGAAGTAGTTCTTTATACTTCCAAGCTGGGAAGAAATTTGTTCTCAGTTCATGCAGCAATACAAAAAGGTGCAATAGTAATTATTGATGATAAAAAGGTGCAAGTAATGAAAGATTCTAATGTTGTTTTGGAAGGATATAAAGATGAGAATGGTCTTCATTGACATGAAGCAAGAGAAAGAATAAGCTCTATTGACAGAGAAACAAGAAGATGACATTATAATATGGCATGAAAAACTAGGACATCTTAATTTTTCTGATATGAAAAAAATTTGTGATTTGTGTCATGGTGTAGCCTACCTGACATTTTGAAGAAGACTGATGTGACAAATATAAGTGAATCTTGTCAGTTAGCCAAGAAAACTAGAAATTCCTTCAATACAGAAAGACAACGAGCAATTAAAATAATACAAAGAATTCACACAGATCTTTGTGGGAAAATATCTCCAGAATCTGTAAATTGTGAAAATTATGTCATGACTCGTCTAGATGATTATTCAAACTTTCTAACTGTGTATCTAGTCAGAACAAAAGATGACACTGTTGAATATATGAAAGAGTATGTTAACAAAGTGGAAGCTAAGTTTAACTCAAAAGTGTGTTTGGATGTGGATTTGTGTGAGTGTGTGTGTATTTGTTTACCTTCCTTTTTGTCCCCTAAGGTAAGTCCTTCCACTCCTGGGATTGGAATGGCTCCTTTTCCACTTCCTTAAAACCTGTATCCTTCCCTTTCTCCTCTCCTTCCTTCCTCTTTTTCCCAAAGAAGCCACCACTGGTGGCGAAAGCTCGAATGTTTGTGTGTTTTTGTGTGTGTTTGGTGTTTCTGTCGACAAGCCTGTACTTTAGGTAAGTCAAAAATCTTTATTTTATACCTATTTTCCCACCTGGAAAGTCTCCTTATATAACGAAAATTATAGAGGGAAACTTTCCCGGTGGGATAAACAAAAATAAAAATAGAAAACAGATGACTTACCAAAAGGACCGGCTCGTCGATAGAAACAAATAAAATAAATAAAATCACACACAAACACACATACAAGCTTTCGCAGCCTAGCTGCTTCGTCAGGCAGAAGGAAGGGAGAGGGAAAAGGAAATGATGAGGGTTTCAAGGGAGTGGATAAGGAGTCATTCCAATCCCGGGACAGGAAAGACTTACCTTGGGGGGAAAAAAAGAGGGTAAACAAAAACACACACACCCACACATTTACACAGACGCAAGTACACTTAGGCAGTTCTACAGTGTGTCTGCCTAAGTGTACTTGCGTCTGTATAAATATGTGGGTGTGTGTGTTTTTGTTTACCCTCTTCCCCCCCCCCCCCCCCCCCCCCTAAGGTAAGTCTTTCCTGTCCCGGGATTGGAATGACTCCTTATCCACTCCCTTGAAACCCTCATCATTTCCTTTTCCCTCTCCTTCCCTTCTGCCTGACGAAGCAGCTAGGCTGCGAAAGCTTGTAAGTGTGTTTGTGTGTGATTTTATTTATTTTATTTGTTTCTATCGACGAGCCGGTCCTTTTGGTAAGTCATCTGTTTTCTATTTTTATTTTTGTTTATCCCACCGGGAAAGTTTCCCTCTATAATTTTCGTGGAGTAGGAAGGATGTCATAATCCTGCCCCGAAATGAGATCCATCCTTCATGACATCCTTCCTACTCCACCGAGAGTGTCTTTCCGCCGCCCACTTAACCTCCGTAACCTCCTAGTCCACCCCTATGAAATCCCCAAACCACCTTCCCTACCTTCTGGCTCCTACCCTTGTAACCGCCCCCGTTGTAAAACCTGCCCTATGCACCCTTCCACCACCACTTACTCCAGTCCCGTAACCCGGAAGGTGTACACGATCAAAGGCAGAGCCACTTGCGATAGTACCCACGTGATCTACCAACTGACATGCCTGCACTGTGAAGCGTTCTATGTGGGAATGACCAGCAACAAACTGTCCATTCACATGAACGGTCACAGGCAGACAGTGTTTGTTGGTAACGAGGATCACCCTGTGGCTAAACATGCCTTGGTGCATGGCCAGCACATCTTGGCACAGTGCTACACCGTCCGGGTTATCTGGATACTTCCCACTGACACCAATCCTTCAGAACTCCGGAGATGGGAACTAGCCCTTCAGCATATTCTCTCTTCCCGTTGCCCACCTGGTCTCAACCTCCGCTAAATTCGAATTCCCACCCACCATCTTAACATCTTTACCTTGGTTCTCTGGACAGAGTCTCTGCCTCATGTGGCATCTCTGTCTAACTTCTAACTTCTTTGCTTTCTACAGTTCTACAGTATGTCTGCCTAAGTGTACTTGTGTCTGTGTAAATGTGTGGGTGTGTGTGCATTTATTTACCCTCCATTTTTTCCCCCAAGGTAAGACTTTCATGTCCCGGGATTGGAATGGCTCCTTACCCCCTTCCTTAAAACCCTCATCATTTCCTTTTCCCTCTCCTCCCTTCTGCCTGATGAAGCAGCTAGGCTGCGAAAGCTAGCATTTGTGTGTGTGTGTGTGTGTGTGTGTGTGTGTGTGTGTCTGTGTGTTTATTTGTTGCTATTACTGCCTGTGCCCCTTCGCCTGGTAAGTGTACTTCATCTATTTTTTACGTATAACTGTATACATATAAACACACACACACACACACACACACACACACACACACACACACATATATATATATATATATATATATATATATATATAAGTTCTACAGTATGTCTGCCTAAGTGTACTTGTGTCTGTGTAAATGTGTGGGTGTATGTGCATTTATTTACCTTCCATTTTTCCCCCCAAGGTAAGTCTTTCCTGTCCCGGGATTGGAATGGCTCCTTACCCCCTTCCTTAAATCCCTCATCATTTCCTTTTCCCTCTCCTTCCCTTCTGCCTGATGAAGCAGCTAGGCTGCGAAAGCTAGCATTTTTGAGTGTGTGTGTGTCTGTGTGTTTATTTGTTACTATTACTGCCTGTGCCCCTTCGCCTGGTAAGTGTTCTTCATCTATTTTTTACGTATATTTTTTTCCTGTTAGGAATTTTTCCTCTATAATATATATATATATATATATATATATATATATATATATATATATATATATATATATATAATACGAATATTATAGAGGAAAAATTCCTAACAGGAAAAAAATATACGTAAAAAATAGATGAAGAACACTTACCAGGCGAAGGGGCACAGGCAGTAATAGCAACAAATAAACACACAGACACTCACACACACTCAAAAATGCTAGCTTTCGCAGCCTAGCTGCTTCATCAGGCAGAAGGGAAAGAGAGGGAAAAGGAAATGATGAGGGATTTAAGGCAGGGGGTAAGGAGCCATTCCAATCCCGGGACAGGAAAGACTTACCTTGGGGGAAAAAATGGAAGGTAAATAAATGCACATACACCCACACATTTACACAGACACAAGTACACTTAGGCAGACATACTGTAGAACTGTAGAAAGCTATAATATATATATATATATATATATATATATATATATATTATAGAGGAAAAATTCCTAAAAGGAAAAATATACGTAAAAAATAGATGAAGTACACTTACCAGGCAAAAGGGCACAGGCAGTAATAGCAACACATAAACACACAGACACACACACACACACAAATGCTAGCTTTCGCAGCCTAGCTGCTTCATCAGGCAGAAGGGAAGGAGAGGAAAAAGGAAATGATGAGGGTTTTAAGGAAGGGGGTAAGGAGCCATTCCAATCCCGGGACAGGAAAGACTTACCTTGGGGGAAAAAATGGAAGGTAAATAAATGCACACACACCCACACATTTACACAGACACAAGTACACTTAGGCAGACATACTGTAGAACTGTAGAAAGCAAAGAAGTTGGAAGTTAGACAGAGATGCCACTTGAGGCAGAGGCTCTGTCCAGAGAATCAAGACAAAGATGTTAAGATGGTGGGTGGGAATTCGAATTTAGCGGAGGTTGAGACCAGGTGGGCAACGGGAAGAGAGAATATGCTGAAGGGCTAGTTCCCATCTCCGGAGTTCTGAAGGATTGGTGTCAGTGGGAAGTATCCAGATAACCCGGACGGTGTAGCACTGTGCCAAGATGTGCTGGCCATGCACCAAGGCATGTTTAGCCACAGGGTGATCCTCATTACCAACAAACACTGTCTGCCTGTGTCCATTCATGCGAATGGACAGTTTGTTGCTGGTCATTCCCACATAGAACGCTTCACAGTGCAGGCATGTCAGTTGGTAGATCACGTGGGTACTATCGCAAGTGGCTCTGCCTTTGATCGTGTACAGCTTCCAGGTTACGGGACTGGAGTAAGTGGTGGTGGAAGGGTGCATAGGGCAGGTTTTACAACGGGGGCGTTTACAAGGGTAGGAGCCAGAAGGTAGGGAAGGTGGTTTGGGGATTTCATAGGGGTGGACTAGGAGGTTACGGAGGTTAGGTGGGCGGCGGAAAGACACTCTCGGTGGAGTAGGAAGGATGTCATGAAGGATGGATCTCATTTCGGGGCAGGATTTTAGGAAGTCGTATCCTTGCTGGAGAGCCACATTCAGAGTCCGCTCCAGTCCCGGAAAGTATCCGGTGACAAGAGGGGCACTTCTGGGGTTTTGTGGAAGGTTCTTAAATTGGGGAGATGAGGAAGTGGCTCTGGCAATTTGCTTCTGTACCAGACCAGGAGGATAGCTGCGGGATGTGAAGGCTGTTATCAGGTTATTGGTGTATTGGTTCAGGGATTCAGGACTGGAGCAGACTCGTTTGCCACGAAGACCTAAGCTGTAGGGAAGGGAACGTTTGATGTGGAAAGTATGGCAGCTGTCATAATGCAGGTACTGTTGTTTATTGGTAGGTTTGATGTGGACGGATGTGTGTAGTTGGCCGTTGGATAGATGGAGGTCGACATCGAGGAAAGTGGCATGGGATTTGGAATAGGACCAGGTGAATTTGATGGGCCCAAAGGAGTTGAGGTTGGAGAGGAAAATCTGGAGTTCTTCTTCACTGTGAGTCCAGATCATGAAGATGTCGTCAATGAATCTATACCAGACTTCGGGTTGACAGGCTTGGGTGTCCAGGAAGGCTTCCTCTAAGCGTCCCATAAATAAGTTCGCGTACGAGGGGGCCATCCTGGTCCCCATGGCTGTTCCCTTTAGTTGTTGGTATGTCCGGCCCTCAAAAGTGAAGAAGTTGTGGGTTAGGATGAAGCTGGCTAGGGTATTAAGGAAAGAGGTTTTAGGTAAGGAAGTGGGTGGTCGACGTGAAAGGAAATATTCCATCGCAGCGAGGCCCTGGGCATGTGGGATATTAGTGTATAAGGAAGTGGCATCAATGGTTACAAGGATGGTTTCAGGAGGTAACAGGCTGGGTAAGGATTTCAGGCGATCAAGGAAGTGGTTGGTGTCTTTGATGAAGGATGGGAGACTGCACATGATGGGTTGGAGGTGTTGGTCTATGTAGGCAGAGATTCGTTCTGTTGGGGCTTGGTAACCGGCCACAATGGGGCGGCCGGGATGATTGGGTTTGTGAATCTTGGGAAGTAGGTAGAAGGTGGGGGTGCGGGGTGTCGGTGGAGTCATGAGGTTAATGGAGTCAGGTGAAAGGTTTTGTAGGGGGCCTAAGGTTTTGAGGATTCCTTGAAGCTCTGCCTGGACATCAGGAATGGGATCGCCTTGAAAAACTTTATATGTGGTATTATCTGAAAGCTGACGCACTCCCTCTGCCACATACTCCCGCCGATCAAGTACCACTGTCGTGGAGCCCTTGTCGGCAGGGAGAATGACGATGGAATGGTCAGCCTTCAGATCACGGATAGCTCTGTGCTGACAACACCAAAATTGCCCCTAGTGATAAAGCTTGGAAAATCTGCCCAATTATAGAAATGCTAAAAACAAAACAAAAATGTATAGATAATTTTATACCTGAAGAGCACCTGGCTTATGATGAAAGCATGGTCAAATATTTTGGCCGCCATGGATGCAAGCAATTTATTAGGGGTAAACCTATAAGATTTGGGTACAAAATGTGGAGCCTCAATAGTAAGAGTGGATATTTTGTGAATTTTGAGCTTTACCAGGGTAAAGGTCCAAAAGGGAACACAGAGTATGAGAAAGTATTTTGAAAGGCAGCAAGCCCATTATTAGTATTACTTGATGAAATTCCAGCAGATAAGAGGGGCTTAAATTATACATTTTTCATGGATATTCGATTAATGATGAAAATTCTCCTCAGAGATAATAAATATTGTTGAAATGAGATAGAATGGCTGGCCAGTACTTACCATTGTGCTGTACCGCCGATAGTAACACAAAATGAAAAAAACAGAAAAAAAGGGACAAAGGGACAAGCTTTCGGAACAGAGTTCCTTCGTCAGGTGGGAGAGAAGGGAAGAATAAAGGATGGGAATAGAAGGGAAAGGTGGTTCACGACCTAGGTCATGAAGGTGGTAAAGTTATTAAAACTGAGCCAAGCCAGAGAGGATAAATATAACTAAAAAGGAAAGATCAAGTAGTAAAGAGAAGAGAAGAGAGTGAAATTAATGATGCTGAGGGGTGTAGGAGGGGCGGGGGGGGGGGTGTCTAAAACGTTTTTCATAAACAGGGAAATATGGATGGACACACACACACACACACACACACACACACACACACACGGAGAGAGATAGAGAGAATGACAGAGAGAGCGAGAGGGCGGTAGAGAGAGAGAGGGGGGGGGGGGGTAAGGAACGGATAATGAATTGGTGAGCTGAGGATGGAGGAAGGGGAGGGGTTAGCGTAGATTTAGGCCAGGGGGGTGGCGGGAGGAGAGGATATGTTGGAGGGCAAGTTCCCACCTCCGTAGCTCTGAGGGACTGGTGTTGGTTGGAAAGTTATTAAAACTGAGCCAAGCCAGAGAGGATAAATATAACTAAAAAGGAAAGATCAAGTAGTAAAGAGAAGAGAAGAGAGTATCTCTGACGCCCACACTTCCGAAACACCACCTTCATGACCTAGGTCGTGAACCACCTTTCCCTTCTATTCCCATCCTTTATTCTTCCCTTCTCTCCCACCTGACGAAGGAACTCTGTTCCGAAAGCTTGTCCCTTTGTCCCTTTTTTTCTGTTTTTTTCATTTTGTGTTACTATCGGCGGTACAGCACAATGGTAAGTACTGGCCAGCCATTCTATCTCATTTCAACAATATTTTTCATGGATAATCTGTTTTCTGGTTCTGCACTTTTCTTGTTTTTAAAATTCTCCGGACATTCAGCCACTGGAACTATAAGAGAAAATAGGATTCCAAAAATCTGCCCTCTTGGGAGTAAAGGCTATTTTGCCAAGAAAGATTATGGATATTACGAAACTGTGATTGAGAAAAATGATGATCTACTGTATTGCTGATGGATGGACAATGCTGTCATCACAATGATCTCTTCATCATGTGGAAGCCAACCTGTTGGTACAGTGAAGAGATTTTCACAGAAAATGAAGAGGAGTGTGGTAATCCCAAGACCTCAAGTTATTGCAAAATATAACACATACTTGGGAGGAACAGACCAAATGGACCAAAACCTGGGATGTTACCGAATTGGAATTTGTAGCAAGAAATGGTATTGGCCTCTGTTAACATGTAAGTTTGATGTGGCAATGCAGAACAATTGGATTCTGTATAACAAATCACGTCAACCAAAAATGTCTCAGCTACAATTCAGACGAGAAATAGCAAATGTACTTTTATGTAACTCCCAGGTCCCTCAAAAAGGAGCTGGGACACAATCTGCATCAAAGGTTTCAACAGATAACAGGGTATCGGATTCCGTAAGGTTTGACTGGACTGAACATTTCATTCAGCACACTGAAGAGAAGAGAAAGAAAAGGTGTGCTGGAGGTAATTGCAAATCTATTGTAAAAACAATATGTTCAAAGTGCAAAGTAGGATTATGCATTGATTGTTTCATCCTGTTTCATTGTCATTAGAAGCCTGTCCATATAAAATTCATTTACTGATGTAATTATAAATTTAAATCTGATCATCAAGATCATGCTTTTAGCTCCTGTAAACGCCTAGTGTTGCCATATGGCAACGGCATTTATTTTGAAAATTAAACATGTGATAATTATTCTAACACTGCATTTCATTTATTTAACCTGCCTTGAGACATAACAAATCAAAAATAATTGAAAAATATAAAAAAATTTAATTTTGGCGCTAATGGGTTGATTTGATTTGATTTTCTCAGGGAAGCCAAAACAGTCTTGGTCCAACCCGCCACTGCCCGCACCGAAACTAAGTTTATTGTGCAGTATTGCCTGCTGTATATCTAGTAAAGCCAACCAATGCCCTTGAACAGTGCAAGGGGTCCCTTTACCAGTTCTTTATTAGACACAATTTCTTCAGGTCTGGTTGCCCCAAATGTTCTGTGCCTTTTACTCTCCAATGCAATGCATTCAAAGATTAGATGTGATGCAGTTTCATCACTGTCATCACAGATCCTACATTTAGGGTCCTCTTCTGTTATTACCATTGTATGTAGGTGTTTTTTGAAATTCCCATGGCCTGTCAACAATCCAACCTTGAGTCTAATCTCTCTCCTGTTCAGGCCCAGGATTGCAGAGCTTCTTTTAAAACATGGCTTTGGCATCATTACCTTGCCATGTTTTTGTTGATAGACTTTGGTCCAATATTCTATGTGCTGTCTTCTGAGCCAGTTACATAGCTCCAATTTGATCATTGCCTTGGTGATTGTCAGGACAGGTTCCGGTCCAATAAATGGAGTCTCTGCCCCCATCCTGGCTAATCTGTTGGCATATTCGTTGCCACTGATCCCCGAGTGGCCAGGGACTCACAATAGGTTAACTCTATTGCTTTCCCCTAGCAATGGGTTAATATGAGTGTGGATATTTTGAAGTTTGCTTTGTGACCGCATCTCTAATGGTATGTAGGCTACTTGAAACGGAAATTTTCAAGTTTAAATAGGTTGTTTTAAAATATATATGTACACAAGATGAGTAGTGGGCATTTAAAATTAACATAATGATTAACAAATTTAGTAGCCAATGGAGTCCTGAGAGTTCTGTTACTACCTTGAACTTTCTACCATATAAGTAACATCTAAGATATGTTATTCCAAAAACTAAAGCCAACATCTCATGCTCTGTGGTTCAATAGTTCCTTTCCGCCTTATCAAGCTGCCTAGATGTGTAAGCTACAGGATGTTCCCAACCATTCATTCCCTGACTTAGGACCACACTTAATGCATAATTGGATGTGTCACACGATAGTATAAATTGTGTGATGGAATCGGGAAAAATTAGCACAGGAGCAGACGTCAACAACTCTTTCAATTTTCCGAATGCTGAATTGCATTCCGGAGACCAAATAAATTTCACACCCTTCTTTAATAACTGGGTAAGGGGTCTTGCAATTTCTGCAAATTTTGGAATATATATCCTGTAGAAATTTGCTACTCCTAAATAAGATTGTAACTGATTTACAATTGTTGGTGTTGGAAAATCTTTTACAGCTTGTACCACTTTAGGATGCATTCGAATTTCTTCCTGACCTATGATATGTCCTAAATAACGGACCTCCTTCAAGGCAAAGTGGCACTTATCCAGACTCAGCATTAACTTTACGGCAAGCAGTTTGTCAAACACATCATGCAGATGTGATGCATGCTCTTGCAAATTCTTGGAAAAAATAATGTCGTCATCCAAGTACACCTTGCACTGTCTAGTCTTAAGACCCCGTAAAACACTATATAGCAACCATTGAAATGTAGCTGGGGAATTTTTCAGTCGAAAGGGCATATGCTTATACTGATAATGACCATCTGGCATAGAAAAAGGTGTATTCGGCTGATCTTCTGGTGCTACTTCAAGTTGGTGGTACCCACTTTGTAAATCCAAGGTTTTAAAATACTGACACTGACCCAAATTATCCAGGGTTTCTGTGATATTTGGCATTGGGTAGGCATCTATCACTGTCTTCTTATTTAAAACTCAATAATCACAGCAAAACCTGTACGCTTTCTCTCCATTTGGTGATTTTTTTTTTCCACTTCGTACCGTGGGCGCGGACCCTGTTACTCTCCTCAATAATATCATCTCGCAACTGCTGATCTATTAACTACTGCATAACAGGCTGCAAACAGTAAGGTAGGTGGTACGGCTTTTTATAAACTGGCACCTTGTTCCTGGTGGGAATGTAATGGTGTACTAGCAGCATTGAAGGTAATGGGCCTGAAGGATTAAATAATTCAATATACTCTTTTAACAAAGCTTCCATGGCAAACTTATGTATCCCTCCAAATGTGCAACCTTATTATTTAGTGCTAACCAGTCGACAGATTTTCCTGGCATTGCTTCCCTTTGCGTAAAATTATCTTAAAAGTCATCTTCATTTAATATTTCTAAATTTGCTAACAGGTACTACCCTCGTACCTTCAATTTCTCGCACATAGGCTATGCTCGTTATACAAAACACCTGGCTTGGTCCAGCCTGTCATTTTCCAATAATGGTTCCACAACACAGTGCCGACTTGACACTAGATTAGCCTCCGTGACCTTTGCAGTATGTTATCATGCGAGCTAACTTTGAGGGACCTAGTCTGCAGTTTAAGTGGTTTTACTTGCGCAATGGGCAAACCTTGTGACTGCAATGGTATCTCGGCGGTGGCGCCTAGATGAAACAATGTTCCATCCAGTTCCAAGTCAACTTGAGCGTGATGAACAACCAGGAAGTCTAACCCAAGAATGACAATGTAGTTCCCACCTACCACTGGAAGAACTTCTGTTCAAGTGTCAGGATATGGTTGGCAGTGAGATGTGGGCAGTTCGGGTGGCAGAGAGAAATGCAGGAAATTTTGTTGAAATCAAACCATGAAGTTTATTACTCTACTTGTTACTATAGAAGGCTACCGGGGGTGTGCAACAGTGAGTGGAACCTGTCCCAGAGACCATGGTGACCTGCGGGGTGAGACCTGGAGCTAGCAAGAGAACGTCTTTACACGACTGTGGCCCAATCACAAGAGAGCGTGCCTCTGTCCCAGCAATCGTCGGGGCCTGGGGTCGCTCCACGTGAACCAACGTGGTCTTTCCAGATTGGTAGCAGAGTATCACTGAGTGGTAGGAACTGGGCTCCCCACGACAATGATACGAAGCGAGCAAGGGGGGAAGACGATCGTCGACTCAGCAAGGGGAGCCGACGGCTCCATCAGTTACAAAACTAAGATGGTCGGAGGGAAAAAAAATCGGATATTTTAATAAACTAAATTTTTGGGTCTAGCCGGGGTCCTTAGGGAGAGGTTCCGCTTGTACATTTTCTTCCCCCTTCTAAAAAAGTGAGTTTAAGAATTTTTTAGAGAGAGTATAAGTTAGGTGGGTTACAGAACCACTTGCACAGGGAATTTGTTTACTAAGTTTTTCAGTTAGAACAGATTTTTCTCAACAATCGAATTTAAAATTCTGACACTTCTATAGATTCCTTGAACATAATCATCTGTTTTGACATTTAAGAAGATGGGATGAATAATAATAATATTTTTTTTTAAAGATTTTTCTTTAAAAACTAATATCGCTCATTTGTGTTTGTTGGACCCTAAGTAAGTAACATGATTTTAGACAAGCAGTTGGAGCACACAGCATGTATGAATAGAATAAGATCCCAATTCTACTAAGGCACCGAGCGAGGTGGCGCAGTGGTAACGCACTGGACTCGCATTCGGGAGGATGGTGGTTCAAATCCAGCTCCGACGAGCCAGATTTAGGTTTTCCGTGATTTTCCTAAATCACTCAAGGCATATGCCGGGATGGTTCCTTTCAAAGGGCACGGCCGATTTCCTTCCTCATCCTAACCCAAAAACTCTGAGCGTTTAGCTCAAACTCTAATGGCCATGCTGTCGACGGGACGTTAAACCCTAAGCATCCATCCATCCATCCATCCATCCATCCTAAGGTAATTAGTGAACAATTGTAAACCATATAAAAATGAACTACAGCCACTTGTAGATATCATTAATAGATTTTAGATGTGTAAGTGCAAAATTATACAATAGTATGTGTGAGTGCAGTGTATAGGCGCGGGACGAACTGAATCAGCACTGGCCTGAGAGGTTACAGGTGCCCCTAGAAGTGTAACTGTTAGCGCATTTATTTCAAATCTAAACTCGTGGTTTATCATGATTGGCCCAGAATTTTTTCCACTCTAATGGCAGCACTGTTGTTACAGTCTTTAGCTGAATTTATTTAGTAAGACCTTAGGGGTCTGTCGAATGACGTAGTAAATCATTAAAATGGGGCAACTTGCCCAGCAAATTATTTGTCAAGTACTGTACTTGATTTCGTTCGGCACACTTTACCTCAACATCACCGACGTGGAGGTTTCTGGTGGCGAAGCGACCGTTTCCAGCAATGGACCAAGGGCACATCTGGGCGGCCCGAGGTATGTAGACGAAAGTTCTCCAGATGTCCCGCCCATTAGGAAGGTCTGGATCCGCACCTGAGGTCTGTCAGCTGAAACTCACCCACTAGGCAAAGAGAGACTGTTTGTTGTTAAGGTGGGGGTGGCGGCCCGCAGCGCAACTGACCACCCTTACAAAGTGTGGGCATAGTAGCAGGTTGCCAGAGTACGGGATAGAATTCACAAGTAATTTACACATATATAAATGAAAATAAAGTTTTGCACTTATGGCTGGTTTGTAATATAGACATAATTATGCAGCTAAATGAGAACCAAGTGGTATCTCTTATAATACTTAAGGTACTTGGTGTTTGAGTTTACATAGTGAGTAATAGTGCTTTTATAATGACACCATAATAAAGTTGAGCCACAGTCTAACATATACAGTCGCGACACTCACTGCTGTAAAAGTTGTTACCAACTGACAATTGCTGCGACACTACCGCTCCTAGCGGTGGGTAAGCTGCCGAAGTAGTTATGTTTGTATATAATCGCTTTTGTTCGTAATTAACGAAATACTTACTATAATTTTTGCTTTACAAGCATTATTAAAATATCGAGAGACAAACATAATGTTGTTGTTGTTGTTGTTGTTGTGGTCTTCAGTCCAGAGACTGGTTTGATGCAGCTCTCCACCCTACTCTATCCTGAGCAAGCCTTTTCATCTCCTCATAAGAACGACAACCCACATCCACTTGAATCTGCTTATTATACGCGTCTCTTGGTCTCCCTCTGCGATTTTTACCCCACACACTTCCCTCCAATGCTAAATTCACAATTCCTTGATGTCTAAGAATGTGTCCTACCAATCTATCCCTTCTTTTAGTCAAGGTATGCCAGAAATTTCTTTTCTCCCCAATTCGGTTCAGTACCACCTCATTAGTTACGCGATCCACCCACCTAATCTTCAGCATTCTTCTGTAGCACCACATTTCAAAAGCCTCTATCCTCTTTCTGTCCACACTGCTTATCGTCCATGTTTCACTCCCATACAAGGCAACACTCCATACAAATGCCTTCAGAAAGGACTTCCTTAGGCTTAAATCAATATTAGATGTTAACAAATTTCTCTTTTTCAAAAACGCCTTTCTACCCATTGCCATTCTGCATTTTATATCCTCTGTACTGCGACCATCATTTGTTATTTTACTGCCCAAGTAACAAAACTCATCTACCTCCTTTATTGTTTCGTCACCTAATCTAATTCCTTCAGCATCACACGATTTTCTTACACTGCACTCCATTACCCTAGTTTTACTCTTGTTAATGTTCAACTTATATGCACCTTTCAGCACACTGTCCATTCCGTTCAATTGCTCTTGCAGGTCATTTGCTGTATCTGACAGAATTACTATGTCGTCGGCAAAACGCAATGTTTTCAATTCTTCACCCTGAACTTTAATTCCTTCTCCAAATTTCTCCTTGCTTTCCTTTATAGCTTGCTCAATGTACAAATTGAACAACATTGGGGAAAGGCTACAACCCTGTCTTACTCCCTTTCCAACCACTGCATCCCTTTCATGCCCTTCAACTCTGACAACCGCTGTCTGGTTTTTGTACAAGTTGTAAATAACCTTACGCTCCCTATATTTTACTCCTGCTTGCTTCAGAACTTGAAATAGTTTGTTCCAATCAACATTGTCAAAAGCCTTCTCCAAATCTACAAAAGCTAGAAATGTTGGTTTGCCTTTTCTTAATCTATCTTCTAGGATAAGCCGTAAAGTGAGTATTGCCTCCCGTGTTCCTACATTTCTCCTGAACCCAAACTGATCTTCCCCGAGGTCGGCTTCTACCAGCTTTTCCATCCTTCTGTATATAATTCGTGTTAATATTTTGCAACCATGACTTATTAAACTGATGGTTCTGTAGTTTTCACACCTGTCTGCACCCGCTTTCTTTGGAATGGGGATTATTACATTTTTCTTAAAGTCTGAGGGTACTTCACCTGTCTCATACATCTTACACACAATGTGAAACAATTTTGTCATGGCTGGTTCTCCCAGAGACTTCAGTAGCTCTGACGGGATATCATCTACTCCAGGGGCCTTGTTTCGACTTAGATCTTTCAGTGCTCTGTCAAATTCATCTCTCAGTATAATATCTCCTATTTCATCATCATCTACATCCTCTTCCCTTCCTACAATAGTGTCTCGAAGTTCATTTCCTTTGTAGAGCCCCTCTATATACTCTTTCCACCTTTCAGCTTTCCCTTCTTTGCTGAGAACCGGCTTTCCATCAGTGTCCCTGACATTCATAGAGCTGCCCTTCCTATCGCTAAATGTTTCTTTTATTTTCCGGTAGGCTGTATCTATTTTTCCCCTATTTATACATTCTTCTACATCCTTGCATTTGCCTTCTAGCCATTCCTGCTTAGCCATTTTGCACTTCCTGTCAATCTCATTTCTTAGTCGTCTGTACTCCATTTTGCCTGTTTCATTTACTGCATTTTTATATTTTCTCCTTTCATCGATTAAATTTAGTATCTCCTGTGATATCCAAGGATTTTTTGTAGGTCTTGCCTTCCTACCTATTTTGTCCTCTGCTGCCTTCACTATTTCATCTCTCAATTTTACCCATTCCTCCTCAACTGTTTTATTTTCCCCTGTTTCTGTCAATTGTTGCCTGAAGCTCCCTCTGAAATTCTTAAGAACTTCAGGTTCCTTCAATTTATCCAGGTCCCATCTCCTTATTTTCCTACCTTTCTGTAGTTTCTTCAGTTTCAGCCTACAGTTCATAACCAACAAGTTATGGTCAGAGTCTATGTCTGCCCCTGGGTATGTCCTACACTTCAAAACCTGGTTCCGAAATCTATGTCTTACCATTATAAAATCTATCTGGTATCTCCCGGTGTCTCCTGGTCTCTTCCACGTATACAACCTTCTTTTGTGATTCTTAAACCAGGTGTTTGTTATAACTAAATTATGTTCCGTGCAAAATTCTACCAGGCGGCTTCCTCTTTCATTCCTTTTGCCCAGACCATATTCCCCCACTATCTTCCCTTCCCTTCCTTGTCCTACTACCGAATTCCAGTCTCCCATAACAATTAAGTTTTCCTCTCCCTTAATTGTCTGAATAATTTCCTTTAGCTCCTCATATATTTCTTCGATTTCCTCATCATCGGCAGAGCTAGTTGGCATATAAACCTGTACTACTGTTGTCGGTGTTGGCTTCGTATCTATCTTGACAATGATAATGCGATCGCTGTGCTGGTCATAGTAGTTTACCCGCATTCCTATTTTCTTATTCATTATCAACCCTACTCCTGTGATACCCCCAACTGATTTTGTATTTATAATCCTGTAGTCACCTGACCAGAAATCCTGTTCATCCTGCCACCGAACTTCACTAATCCCCACTATATCTAACTTCAACCTATCCATTTCCCTTTTTAAATTTTCTAATTTTCCTACTCGATTAAGGGATCTAACATTCCACGCTCCGACCCGTAGAATGCCAGTATTGTCTTTCCTGATGATCACATCCTCTTGAGTAGTCCCCGCCCGGAGATCCGAATGGGGGACTATTTTACCTCCGGAATATTTTACCCGAGAGGATGCCATCATCATATGTTCATACAGTAGAGCTGCATGTCCTCGGGAAAAAAATAACGGCTGTAGTTTCCCCTTGCTTTCAGCCGTTCGCAGTAGCTGTGTGGCAAAGCCGCATTAGCTGATGTTACAAGGCCAGCTCAGTCAATCATCCAGACTGTTGCCCCTGTAACTACTGAAAAGGCTGCTGCCCCTCTTCAGGAACCACACGTTTGTCTGGCCTCTCCACAGATACCCCTCCGCTGTGGTTGCACCTACGGTACGGCTATCTGTATCGTTGAGGCACGCAAGCCACCCCACCTCGGCAATGTCTGTGGTTCATAATACGGCAATTAATATAAAAACAGCCTCATTTAAATGATTCAATGGAGTAAAGAAGAACTCTGCTATGAACAAATACTTACGAATATGTGTATATTTGCAGGTTATTCCGCTGAAAGTAAGTTGTACATAAACATAATGGTATAATAAATTTCTATTAGGGTCTGTTCTTACTATGACGGCCAGTTTTTGACATGTTTCAATTCAGTACGGAGTCTAATGATTCTCACATTTTTATACGTAACTCGTCTTTCTTATATGTGCATATTCTTTTAAGTGTATTTACTTTAGCTTTAAAAAACCAATGTTTTGATGATTCTTGCAGTTTGTGGTTCCGATGTAGCAACAATTGTGGAATTGGGTTCTTCTTTGTTGGAAAACAATTTGGTTGCTTTTATCGTTATATTGCCATGTCTGTGACGTTTTTCCTTCAGCTACAGCTGTGATGGTTGATTTGGTGTGTTAAATACCGTATTTATATCATTCTATATACGTTTCCCATGTTCCAACCTCACCGATTTTACTGGAAATGTAATGAAGAATACTTAACGTTCCTGCGTATAAATTGACGTCTCTCTGCTAAAGGGTATATCTCCTGGTGTTTCCAAGGCATTTTTATTTTTAATAGAAAATGAAATTACTCATTTAAAGCCTGTATGTTACAAGATGATTGTAAATTAACTGTCCTGTAATATACCGTTTCTTTTACCTTATCAGGGATCTTATGAAACCCAAGAAAGACAAATGGGAGCTATTTTTAAATTATTACCTATTTATAAGGCACTACATACGTTCCCTAATGTAAAAAGTATGTTGAGATTATTCTAAATGATACTATTAGCACTCATCAACTATCGTATTCAGAAACGTAGCTCTCGGCCGCTTGGAGCGCTACTGTCGCAGCGTATAACAAACATATGTGGGAGTGTCGTGACTGTATATGTTAGACTGTGGTTGAGCATTGAATATTGAGTGATTGAACAATACAGCAAGTCATTGACAAAACTTGACAGGGAGTTTGTGAAATGCAATTCTTGTAAAAGGTTCAACGGTGAGCATGTGTTTACAAAATGATTAAGGATGGTGTGAGTGAGACATCAGTACTGCTTTCAGTTTGAGTAAACACAGTTTTGGAACACTCGGTGTGGTATATGCCATCACTTTGGCGTTCCGAGATTACGTTGCCTGGGACCTGGCGTTTATTTTGTTTCTTTTTCCTGAGGTAAAGGGTAAGGGCCACGGCTGACAGTATTATGATGGGAGTGGTAACAGAGGGGAGTACGACCCTTAGTGTGTCTCGAGCGTAGTGCCATTCATCTATATGGGCTGGGTCAAGAATAATCTCTTTTTGTTCACGGTGGATGAGTTGTTTAAGAGAATGAATTAGTTTAGTAGAATTCCAGTGAGGGAGTTCTGTCCAGTTCTGTACCGAGGGAAGTGGCAAGGATAGTTCATTTAGATACAGAGCTGGCAGGGGAAGTTTTATGGGAACATGGGTATGCTATTGAGCAGGAATCTGGCGACTAGGTGTGGAAATTTCACATTGCGAAATATTATGCATAAGTCCGGCTTCTGTTAACGTGATACGAAATGTTGGAGATCCTTCCAGTCGCTCATGTCACAAAAGGGTGAATGTAGTGGTGTTCGTCAAGGCATACAGTAAACTATTGCCGATTAACTGGAGTATTGGAGCGGTAATAGTGGTAACTAAACGAGTACAAGATAGAGTATCACCGTCCAACAGGAAGAGGGAGATCTCACAATAGTCCGTACGAGTTTGTAAAATGAGAGTTTGACATAAGTATATACCAATGAAATGGCATCGCTGGAGCTCCTCACGGTTGAGGGCGGTATGAGTTTGCCTATCTGCACTTACTAGGAGGTAGTCACTGGTTCTCCATGTAATGTGCTGCTGGAGGGGCACCCATTTAATAGGAAAAGTGAGGAGTCTATAGCAATCATATTCACAGCTAGTACACAACACCGGTATAGATACATGTGCCGTGCAGCAGTCTCCCGACTGCGTCAATGTGACCTTGGCTGCTGCATAATAGAACAGAAGGTTCTGTTCAATTACCGGTTTAATCATGCGTAGAAAAGCCAGTAATGGAAGGGAAGCATTGTAAAGGAAATGCAGGAACAATTCAGCGGGTAATAATTGTGGACTCAGCTTTCCTTGTAGTCCTAGCTGAATGGTGCCATGCAATATGTTCAAGTGAGATTGAGCAGCATGGACATTGAATAATAGTAGCTGAATAATCCTGGTAAGTTGAAGTGTAGTGGTCAGGTTAGTGACAGCATGATGAAGTGTAGATAGCTCGTGTTGTACCGTGTATGTTAAAGACTGGTAGTGTTGAGTTAATTCACTGGCGGTCGTTTGAATTCGTCTCGTGGCACTTAGTAAGTTACTTTCTATATGAGTCAATCAAATCTGTTGATGAGTGGTAACAGTGTGTAAGTTCTGTGTGATTGTGGTAAGTTCGCTTACTGCATGATTCCAACATTTTGCATCATGGTTATCAGGGGTTCGAAAAACAGATTTCACGATCGAACTACCAGCATTAAACCAGGCACGTTTTACACGTATTAGTGGCACTGCATCAGCAATACTGTGCAGTTGATTTTGCAAATGTATGATAACCCTGTTCACTTCCTTCAGCTCAGCTGTGATGGGTACTTGTTTGTACATTAGAAGCCGCTGGACAGTTTGTTGGAGCGCTAAGTCTTCCTCCTGAAGTGTGGCTATACTAAATGCATCCGAAACGTAGGCAGAGTGTGTAGCGTGTATTATGCCAGGCAATTTTTCAAAAAGAACCCCTGCAGTGGAGGGATGAATCTAGTACGGAGGCTCTCCCATGATCGTTGAACCAAAACGTGTCAGGAGTCCCAAAAACATTAACATGTTTAAGCCCCGTATGTGACACCAGGAGACCTAGGAAAGAAAATTCTCACTAGGACGATAATAGTGAAGTGGCTAATAGCGGGTTGAAAGTAAGGAACACATACCTCAGTTCCAATCATGATGAGGCAGGTGAACTTTGAGCAGAGTACAGGTTAGAATTCAACTGCCTAGCCAGGTGCGAACGTGAGGGCTGGGCGGCACGTTTTACCGATCAGCGTATTTGCTTCCATTGTTCGTATCTAAACTGCTGACTGCTTGGTAGTCAGGAATGGGTGCTGTTCGTGCAGGAATGTTCGGGAGCAGGGGAACTGGAATTTTGCAAGGTTCATCAGACAGGAATGTTCGAGGCTCTAAAGGAGGGGGGGAGGGAGGGCGGGATTGCGTGGTCATCTGTTGCGTCAGCAAGACCGGCTTTTCTTCGCTTACTGCGCATCTATGCAAAGAAGGTTTCTCTTACCTTCGTAACAGAATTTTTCCACTAGGAAGTTTTGGGAAAAGGAAAGAGTTATTTCTGAATACCGTAATTAATAACATACGAAAAACTCTGGCTACTTTAATCAATCACACCATAATATAATGGTGCTGCCCTGATTGATCGGTCTGATTGTTAAATCATCGAATGATGCTCCTTAAGGCGTAGTGGCTTTGCCAATTTTTAGCACGGTTGTGATTTTTAATTCATGTAAAACATTATTACCGTGTACTCGCCCCCCTGTAACATTGAACATTGTAATAGTGCATTGTTGTATTTCTTTTTCTTCCCCCTTCTAAATAGGCGAGGGCAAGACGGAGCCTAGTTATAATGCAGCGGGGTTGTCTGGAGGTTATAGCTCAGACCCGGATAAGCAGATGCGATGCAGCACCGAATGTGCCTTAATTGCTGAAATTAGGACATACTGTCCGTAATTCAGTACTTGGAAGTAGTGTGACGAAAACAGGGACTTCACTCAACCGCTCACCATAACGGGGTAGGTGCCCCAATAAGGGGCAGTGGATGGGTGCTGGAAAGGCACACAATATACAAAACATGAACAAAGCTGAAAGAAAACTTAAAATATAAAGTATACTTAGTGGCTAGCAGATGGACGGAAGTACTCACATAGTAATATTGGAAACCCAGCCGTTCCTGAGGAAACCGGACCACGTTCACTGAAGTAAATGCGTTTGTAATTGCAGCAGTTAATACTGTTACCGCGATTGTAGCGAGCAGAGGCAGGCAGGCAGTGACTATGCCATTAGGCTATGCGGCTGGACACGTCTATCGTGTGGATAGGTGATTACTTACTGGACAGCGGACCAGGTTTGTAGAAAAATAGCTGTCTGATCCTCGAGGAGAGAGTAAAGAACGAGCATTATTATGTAACGATTCATGGTTAATGAAAGGTACATCGCTGTAAGATAAAATACACTTGTGTTGTATCGTACTGGGTGTGTGTTGGGGGTGGTGATGTGTGACGTAACAGTCAGCTGCATTCAAGGCTATATGGTGTTATCTGAGGCGCGGCAGCGGTTGCTACGCGGTGCAGGACGCTAATTGTCCAAGACGGCTGTCCACTGCGACCTTGCTTGTTGGCACGTGGTGGGAGGGATAGGAGGGGAGATGCACGTGGCTGTACAGGTGTCGTAGCGGTTTTTAAACAGCACTAATACTGCGGTGGCCTGGAAGGCGGGGAGGGGAGATGGAGGGGGCGAGAGGGCGGGGAGGCGGTGATAGGCGGACGCACATGGTGTGATAAGAATGTTTACAAAGGACGCCCGCGGGTAGGGGAAGGCGGCTGCTGTGTGTACGACACTTAGGAGGAGAACAAAATTAAGCTAACGTAAATGTAATTTATTGTCATAACCCAATTGCTGTCCAGAGGTATAATAATATCATCCAATAGAAGCAATGTGAGGCAGCATATCCAAGGGGATTCTGTGTTCCTTATTTATTATCTACCAAAACACGACCAAGGAGTTCCGTTGTGGAATACTATTGGATGCAATTACAGCCGTGTGTCGCGCGTAAAGAAATTAGTCGCGTTGAGGTTTCCTTTCTGACGAGAGTTTAGTGTCCTTCTTATAAGGAATAAAGAAATTCTAATCTGATCAGTGTAGCCACCTATCCATATAGCGATGTTAGGGGTGACATTCTGTGATCGTATCTAGACCAACAAAAGCGAGAGCATTTGTTAATCAGGAAAAACCACCTAGTTGTGAATGTGAGCAACTAATGCCTGCTCTGTCACTTGGGCATTTATATTGTAGTTGTATACAATGGAGACACCTTAACTACATTGTTTACAGTATAATATGATGGGCTATTGCGCAGCCGGCAGTGCATACTTAATAACTAGAACTTATTTCTGCTAATAAGTGATCCTTATGCTAATTGATAAGGCATCTACAATTAAATTGCAATATGTTAACCTCAGAATATTAATTATTGACATATAGGATCTGCTAAATATTTGTAAGTAGTACTTGCTTAGTGGAACAGCCAGGTAGGCTGTCCTGATGCATCTGTAGAGTTATTTGTCGTAGTTTACAGTAAGAGGAGACTTGTCAGTCCCTGTAGTGTGATTATTGGTACTTTTGACCGATTGTAGATGTGGTAGGAATTGCGCAAGGCAAATTCCGTAGGGGGCACTAGCTAGGCGCCTAGAGTGTGCAAATGAATATATTTCTGCTCAGTGGGGAAATGGTAAAATGTATGGTATACCATTGAGGAGAATATTGGTGACTAGTCACGTGATAGCAGAGCGTATTTGTGTTTGGACCGTTTTCCATATTTGTGTGAAGTTATAGGTACTGCTTGTGGTTTCCGGCGCTTCACAAGAGCGCACAGTGCGGTTTTAGCAGGGGTTTCTGCAGGTTGTGTTTGTGGCAGTCGTCCGTGGTAAGGACGTAACTGGTCAAAATGCACTACGAGGGTCCGATCTGCTAGTTGCAGTTCGGTGTTGACTGGGGAGATCAGACGCAATATTTCAAATGGACCCTCGTAGTTTGGAGTGAATTTTCGAGCCCTTTCTGGTTTAACAACTGTGTTTTTTAACAACACAAGGTCGCCCTGTTTGTAACTAGGGGAGACGGCCTGCACTGGCCCCTTGCTTTCAGCCATTCACAGTAACGGTGTGGTAAAGCCACATTAGCTGTTGTTACGAGGCCGGCTCATCATCCAGATTGTTGCCCCTGTAACTACTGAAAAGGCTGCTGCCCCTCTTCAGGAACCACATGTTTGTCTGGCCTCTCCACAGATACCCCTCCGCTATGGTTGCCCTACGGTACGGCTATCTGTATTGTTGAGGCACCCCACCTCGGCAATGTCTGTGGTTCGTGGGAGTGGACATAATTTTATTGTATTCAAAATCTACTATATACTACAGATAATTTTTTTGTATTCAAAATGTACTATGTACTTTCTATGACTTGTCCTATATCATTATGTCCCTCTGTACAATGTATGATTTCACAGGACCGATAAATATAGAATACAATAAAACACAATACCCACTATGAATCATGTATAGCATGCCTTATTCCATTTTTTAAACAACATAAAACACCACCCCTACCATGTTTGTACATACTCCACATAACCTGCTTCATAAAATGTTCAAATGTTTGTTAAGCTTATGGGACTATAACTGTGGGGTCATCAGTCCCTAAACTTACAAACTACTTATGAACTAACTTATACTAAGGACATCCATGCCCGAGGGGGATTTGAGCCCCTGACGGGGAACAGCCTGCATATCAGAACATAGTGCCTCAATGCGGTTGACCACTCTGCCATGGCCCTGCTTTTAAACAGTTACATTAACTACATAAAAATGGTGACCACCATTCCCATGATACAAGGGGAAAAAAAAACAGTTGCAGCTCCTACAAACACAACACAAAATTATACGAAAACAGTGTGAAGTACATGGGAATCAAAATATACAATCATCATCAAGAAGAATTCAAATTAATCAAAATACCAACTGAAATGAAAACTAAACTTACAACATTTCTTTTAAACCCCTATTTCTATCCTATAAAGGAATTCCTCGATACAAAATTTTAATACTATATTAAACTTCCTATCTTCTTACAATATGTTATATATACTATCTAGAAAATCATAACTGTACACACTACTGTCCAAATTGTAAGTGGAAGTATTTCTCTTAAATTGTATCTGCCATATGTTGTAAACAACATTGTAATTATTATGTGCTATCTGTTTTCCCTTATATTCTAAAAAACAATGTAATTATTTTGTGCTAACTGTTTTTCTCTTAAATTGTAACCAACAATGTAATTATTTTATGCTAATTATGTATACACAACTGACTTATATCTACTGTATAATTCTATGTACCATGTTGATCAACGGGACAAATAAAGAACAATAACAATAATGCAAAAGTCCAAGGTGTAAAATTAGTGTGCCACAAATATTAATAATCAATTCATGATAACATTTTCTACACTACTAACACTGAAGTATTTTTACACAATTGTTCATAATCGGAATTCAAAGTGACGTGGATTGTGCCATCTATCACGAGTTGTGAGCCCCAGAAAACACACTTGTCTGCGTAACAACACTTTATTCACCATAACTTGCCACGTCATGCAGCCCCCCCCCCCTCCCCATAGTATGGAGTACTCGTATTGAGGTGATGGCGGAGGGCAGGGGGCTGACAGCTGGCATCGGTTGTGTGTGCGGAGTCCGAGTGATGGACAACTCCATGGAGTTGTCTGGTAGAGGCGACACCCCTTGGAGGCGGCGAGCATCGGGGCCAAAAACCTCAAAGTCCCGGACGCCGTGGCGAGGGGGCTGCCGAACCCGACGCACCAGCTAGTGTGAGGCTGGGGGTTGTGCAGGCAGGAGTGGAAGTTACACTCTAAACACACCCCAGGGAAGCAGAAAGGCTCGTGTAGCATCCGGATTAAATGAAGCAGGAGGGGAGAAAACTTTAAGTAACTCGTACTTACATCGTTCGAGAAAGGGGGAAGCGCTGACGGCCATGCGTAGGACGGAGATCGAGCGTACGTGCAAAAGAATTGCAATGTCAGAAGAGTTGGGGAGGGATAGAAATCTTAAAATTCCAGGACCAGAGCCTCAGGAAGAGTTCAAATGCAGAAGCCTAGGAACGGGAAGAGTGTGGAGAAACCTCGAACGGAGAGGAAGGTGAGTGGGAAGGAGGAGAGAGATATCTAGCAGGAGGGGGCAAAAGGTAGAGGCGCGTCGGCAGGAGACGACGGAGAAGCCGAAGTGGCCGAAAGAGAGGTATCTGCCTCAAACGTTATGAGGGGACAAGGATTGCCCTCAACTGGAAGTGAGGAGGAGAGTCCAACACGAGCAGGTCAGGTTTAATGCAGTTTACCGACACAGTGGAGGGAGAGTTATTGACGAGTAGTGTGAAGGTGTTGGGGGAGTGCCTGTGTCTTCCCGTAGCACATCGAACTCACAAGGTTCAAAGCTCTTGTGAACAGTGAACTGTGGGGGAGAGTGACTGGAGGGAGTTGGAGGGCAGATCCATGCACAATGCTGACACACCCGGTCACCTAGTGCTGTTGTAGCAGTTTTAGAGTCATTCAAAGAAAGTCTACACCAAATAGTGCGTAGGTATCCGGGCCCTGCAGTATTAGTCGGGGGAGACTTCAACCTTAAGAGTATAGATTGGGAGCTCTCCAGTTACATTTCAGGCGGTACAGATAAGCAGTCTTGCAAGCTTCTTTTGGACACATTCTCCAAAAACTGTCTCGAGCAGTTAAACCGGCAACCCACGCGCAATGGAAATATATAGCTATGAACAGGCCTGACCCTATTAACGATGTCTGTGTAGAGACAGGAATTAGTGATCTTGAAGGCTAGGAGCATCGTTTAGTTCCGGTACTACGGATGTAGAGGAATTGTGGACTAAAGTTAAGTGCATTGTACATAAAGGGTTAGAGAAATTTGTACCTGGAAAGTCGATTAAGGATGGAAAAATTCACCATAGTATAATAATACTATTTAGAAAGCTACTGAGAAAGCAAAGACGGTTGCACTCTCGGTTAAAAAAAGAACACGCAAATCGTGACAGGTAAAAACTAGTAAAGATTTGTGCATCTATAAAAAGATCGATGCGCCAAGCATACAATAATTACCACAGCCATACCTTAGCAAAAGATCTGTCCGACGACCCGAAAAAATTCTGGTCCTATGTAAAATCAATAAGCGGGCCAAAGCCCACTATCCAGTCACTCGTTTAGCATTCCAGGGCAGTAATAGAAGAAAGCAAATGGAAAGCTGAAGTTCTAAATTTAACCTTTAAAAAATATTTCAAGCCGGAGGACCGCACAAATGTACCATTATTTGATCAACGTACTAATTCCGAAATGGAGAACATAGTAATAAGTATTTCTGTTGTAGAGAAGCAGCTGAGAAAGTTAAATATGAAAAAGTCTCCTGGTCCGGATGGAATACCAGTTCGGTTTTACAAAGAGTATTCTGCAGCATTGGCCCCTTACTTAGCTTGCATTTATCACGAACCTTTAATTCAGCGCAAAGTTCCTAGTGATTGGAAAAAAAGTGCAGGTGACTTCCATTTATAGGAAAGTAAAGAGAACTGACTCACATAATTACAGGGCAATATCGTTGACAACACTTTACTGTAGAATTTTGGAGCATATTCTCAGTTCAAATATAGTAAATTTCCTTGAGACGGGAAAGCTTCTTTCTATGAATCAGCACGTGTTTAGGAAATGCCGTTGAAACTCAGCTTGCCCTTTTCTCACATGACATCTTGCGAGCCATGGAAGAAGGGCAATAGGCGGATTGTGTATTTCTCAACTTCAAAAAGGCATTTGATGCAGTGCCACACTGCAGACTGCTAACGAAGATACGAGCTTATGGAATTGGTTCACAGATTTTTGACTGGCTGAAGACTTCCTAAGTAATAGAACGCAGTACGTTATTCTCGACAGCGAGTGTTCATCATAGATTAGTGTATCGTCAGGTGTGCCCCAAGGGAGTGTGATAGGACTGCTATTATTTTCTATCTATATAAATGATCTGATGGACAGAGTAATTTGTAATTTGCAGCTCTTTGCTGATGATGCTGTGGTGTATGGGAGGGTGTCGTTTTTAACTGACTGTAATAGCATACAGGATGACTTAGACAAAATTTCTAGTTGTTGCAAGAAATGACAGCTAGCTTGCACTGTAGAAAAATGTAAGGAGATGCACATGAGTAGGAAAAACAATCCCATAATGTTCAAATACAGCATTAGTAGTGAGCTTCTTGATGCAGTCATGTCGTTCAAATATCTAGGCGTAACATTGCAGAGCGATATGAAATGGAACGAACATATAAGGACAGTTGTGAGTAAAGTGGACAGCTGACTTCGGTTTATTGGGAGAATTTTGGGAAGATGCACTTCACCTGTAAAGGAGACTGTGAATAAAAGCTTGTACAACCACGTCTTGAGTATTGTTCAAGTGTTTGGGACCTGAATCAGAAATGCTTAGTAGTGGTACACTGTACCCTCAGCCATGAACCTTATGATGGATTGCGAAGTATGTATGTAGATGTACCAGGGTTGGGTGGTCAGAGGAGTGAGGACTGGGAGAGAGGGGGACGAGTTCACTACGTAAAAGTAAGGGGCGAGGGATGAAGGGGTGAAGCTTACCCGTGGAATCGTCACACCCAATCTCGCCCATCACCCCAGGAAGAGGTTCGGACAGGGTGGAGCAAGGAGGAATGACAGGAAACAAGTTGCATGAGCTCGTCATCAGCTGACTGGAGAATGGCAAGGTTAGAGAGGTCGATCATGGAGGATACGGCATCAACTTGCGAGATGAAGTTGGCTACAATGCTGTTAGCACCATTGATGCCATTAGGAATGGCAATTAAATCTCAATGGGAATGGCAATTAAATCTCAATGTAGACAAGTGTAATGTGCTGTGAATACACAGAAAGAAAGATCCTTTATCATTTAGCTACACTATAGCAGGTCAGCAACTGGAAGCAGTTAATTCCATAAGTTATCTGGGAGTAGTCATTAGGAGGGTTTTAAAATGGAACGACCATAAAAATCAATCATCAGTAAAGCAGATGCCAGACTTAGATTCATTGGGAGAATTCTAAGGAAATGCAGTCCAAAAACAAAGGAAGTAGGTTACAGTACACTTGTTCACCCACAGCTTGAATACTGCTCACTGATGTGGGATCCGTACCAGGTGGGATTCATAGAGGAAGCAGAGAAGATCCAACGGAGAACAGCACGCTTCATTACAGGATCATTTGGTAATCATGAAAGCATTACGGAGATGATCGCTAAACTGCAATGGAAGACTCTGCAGGAGAGACGCTCTGTCGCTCAGTATGGGCTTTTGTCGAAGTTTTGAGAACATAGCTTTACTGAGGAGTCTAACAGTATATTGCTCCCTCCTACTTATATCTCTCTAAGAGATCATGAGGATAAAATCAGAGAGATTAGAGCCCAGATAGAGGCATAGTGACATTGCTTCATTCCGCGAACAATACATGACTGGAATAGGAGGTAAAATCGATAGTGGTACTCAAGGTACCCTCTGCCACACACCGTCGGGTGGCTTGTGGATTATGGTTGTAGATGTAGATGTACCTGACATCAGTGGTGAACTGGGAGATGAATTCTATGTATCGGAAGCGTCTAGGAGGAGGATCGGCCAGTGGATTTTGTATTGTGGTGGCCAAAGGTTTGTGCTCGGTGAGAACACGGAAAGGATGGCCTTCGATCTCGGAGCAGAAGTTCTTAATGACCTTGTAAATGGCAAGGAGTTCTCAGTCGAAGGCTGAATACTTCCTTTGAGCTTGGTTTCATTTTTTAGAGAAGAACTGGACAGAAGAGAGATTGTCGTCTAGAGATTGGCTAAGAACGGCACCAATGGCAATGTCGCTGGCATCGATAGTGATAAAGATGTCCGCCTCAGGGTGAGGGTGAGTGATAGGAATGACATTCGATAAAAGGTCTTTAAGGGAAGAGAAAGCCTAAGACATCGCCGGGCTCCAAGAGATGGGGTGAGTGCCCAAGGTATTCTTGCCTGCCAGCACATCAGTAAGGGGGCATTGAATGTCAGCCGCACCGGGCAAGTACCGACGATAATAATTAATAGTGCCTAGGAACCACCTCAACTCTTTGAATGTGGAGGGGCGTGGTAATTCCATGAGGCATTGATCTTTTCGGAACGTGTGTGTGTGTGGGGGGGAGGGGGGTGGCATTCCATCAGCCGAAACACTGTACCCCAGAAACTTAACGGAATGTAGGTGCAGCTGGTCCTTGCTGTGATTCAAATCAATCTCTACCTTGGCCAAAGTGTCACTGAGAATTTGTAAATGATGTTTGCTATCCTCAACAGACGTATTCAATAGTAAAACACAAAACAAAATTTAGGGGAAGGAGAATCCCAGTGATGAAGTGTTGCCAGGTTTGTGTGGCATTTTTAAGTCCAAATGGCATGAAGCGGTAGTGGTATAAACCTATTGGAGTCGTGATGACAGTCTTCTCAACATCCTCCACAGCCATGAGTAGCCGATGAAACGCACATATGCAGTCAAGCAAAGAAGAAATGTTAGCACCAGTGAGAGCATGAGTGAAATCGGCAACGTTAGGGATGGGATACCTGTCATGAATGTCTTAGCGTTGAGCCTACGGTAGTCCCCACACATTCTCAAAGAGTCATCGCTTTTTTCTACTAAGTAAATGGGGGAGGACCAACAGCTAGAAGAAGGTTGGATTATGCCTGCCTCTAGTAATTCTTGTGCTACACACAGGCGTATGCTACACACAGGCGTGTCGTCAGTGAGACTGAGTCTGTGGACTGTGCCGTTAGTTACTACAGAAATGCAATGACGAGTGTGGAAGGCAAGGGGGGGCCTGGCGTCCGGTGTGTCTGATTTGGCAGACAATGTCGTGACACCAGCGCGGGGATAGGAGGAGTCAGCTGACTGTCCGAGCCAGCTGTCATATCTGCTGGTGCTGCCACAAGTGCGAGGGTGCAAGATGGCAGCTGAGCTGTAGCGGCATGTGGATTGGCACGAGAGTAGTGGAAGCCGTCAGAGCAGGTAAGGTCGCCACCTGGGGGTGCGAGCAAGATGGCGGCCGAGCCGCGGCGGATTGCGGATCGGCCGGCAGAGTAGTTGACGTGGCGACCACCGTGGCAGGTGGCGGCACCACCTGTGGCACAGCACGAGATGGGGGTCGAGCTGAAGCAGCCGGTAGGTCAGTTGTGAGGCACGTTACGGCGATGGCTACTGAAGCAAGCAGGTGTGCACTCTCGCACAAACAGAAGGTGGCTGAACCGCAGCAAGCGCACAAACATTTCAAACACTGCGCGATTGTGGAAAAACACTTGAGTTTGAGTTTTTAGCTTGAATAGATGCAGAATTGTTGCCAGCAAAGATAAACTGGGAGTTACATTTTCCCATGGGGTAGCAGCTGACAGGTTGTTTAGAGACAGGGGATGTTAAAGTTTCAGTCCTTAGGGCAGTAGGCTGTGAGTTCTAAATAGCGTGCGGAGCAGTCGTCGGAGGACAGAGTGCACGTAAAGTTTTGAAAGCTGTGGCGGTTGGCCTGGCAACTGTGTTTTGTTTGGACAGATCAGAATAGGAGCAAGGTTAGGCAAACTGTCAGAAGCACAATCGTTGTGGAAACATTAATAGCGGAGGGAATACTGGTACTAACCTTACAATCCGCCCGCAGAGCAGAAAAACATTGTTTGGCCGCAAACAGCTGAGATTCAACACGGGCAAGATAGCGCACGATGTTTTTCCGATCACTCTTGAGGTCAAACACTTGTTTACATTCGTCAAACCACTTATTCAGCAGTGTGTTGAAGTCATCAGAGAATTTTGTATACTCATTAGAAACAGTAGCACTCACAGAAGAAGAGCAGGAGCTCAACGAATCACAGGAATAATGTTTCTTTGAGGGATGGCAGAAATTAAAATGCTGCATAACATCGGGTGAAAGTTTGTGATTTGTTAAAAAATTTATACCCACAATAGGTTCACTAAAATGTTCCACATGAGAATTCAATCAGGAGGGAGATGCACAGAGTAAGAGGTCAAACCCGAGCACCGAAGTTGTGTGGAATCGACAGCTCGCAGCAGCAGGAGGTGCGGGCGGAGAGGCACGGTTGCCATAGTAGTGGGTAGCAGGGAAACATCCGCGCCAGTATCAGTGAGGATTCTGATACCAGAAACACAGTCACACAAGTAGAGGTGACCACCCTGAATGGAAGTATGGCAAACAGAAGCAGTGTTGGTAGGTGCCCGTCGTCATCCGAGCATGGGGCAGCACCTACGGGTCATGGGTACGAGCACAGAGGATGGCACTTCTTGGCAGCTGCACCAAAGCGACTATGGAAGAAACAGTGCAGGTAGTGAGGCGACTGTTCCAGTGAGAAGCGAGTAGGTGGTGGAGGTCCATCTACGGCTTCTGTGGCGGAGGCTGGCTGCAGTATCTCGGTTGTGAGGTGACGTGGAATCCCAGACGGGTCAACGAGGTCGGCCGCGGGAGCGGCCCTGAGTGAAGGTGCAAAGGGGTGCGGTTTGAGCGTGCGCAGACGCGTCCAGATGGGCCTCACATAAATAGGCGGCATGACCCCGGTCAGCGATGCAGATGCTCTTGTCTGAAGACTCGAGGATATTGTAGGAGAGAGCCGTCTGGACCGCTAAAGGCATTTTGTTGGTCCAGACTGCTATCAGAGTTGGGTCTGGCATTGTCGGCTCACTGACCGGCAGGCGAAGATGTCTCCACAACTGGAAAGGCTTCCTGTTGCCGAGAAATCCTCCTGAAAAATGTAGCGGACTGTGTGCATGACACGCTCCAGGACGGTCTGCTTTGCCACAAAGTAGCGACGAGTCGTCGGAGGCGATGTTACCAGATAGCAGATTAGGTCGATGTGCTCGTGTAGGTGTGTGATAAACAGAGATAGCATCATCCAGGGTATGGTGGTCGAAGATTTGTTCTGCCAAGGTGAGCCACTTAGTCGGAGCCTCAAATAAAAATGTAGGCAGCTTCGGCAGACGTCCAAGCGGCGAAGGATGAGGAGAAGACGGTACCTGAGATCCCGAGTCTGGCACCACAGCATCAGGCCGATGTTGCAGTTGAGGAGGCGCAATGCGGAAGGACGACGTGGCAGAGGCACCGAATTGTGCCAATGAAACGGGCGGTTGAGCATGTAATGTAACTCTTAGGGCAATGTGTAGTGAAGCACTATTTCCACTTCCTATTTACCCACCCGATATCCGAACCTTTATTTGAGAATTCGATACCCTATACTTTTCTGATAAAACTTTGTATCCCACACACTCTTCCCACCTATTCTTCGTTTACAGCATATTTATAGCTCAAACTAAGACATATGGTGTAATTTCAATGCCTCTCACATCTTTTTATTGTGAAGCTAATCATTGTACTTTAAAAATGCAGACCTTTGATTTGTAATTAACACATGTCATAGTAGAATGTTCTAGAAGGAAGCATTGTCATCCATTGTAGGGACAACAGTTGATTACAATATAAATTATGCAAATAATGATAAAGTTTGAATTTACATCAACGTTAATTAAATACTGAATCTAATTGTACTGATTTTATAGTCAAACACAATAATTATTCCACCAAGAAAATATGTGAATTATATATACTGTTTGTTAATAACAAGTACTCATATTTAACCAAATATTTTGTATTTATAAATTAATTCTGATGAAATTCATTATATTATATGAACTAATTTTAACACAGAATTCTATACACATATTTGTGCTACTAAAAACTATTTATCTAGCAAATGCTAATTGTATGTGTAAATCGCAACAATGAAACTAATTGGCACGAATTCTAACAAATGTATAAACACAGGATGTGCAGCGCCTGTCAGGGTTGTTGTTGAGAGTCAGAGTTAGTGTTTGTTTGAGTGTTAAGTTGTAGTTAAAGTTATTGTATTGTATTAAAGTTAATAAAAGTGAAGGATATATAAGAATTAAATGATTTATACTCTGTCATTACACACCCTACTGCAAGTGAAAAATTATGAAGAAAAAGTATTACTGCAAAAATAAGCAGTTTTAATTCTATGAAACAAAGTAGAATTTAACTCTCCTAAACAAGGGTAGGAGGGCGTGTAGGTAAGCTGGGATATGAAATTCGCTGGCAAGAATGCTTAAGTTTCTTTGTTTCAGGTGGGAAAAAAAACAATATTTGGAGTAATAGAAATAATTGATTATCTATATGGACATATTTTAATGTGCATGGACCAGAAGAAGATAATGGAGGAAAATGGAGAACAATAGTGATGAATAAAACCAGTGATCCCTGAATAAAACAAAGACCTGGCAGCTGATGTTCATTGTCATCTACAGCCAACTAGTTGCAACAAGTAATATTCATCCACATCACAAATTGTAGTCTTTTTGTTTACGAATATGTTGTGATCGAGGCAACACCAATCACAGCAAAGAGAACTGCTGTGCCACAGATCTTCAGGGGAAATATAAACCTCTTTCCAGGAGTAATGCATCAGCCCCTAAAGCCGGGTCCACACGCACACCTCGCAAATCGTTGCGTGTGGACAGCACATTTGCGCAGATGTAAGATGTGTGCAAACCTAGAAGTTGGAGTCGGAGGTTTGCGCAAAATTGCTCAAATCTGGGCGTTAAAATCACATCTGTGCAGACAAGTTGGAACGTGTGGACAAGAGATCGCTGAAAATCTGTGTCAGTTTATAATTTTTTTGTGTGTTTATTGACATTGAATGAAAATGGCTGATTCAAGTTTGCGGTCTAGAGAGTTCACAGCAGAATTTATTGAGATGTATAGGAGCCATACTTGTTTTGTTGTTGTTGTTGTTGTGATCTTCAGTCCGGAGACTGGTTTGATGCAGCTCTTCACAATATCCTATCCTGAGCAAGCCTCTTCAACTCCACATGAGAATGGCAACCTAAATCTGTGTGAATCTGCTTACTTTATCCATCCTCTGCGATTTTTACACTACACACTTCCTTCCAATGCTAAATCCACGATTCCTTGATGTCTAAAACAAGGGCTCGACTGATAGGTCACATTCTTAGTCAAGGCATGCCATAAGTTCCTTTTCTACCCAATTCTGTTCAGTACCTCCTCATTAGTTACGTGATCCACCCACCTAATCTTCAGCATTCTTCTGTAGCACCACATTTCAAAAGCCTCTATCCTCTTTCTGGCCGCACTGTTTATTGTCCATGTTTCACTCCCGTACTAGGCAACACTCCACACAAATGCCTTCAGAAAGGAATTTCTTAGGCTTAAATCAAAATTCAATGTTAACAGATTTCTCTTTTGTTACAAACACTTTTCTACCCATTGCCATTCTGCATTTTATATCCTCTGTACTGTGACATCATTTGTTATTTCACTGCCCAAGTAACAAAACTCATCTACCTTCTTTATTGTTTCGTTAAGTTACCTAATTCCTTCAGCATCACCTGATTTTCGTAGACTGCACTCCATTACCCTAGATTTGCCTTTGTTAATGTTTATCTTATATACACCTTTCAGCACACTGTTCATTCCATTCAACTGCTCTTCCAGGTCTTTTGCTGCCTCTGGGAGAACTACTACGTCGTCGCCAAACCGCAATGTTTTTAATTCTTCACCATGAACTTTAATTCCTTCTCCAAATTTCTCCTTGCTTTCTTTATAGCTTGCTCAATGTACAAATTGAATAACATTGGAGAAAGATTAAAACCCTGTCTTACTCCCTTCCCAACCATTGCATCCCTTTCATGGCCTTCAACTCTGACAAGCGCTGTCTGGTTTTTGTACAAGTTGTAAATAACCTTACACACCCTATATTTTACTCCTGCTTGCTTCAGAACTTGAAAGCATTTATTCCAATCAACATTGTCAAAAGCCTTCTCCAAATCTACAAAAGCTAGATATGTAAGTTTGCCTTTTCTTAATCTACCTTCTAGGATAAGCCGTAAAGTGAGTATTGCTTCCTGTGTTCCTACATTTCTCTTGAACCCAAACTGATCTTCCACGAGGTCGGCTTCTACCAGCTTTTCCATCCATGTGTAAATAATTCGTGTTAATATTTTCCAACCATCACTTATTAAACTGATGGTTCTGTGGTTTCCACACCTGTTTGCACCTACTTCCTTTGGAATGGGGATTATTACATTTTTCTTAAAATGTGAGGGTATTTCCTCTGTCTCATACATCCTATTCACCAGGTGCAATAGTTTTTTTCATGGCTGGCTCTCTCAGAGACTTCAGTAGCTCTGAGGGAATGTCATCTACTCCAGGGGCCTTGTTTCGACTTAGGTCTTTCAGTGCTCTGAAAAATTCATCTCTCAGTATAGTATCTCCTATTTCATCCTCATCTACTTCTTTTCCCCTTCCTACAATATTGCCTCTAAGTTCATTTTCTTGTTTGCTGAGAATTGGTTTTCCATCTGTGTTGTTGATATTCATAGAGCTGTTTTACTTATCTCCAAATGTTTCTTTTATTTTCCTGTAGGCTGTATCTATTTTTCCCCTATTTATAATTCTTCTACATCCTTGCATTTGCCTTCAAGCCACTCCTGCTTATCCATTTTGCACTCCCTGTCAATCTCATTTCTTAGTCGTCTGTACTCCATTTTGCCTGTTTCATTTATTGCATTTTTATATTTTCTCCTTTCATCAATTAAAATTAGTATGTCCTGTGATATCCAAGGATTTTTTGGAGGTCTTGCTATCCTACCTATTTTGTCCTCTGCTGCCTTCACTATTTCATCTCTCAATGCTACCCATTCCTTCTCTACTGTTCTATTTCCCCCCGTTTCTGTCAATTGTTGCCTAAAACTCCCCCTGAAATTCTCAAGAACTTAGGTTCCTTCAGTTTATTTAGGTCCCATCTCCTAATTTTCCTACCTTTCTGCTGTTTCAGCCTACAATTCATGACCAATAAGTTATGGTCAGCGTTTATATCTGCCCCTGGGTATGTCTTACAGTTTAAAACCTGGTTCCGAAATATCTCTCTTACCATTATAAAATCTATCTGGTATTCCTGGAGTCTCCTGGTCTCTACCACATATACAACATTCTTTCATGATTATTAAACCAGGTGTTTGTTATAACTAAATTATGTTCTGTGCAAAATTCTACCAGGTGGCTTCCTCTTTGATTCCTTTTGCCCCGACTATATGTACCTACTATTTTCCCTTCCCTTCCTTGTCCTACTACCGAATTCCAGTCTCCCGTAATAATTAAGATTTCCTCTCTCTGAATTGTCTGAATAATTTCCTTTAGCTCCTCAAATATTTCTTCGATCTCCTCATCATCGGCAGAACTAGTTGGCATATAAACCTGTACTACTGTGGTCAGTGTTGGCTTCGTAACTATCTTGATTATGATAATGCCATCACTGTGTTGTTCATAGTAATTTTCTTATTCATTATCAGACCTACTCCTGTAATACTCCGAATTGATTTTGTATTTATAATCCTGTACTCACCTGACCAGAATTCCTGTTCCTCTTTCTACCGGACTTCACTAATCCCCACTATATCTAACTTCAACCTATTCATTTATCTTTTTAAATTTCCCAACTTCCCTACCCGATTAAGACGTCTAACATTCCACACTCCAATCTGTAGAATGCCAGTGCTGTCTTTCCTGATGATCACATCCTCCTGAGTAGCCCCCGCCCACACTCAGTTCTGTGGACAGAGCCTCTGCCTAAAGAGGTATCTCTGTCCAACTTCTTTGCTTTCTACAAACGTCTGCCTAGGTGTGTTTGCATGTGAAAATGTGTGAGTGTGTGTGTATTTATTTACCTTCCCTTTTTTCCCCCTAAGGTAAGTCCTTCCACTCTTGGGATTGGAATGCCTCCCTTTCCACTTCCTTAAAACCCGTATCCTTCCCTTTCTCCTCTTTTTCCTGAAGAAACTGCCAGCAGTGGCGAAAGCTTGAATGTTTGTGTGTATTTTGTTTCTATCAGCGAGCCTGTGCTTTGGGTAAGTCAAACAATCTTTATATTTATTGTTATACATATTTTTCATACCAGGAAAGTCTCCTATAATATATATATGACTGTTTATTCTACAAATGTCTACCTTGTTGTGTTTGCGTGTGTAGGTGTGTGTTCGCGTGTTTATCTTTTCTTTTTTCCCTTTAAGGTAAGTCCTTCCACTCCTGGGATTGGAATGACTCCTTTTCCACTTCCTTAAAACCCGTATCCTTCCCTTTCTCCCCTCCTTCCTTTCTCTTTTCCTGAAGAAGCGACCAACGGTTGCAAATGCTTGTATGTGTGCTTGTGTGTGTTTTTAGTTGTATCTGTCGACGAGCCTGTGCTTTGATTAGGGTATCCAATTTCTATTTTTTATATATATTTATCCCACCAGAAAAGCTTCCTTCTATAATATTATATGTATAACTCGTGAAAATACTGGTGTTTACAATGTTTTGTTCATATAAGAATCTCTGAAAAAAATTTGGAGGATGCAGAGATTATGATTCACCCCCCCTCCCCCCACATATAATTTTCTCTACTTAACAAGTCCTCAATACCAAATGGCATTTGTCATAATATATGATCACTGTATATCATTGTATTGCACCAGTTCGTCTCACACAATGTGATTTTTCTGACTTCTTTCATAAAGTTCTTTCTCCCTGTCTATAAATTTGTTCAACTGTCTAGCATCTAGTACAAATCTAACTACATATGTTCTTTTGGAAATGATAACCAACGGATTTTTATATTGACTCTCTTCTCTCTGAATTAACCCCCAATCTTCCATTTTCTGAAGTTCTTGTTCTATAATTTTCCTTTTTTGCAAATGGTACACCATAAGGTTTAATAAAAAATGGCTCATGAGGTTTCATCCTTAATCTACATTCATAGTTTTTCACCCTCCCTGGTCTATCATCAAACACATCACAATATTCGCACAATAGTCTCTTAAGTTCTTTTAGTCTATAATTGATCTGCCTCATTCACTTTGCAGTCTACAAGATTCATATATCCCAGCATTTCATGACAATTTTCATCAATATATTCCTCATCACGTACATGCCACACTTCACTTTTCCAATCAAATTTTGTGTACTAACACAATTATGTATACACTAGTCAGTTTTTACACATGTTTTAATATGTGGTTCAATTAACTGTATCTTTTTCCGGTCAAAATTTACATTTACGATGGTTATCCAATCAACCCCCATAAGAATGGATTCACTCAACTCTGGCACTACCAAACAACCCTGTGTGACTTTTACATCTTCAATTGTAAATGACATTAACACCTGAGGTTTTACTGCCTTACTGTGTCTACCTGTGGCACCTTTTATTTTAACTCCCACTTGTGGTACCTCAACAAACTCAGCGTTTTTGCAAATCCTATATCTTAGTTTTTCTGATATAGCACAAATAGGAGTACCTGGTTCTAACAGACAGACACCTTCCCAATCACTAATCTTAACACCTATATAAGGACTACCATTTACTTCATAATCTCTTTCAGCATCCTTTTCATACAATAAGTCATCAATACTTTTATTACAGCACATATCATTACTGTCATTTATTAGTACATCTGTTATGATTTACTCCACTACTAGTGCTTACATTAGGTTCCATTTCAATTACATTACATTTACTGGAATTAGTCACTACCTTTTTATACATAAAAAAATAGATGAAGATTACTCACCAGGCGAAGGAGCACAGGTGGTTATAGAAGCAAAAATAAATAAAACACACTCAAATGCAAGCATTCACAATCCAGTTGCTTCTTCAGGCAGAAGGAAAGCAGAAGGAAAAGGAAATAATGAGGGTTTTAAGGGAGGGGGTAAGGAGCCATTCCAATCCCGGGAGAGAAAAGACTTACCTTGGGGGAAGAAAAGGAAGGTAAACACACACACACACACACACACACACACACACACACACACACACACACATTTACACAGACGCAAACACACCTAGGCAGACATACTGTAGAAAGCAAAGAAGTTAGACAGAGATACCACTTGAGGCAGAGGCTCTGTCCAGAGAACCGAGGCAAAGATGTTCAAGATGGTGGGCGGGAATTCAAATTCAGCGGAGGTTGAGACCAGGTGGGCAACGGGAAGAGAGAATATGCAGAAGGGCTAGTTCCCATCTCCAACGTTCTGAACGATTGGTGTTGGTGGGAAGTACCCAGATAACCCGGACAGTGTAACACTGTGCCAAGATGTGCTGACCGTACACCAAGGCGTGTTTAGCCACAGGGTAATCCTCATTACCAACAAACACTGTCTGCCTGTGGTCGTCTATGTGAATGGACAGTTTGTTGCTGGTCATTCCCACATAGAACACTTCACAGTTCAGGCATGTCAGTTGGTAAATCACGTGGGTACTATCTCAAGTGGCTCTGCCCTTGAACGTGTACACCTTCCGGGTTACAGGACTGGAGTAAGTGATGGTGGAAGGGTGCATAGGGCAGGTTTTACAATGGGGGCGGTTACAAGGGTAGGAGTCAGAAGGTAGGGAAGGTGGTGGAGCTGTGTCTCAAGGTCACGAAGAGCATCTAGTACATCACATTTGTACACAAATCACATTTATACACAAATATCTCATGTTGCTCAGGGCCTTGCTGCGATGGAGTATTTCCTTTCACGCCGACCACCCACTTCCCTACCTAAAACCTCTTTCCTTAATACCCTAGCCAGCTTCATCCTAACCCACAACTTCTTCACTTTTGAGGGCCACACATACCAACAACTACAGGGAACAGCCATGGGAACCAGGATGGCCCCCTCGTACGCAAACTTATTCATGGGACGCTTAGAGGAAGCCTTCCTGGATACCCAAGCCTGTCAACCCAAAGTGTGGTACAGATTCATTGATGATATCTTCATGATCTGGACCCACAGTGAAGAAGAACTCCAGAATTTCCTCTTCAACCTCAACTCCTTTGGTCCCATCAAATTCACCTGGTCCTATTCCAAATCCCATGCCACTTTCCTCGATGTCGACCTCCATCTGTCCAACGGACAACTTCACACACCCGTCCACATCAAATCTATCAATAAACAACAGTACCTGCATTATGACAGCTGTCAGAGTCTGCTCCAGTCCCGAATCTCTGAACCAGTACACTAATAATCTAATAACAGCTTTCACATCCCGCAGCTACCCCCTAATCTGGTACAGAAGCAAATTGCCAGAGCCACTTCCTCATCCCCCCAAATTCAGAACCTTGAACATAAGAATCCCAGAAGTGCCCCTCTTGTCACCGGATACTTTCCCAGACTGGAGCGAACTCTGAATGTGGCTCTCCAGCAAGGATACGACTTCCTTAAATCCTGCCCTGAAATGAGATCCGTCCTTCATGACATCCTTCCCACTCCACCGAGAGTGTCTTTCCGCTGCCCACCTAACCTCCGTAACCTCCTAGTCCATCCCTATGAAATCCCCAAACCACCTTCCCTACCTTCTGGTTCCTACCCTTGTAACCGCCCCCACTGTGAAACCTGCCCTATGCACCCTTCCACCACCACTTACGCCAGTCCTGTAACCCGAAAGGTGTACATGATCAAAGGCAGAGCCACTTGCGATAGTACCCACATGATTTACCAACTAACACGCCTGCACTGTGAAGCGTTCTAAGTGGGAATGACCAGCAACAAACTGTCTATTCACATGAACGGTCACAGGCAGACAGTGTTTCTTGGTAATGAGGATTACCCTGTGGCTAAAACATGACTTGGTGCACGGCCAGCACATCTTGGCACAGTGTTACACCGTCCGGGTTATCTGGATACTTCCCACCAACACCACTCCTTCAGAACTCCGGAGATGGGAACTAGCCCTTCAGCATATTCTCTCTTCCCATTGCCCACCTGGTCTCAACCTCCACTAAATTTAACTTCCCTCCCACCATCTTTAACATCTTTGCTTTGGTTCTCTGCCTCACGTGGCATCTCTGTCTAACTCCTTAACTTGATTCGATTAATGATGAAAAATCGCCTCAGAGATGATAAATATTGTTAAAAACGAGATAGAATGGCTGGCCAGTACTTACCATTGTGCTGTACCGCCGATAGTCACACAAATGAAGAATAAGATAAAAGGGGACAAAAAGGACAAGGACAAGCTTTCAGAACAAAGTTCCTTCGTCAGGTAGGAGAGAAGGGAAGAAGAAAAGATGGGAACAGAAGGGAAAGGTAGTTCACAACCTGGGTCATGAAGGTGGTGTTTCAGGAGTGTGGACGTCAGAGATACTGCATGTATGCACTGAGCCAAGCCAGAGAGGATAAATATAACCAAAGAGGAAAGATCAAGTAGTAAAGAGAAGAGAAGATGAGTGAAATGAATGATGCTGAGGGGTGTAGGAGGGGCGGGGGGGGGGGGTGTCTAAAACGTTTACCATTAACAGGGAAATATGGATGGACACACACACACACACACACACACACACACACACACACACACACACGGGGGAGAGAGAGAGAGAGAGAGAGAGAGAGAGAGAGAGAGAGAGAGAGAGAGAGGGGGGTAATGAATAGGTGAGCTGAGGATGGAGGAAGAGGAGGCGTTAGCGTAGATTTAGGCCAGGGGGTGGCGGGAGGAGAGGATATGTTGGAGGGCAAGTTCCCACCTCTGTAGCTCTGAGGGACTGGTGTTTGTTGGTACTATCCAAATGGCGCGTGTGGTGTAACACGTATCCAGGTCCCTGGAGTTGTGCTGGAGGGCATGTTCTGCCACAGGATATTGGGTGTCCTCCAGGCAAACAGTCCGTCTGTGTCCATTCATCCGCTCAGCCAAAACTCAAACCACCTTCCTTGATGTTGACCTTCACCTTGCTGATTCTCACATCCACACCTCAGTCCATATTAAACCCATTAACAAACAACAGTACCTCCACTTTGACAGCTGCCATCCCTTCCATATTAAACAATCCCTTCCCTACAGCCTGGGCATCCGTGGGAAACGTATCTGTTCCAGTTCCGACTCCCTCACCAGCTACAACAACAATCTATCCAATGCTTTCCTCTCCCGCAACTACCCGAAAGACCTCGTCCACAAACAGATCTCCCGAGCTGTCCATTTCTCTCCCTCCAACAACAATGTTCCTAACCCCAGACCACCCAGAAGGTCACCCAGTACCATCCTGGCCTGGAATGCCTCAACAAATTCCTCAAACAGGGCTATGACTTTCTCAAGTCATGCCCTGAGATGAGACCATCACTCCAAACTGTTCTTCCCACACCACCCAGAGTAGCCTTCCGCCGTCCTCCCAACCTCCGCAACATCCTTGTCCAACCTTACAACATCCCAAAACCACCCTCCCTACCTAATGGTTCCTACCCCTGCAACCGATCCCACTGCAAAACCTGTCCAATGCATCCTCCCACCACCACATACTCCAGCCCCACCACAGGAAAAGCCTACCCGATTCAAGGCAGGGCCACATGTGAGACAACACATGTCATATACCAGCTGACATGTGTCCACTGTTCAGCCTTTTATGTTGGTATGACTACTAACAAATTGGCTGAGCGGATGAATGGACACAGACGGACTGTTTGCCTGGGGGACACCCAATATCCTGTGGCAGAACATGCCCTCCAGCACAACTCCAGGGACCTGGGTACGTGTTACACCACACGCGTCATTTGGATAGTACCAACAAACACCAGTCCCTCAGAGCTACAGAGGTGGGAACTTGCCCTCCAACATATCCTCTCCTCCCGCCACCCCCCTGGCCTAAATCTACGCTAACCCCTCCTCTTCCTCCATCCTCAGCTCACCTATTCATTACCCCCCTCTCCTTCTCTCTCTCTCTCCCCCGTGTGTGTGTGTGTGTGTGTGTGTGTGTGTGTGTGTGTGTCCATCCATATTTCCCTGTTAATGGTAAACGTTTTAGACACCCCCCCCGCCCCTCCTACACCCCTCAGCATCATTCATTTCACTCATCATCTCTTCTCTTTACTACTTGATCTTTCCTCTTTGGTTATATTTATCCTCTCTGGCTTGGCTCAGTGCATACATGCAGTATCTCTGACGTCCACACTCCTGAAACACCACCTTCATGACCTAGGTTGTGAACTACCTTTCCCTTTTGTTCCCATCTTTTCTTCTTCCCTTCTCTCCTACCTGACGAAGGAACTTTGTTCTGAAAGCTTGTCCTTGTCCTTTTTGTCCCCTTTTATCTTATTCTTCATTTGTGTGACTATCGGCGGTACAGCACAATGGTAAGTACTGGCCAGCCATTCTATCTCGTCCTTAACTTGATTGTTAGATTCAAATTGATGAAACGAAAATTATGGGGGAAACTTTCCTGGTGGGATAAACAAAAATAAAAAATAGAAAAGAGATGACTTACCAAAAGGACCAGCTCGTCGATAGAAACAAATAAAGTCACACACAAACACACATACAAGCTTCGTCACCACTGGCAGCTTCTTCAGGAAAAAGAGGAAAAAAGGGGAGGAAAAAGGGAAGGATATGGGTTTTAAGGAAGTGGAAAAGGAGTCATTCCAATCCCAGGAGTGGAAGGACTTACCTTAGGGGAAAAAAGGAAGGTAAACAAATACACACACACTCAGACATATCGAAACGCAAACACACCTAGACAGACATTTGGCTTTTTACAAATGTCTGTCTAGGTGTGTTTGCATTTCGATACGTCTGAGTGTGTGTGTATTTGTTTACCTTCCTTTTTTCCCCCCAAGGTAAGTCCTTCCACTCCTGGGATTGGAATGACTCCTTTTCCACTTCCTTAAAACCCATATCCTTCCCTTTTTCTTCCCCTTTTTTCCTCTTTTTCCTGAAGAAGCTGCCAGTGGTGGCGAAAGCTTGTATGTGTGTTTGTGTGTGATTTTATTTGTTTCTATCGACGAGCCGGACCTTTTGGTAAGTCATCTCTTTTCTATTTTTTATTTTTGTTTAAGTCCTTAACTTCTTTGCTTTCTGCAGTATGTCTGCCTAGGTGTGTTTGCATCTGTGTAAATGTTGTGTGTGTATTTGTTTACCTTCCTTTTCTTCCCCCAAGGTAAGTCTTTCCTCTCCCGGGATTGGAATGGCTTCTTACCCCCTCCCTTAAAACCCTCATCATTTCCTTTTCCCTCTCCTTCCCTTCTGCCTGAAGAAGCAAGTGGGTTGCGAAAGCTTGCGTTTGTGTGTGTGTGTGTGTGTGTGTGTGTGTGTGTGTGTGTTTTATTTGTGCTACTATCACCACCTGTGCTCCTTCACCTGGTGAGTAATCTCTATCTATTTTTTATATATACATTTTTCCTGCTAGGAATTTTCGTTTATAATATTCATAAGAAAAGAATTTAGTTTTATTAGAGATACTAATTTGCCTAATACTTGACATACAATAATACCCCTCATGCATGAACTAAATATTTACTAATCAAACAAACCTTTACAACACCAAATAATAGAAAATAACTTCAGCTAGTCATGCTATAAAAAAAGTTTTGGAAAAGAAAATGATAACAGGCTAATTACATTTGTACCTATTATTATGCAACATTGGTTTCAGGAGGTTCAGTAATACAAGCAGATGGAAATACACTCCACCATGCTTCATTACAAGTTGCAAACAATGAGCTGTGTATTAACCTGTTACTACCTCTGCAAATAAATTTAAGAAAAGGGTTACACTGAGTATTATTTAAAAGAGTGCAAGAAACCTTCCACATCAAACTATACTCAGGCAACGAAGTTAGGTATATTTAGAAGTAATATAAATCACTCTATACCATTGTTACTTACCAGAATGCATACATTGTTTTAAAATATGAATTCTGCTAAATAATTAAGATAGGACTTAGGTAACAGAAATTATATGGCCCTCACATATACTGTATTGTTTGTATACATGTCTTAGGCTGTAGGTGGCATAAGTCATTTGAAAGAGATGAAGATTTTGAGGAAAGGATATAACAAGATAATTCAAAACTCTCAAAGATGTAGGAAACAGAATAGATGTTTAAGAAAAAAAGTTGTATAATAATTTTGGAGTGACCTCCTTTCATTAAGTGTTGCAAATGTGATGAAATAAGCAGGTTTGCTAGTTATAACATCAATGATAATTTTTACAATATTTCTATAGTATCACAAAGTAGGGTTAATGAGAGGCTACAATTTATATTGTTTGTATCACTGATAGGAAGTGTTTTTCCCCTCCAGCCTGAGAAATGCCACCCAAGATGAAAGAAACAAGATACATGTACTGATTTTGTTTGTTTAAATTTCATTTTTATTAAAATTGAGTAACATATTTACAATAGTACATTGTTATTTATTTAACATATCATACTTGTATATTTCTTCACTATTTCACGGTAGAGTTTAAACAAAACATCACTAGCATGGCGGCATCTGAGAAGGCAGTCTTGAAACTGCGTCTGACTGAAATGCCCTTCTGTGTGAGAGGCAACAACAGATTTATCCTCACTCTCAAACACGAACGTCAAAGATGCTTTACAATCCTGAAAGATGGAAAACAATTACTATTACTTCTAATTGTAAAAATTAAAAAAAGAAAAATACTGACAATAAGAAATAAAAAGGAAAAAGATTACAAACCTTGGATTGTAAATCTGAGGGATCTAATATTATCTCATCATTTTTATCGATCATACAATTCACTGCTCCAAACAGAAATTTCATTGCTATTCCACTGTTCATGAGAGCCAGACACGAAGCATTTATGGAACATGCAAGAAACTGCAAAATAATATGATCTTAGATAAAACTGTTGTCAACAGTATACATATGTTACAAAGAATTTGTCAGTAGAAATTAAACTGAGCAAGCTAGCACATAACATTACCAAAAATTGATAATTTAACATTTCTGCTACAACTATTGTACAATGAAGTAAGCAACTATTTGTCACTGGTTGTCTATTAATTGCCAGGTCATAGAACAACATGGTGAGTCATTTAGTAGCAGTCCCCTTCCATAGTTGAGTGTGCAGCATAAATGACTGTCTTGCATAAAACCGAGGTTACAAAATTAGTGGTTGTGGTTTGTGCAACATATGCACTTGCCAGCAAGAACATTTTGGCCACCTACTTAATAGCTGGTGCGGATAACAGTGGCAATGGATCTCTGCACAGAAGCAATATTGGTTGGCTGGTTGATGGGAGGAAGGGACCAATCAGCTAGGTCATAAAACACTGATGCAACCAATTTTCGATTAGTACTTGAGCGGTGGGGATCCCCACAATATCAATAATTTGAAGCTGACTGCAGGAGGAGTCTACTGCTAACTTAAATTTCATGTAAGGACCACTAATGTAAGTTAAGAGATATTAGGGAATATAAAGACGCCTACAGTAAACATTTCTCTCTCTCTCTCTCTCTCTCTCTCTCTCTCTCTCTATATGTTGGAATGGAACAGACAAGAAACAGGTCATATTCATCACTTAATAGATGTTTGGTGAACACTTTAAGTCTACGTTCCTGCAACAATTTCAGGGTGTATATACAAACAAGAAAAAAAAAAATCCCACATTACCTGAGAACAAATATGTCTTGTCTTGGGTGATAATACAATTTTTCCCGGGCAAAAAAAATTTTTCTTCCTCATCAAAATGCACTTAAAAGTGACAAAATTCTTTCCCTCGGAACAGTAAAACTTTAAAAGGTAAGATATGTTTTATTCACCAGTGTAGAGCTTCTCAGGTTTGCAATTCACCTACTATGTAGGTGTTTTTTTCGTGACATGTAGATGTTAGTAATGGAGCAATAATTGATGGGAAATAAGAATGGCCAATGTTGAATCAGGCGCGAGCAACCTGTAAGGATGTTTTTCAATCCTTCTGTTTCATAAATGCAGCTCGTGTATGTTTCAGTCTTTTCATGATGACACAGATGTAACTTGTGTGAAGGTAGTTTATTATTATTTATTTTGTTTTTGTAAATACTTTGGTGTTTTGTACGTTATGTTCGAGAATGTTGTCACACTGGAATCCAGGAGAGCTTTAATGGTACTGTCACATTTACACTCCTGTAAAAAATATTTCACCATTTTCATGGAATATGTCACGATATCCGAGTACGATGTAAGGCACAAACCTAAAAACACAGCTGGAAACAAATACAACGCATTATTATTTACAAATTCCTGATTACTTACCATATTTTTTAATTGATAATGATACTTTTGACATTATTGTATACTTTGTACGTCAACTGTGAAAGAACTAAAAGAAATAAGATAAACTAATTTCAAAACCTGGTCCTTTTTAGCATATTAAATACAAATGTGCAGTTAGAATTTTTCGTAGGGCATAAATTGTTGCCCTTCTGAATCATCAATTTTTCTAAGTGGCTGGTCCTCAAATATCAAATTTTGGATGAGAGCAAACGATTCGTGATTTGAAAAATACATAGCACATTCACACTTTAACATAATTCATGTTTCGAAAATGGATATTTACTTCAAAAGTACCGCTTCTCAAATTTCACAATTTTTTCCTACGACTTGTTAGAATTGTGAACAGATCAGACATCAAGCTCATTGAAAGCAGTTTGTTGTTATGATGAACTGTGCAGTCTGCGACCCAAATTTTTTTGACACATCCTGCTACCGTAACATGAGCCACTTATGTGTGCATGGTATCATGTTGTCGTAAATTGTGCATTTCCTAAAGTTTTATTTTATGTTTTCTCTCATTTACATTTTATTGCTGCAGTATTATTTTGCAGTAGTGGTCTAAAGTGAATTTCTTACCAGTCAAAATTTGTAAAAAATTAACTGTTAATTAAAACAATGAAAAATTCTTGGAATTCTAAATATTACCCAACCATTTCCTGGATTAAAAAATAAACAAATTCCTGTGTTTTTCCTGGGACATATACACCCTTAATTTGCATCCATCTTCCTTTTTCCCAGGTTCAGTTGGTTCGACATCTGCACAATCTTTCCGTTTCATATTCTTTCATGCTGCTATTTGTATGAGTTGGCCGATTCAAATTGGGGAATACTGCTTCAGTTAGGCATGGTAATGGCAGTCCATTTTATATTGTTACCTGAACCAAATTTTAACAAAAGCCAACTAATGCTGTGTGTATGAGTAACAACAGCGCAAACTTGATCGCCCCCCCCCCCCCTTGCATACTAAGGACACGTTACCTCGCCTTGGAGACCAATTGCTACCCTTCTGGAAATGTTGCCTGGGACAGAAACGCCATCCCCCAAGCACTAAAAGCACAATGTTTTATCAAAACGCAATATACACATTCCTACAGTTATACAAAAATATAAGTACTATTATCTGGGCTCACTTTTTGCAGGATGCATTTACAAGAAATGAAGTACACTGGTTGCTTTAACCTCAGCTACTTATTGTTGCAGCAATATTTACAAGCAAAAATATTGTTGCGATGAAATTTTATTATAGTGAGAACATTCACAGTTTACTTTTAGATGAGTATTCACTTCATGCTCACATGCACACCAACAAAGAAATATTGTATGCAGAAGTTCATGATTCTGAAAATCGAATGCATATCAAAGAATGTTCTGATGGGAGGAAATCCCAATTCGAGAAGAGCTCGCATCATCCTGAAATGAAAAGCACAAAGTGTACAAGGTAACCTATTGTTAAAAAGACTAATAGCCTCAAAAAAGTAAAGGAATAAAACAGTGCAAAGTTATGAAGATATGCCCCACATTCACCATCATGTGGCATCATTTAAATACATTTCTGTGCAAAAGTTCGTAATATTTATTCCACGTCAGTGAATAGTAGTCATTGCCCAGAATGCAAAAGGAAGAAAAAAGTGGCATCCCACAATCCTAGCTTGGTCACTCTGTACAGTTGTTAACAGGACCATACGTGTCTAAGTGATAGTGAAGCACCCAATACCACCAATAAATATTTAATGAATGACACAATTCAAGTTCATTGTGATGAACTGTAGTCTAACTTACCAGGAAAAACAATTTCATCTCACTCTTATTATATGTAGAAATACAATGTAGCCATTCATTTTTGTATATATGAGAAGTATTAACACTGTGTGAAACATTAACTTTTCCCGGCGTAATAAAATTTCAAACAACTTATGGGTACGCTGCCAGCTGACGTCGACCACCGCTGATATTTCAACACGAGCACACCCTGCCATTCTCGAGGTACAACTGCACCAAAAGAAGCAATGTGCAAGCGAATTTAATGCCTCGGTTTGCAAAGGGTAAACAAGAAAGATAACACACACAGTACGAGTCACTACAGAGTCAACACAACCAAAGATGACCAAACATCAAAAATATCTATAGTGACTATTAATCAACAGGTGAGCCAGCACGAATTCTGTCTCTCTGCTTTCTGATGAGAGGCAGTGCCGGATTACAAGCAGAATTTAAACAAAAATTGCCATCTCTGTTTATAAGGTCGTTTGCTAGTTTAATTTCAACAGCTTCCTTAATAACACAATCCCAGTAGATGGAAGTGCATACCAGAATCTCCTAGTTGTTGTATTCCGTAGGATGACCAGTGCCAAGACAGTCTTCTGCAACAGCGGATTTGTTTGGCTGTTGTACGCATGTGTAACATTTGTGTTCAATACACCGGTCTTCCACAGTCCTGATTGTCTGACCAATATATGACGTGCCACAGCTGCAAGGAATAAGATAGACACCAACCTTATGCAAACCAATATCGTCCTTTACAAACCTCAACAGGGCCTTTACCTTAGAAGGTGGTCAAAAAACACATTTCACATCATTTTTTCACAAAATACGACCAAGCTCATTGTCACCTGTTGTGGCCGATTTGTTTGAGGAGGATTTCGAGCAATGAGCTTTAGAGACAGCAACCTTAAAACCTGCAAGATTAATTAATTAATTTATTTTTTCCAGATATGTAGATGACACTTTTGTTGTTTGGCCTCGCGGTGATGAGAATTTAATTTTTGGAACACCTTGTTGTGTAACATTGATCATTACTGGTTCCTAGCTCATCCCAATATATTCAAATATTTTATTTTATAAGGAGTTCGGCAGTGTGTGAGCAAATACTGCCAGAAGGAATTTATTTCTGGAGGTTTTAGCATGGGAATATGGGCTCACTTGTATGGAGTAACAGGACTGTGAAGTGCCAAGGGAGAAGGAAGATTTATAAGCTTTGTGATTATCATTTGTTTTATATATACTAGTTATAGTCATTATTAATGGAGTTTCTATTTGGAATACATCAGAATTAATCATGTCAAGCTAATGTAGTAGCTTAGTTCTGAATGTAATAAAATTCTGTATAATCACAAAGAAGAGTTCGTCTTTTTTCAGTAGAACTGTTGTTGTGGTCTTGAGTCCACCGTCTGATTTGATGCAGCACTCCATGCTACCCTGTACCTTGGAAGTCTCTTCATCTGAGAACACATAAGGCACCCTACATCCTTTTGAATCTGCTTATTGTCTCCATTCCTCGGTCACACTCTATGATTTTTACCCCACATGCTTCCTTCTAATGCTAAGTTTACAATTCCTTGATGTCTCAGAATGTGTCCTACCAATCTATCCCTTCTCTTAGTCAAGATATGCCAGAAACTCCTTTTCTCCCCAATTTGGTTAAGCACTTCCTCATTAGTTACGTAATCTACCCATCTAATTTTCATCAATCGGCTGTAGCACCACATTTCAAAAGCTACTATCATCTTTTTGTCTGAACTCCTTATGGTCTACGTTTTACTGACATACATTGCTACAATCCAGACAAATGCTTTCAGAAAGGACTTTCTAACATTTAAATTAATATTGGATGTTAACAAGTTTCGCTTCTTTAGAAACAGTCTTCTTTCCATAGCCATTCTGAATTTTATATCTTCTCTGCTTCGGCCAGCAGTAGTTATTTTGCTACTCAAATGAGAAAACTCATCTACTACTTTTATTGTCTTATTACCTAATATAATTCCTTCAGCATCACCTGATTTTCTGACATTACATTCCATTACCTTTGTTTTACACTTTGTTAATGTTCATCTTATATCTTCCTTTCAAGGCACTGTCCATTCCATTCAATTCCTTTTCCAGATCCTATGCAGTCTCTGGCAAAATTACTGTCATCGGCAAACCGCAAAGTTTTTAGCAAACGACATCTACTGTGGCGCAGCTGCAAACGCCACCGCAAAGTTTTTATTTCTTTTGCCTGAACTTTAATTCCTTCTTCAAATTTCTCTTTGCAGTCCTTCACTGCTTGCTCACTGTACAACCTCTGCATCCCTTTCTTGTCCTTCAACTCTAATAACTGCTGTATGGTTTTTGTATAGGTTGGTGGTGGTGGTGGTGGTGGTGGACATGAGGGACCAAACAACGAGGTCATCAGTCCCTTCAACCTCAAATTGTATACGCCACGGAACTCGACGAAAAATAGGTGAAAGCCAAAAGACCATTACACTAGGAAGTAAAATCGACTCATCAACAAGACTAAGACCATCCCAGGGCAGCAAATGCTACAGTGTCCGCTCCCACAGCTCCGGAAGCGACCTCTACCCTAAACCACAAGTTACTAATGTCACAGTGGTCAACGTATCACAGCTCCAGAGCAGGGAGAAATAAAGCTACATTAAAATGTAAAAGAGTGGGGGACTGGTGGGGATAAGGCTCTAAACCCCACAATCAGCCAAGAATCACAAACCCACTCTCACCCCGACCAAGCGAGTCCTAGAGCTGACAATAAAATCGACTTTCACGGAGGAAGGCAAGGACGCAATCAACCATCCGTGGGTCATCCGCCAAAACTAAAGGCAATGCAGGTGGTAGGCCATAGTCGCCACGAAGTGTCGAATGGAGAAGACATTCAGTCAGAATATGAGACACGGATTGTACGGCTCCACAATCACAATGTGGTGGACTGTCATTTCGTAAAAGAAATCCATGGGTCAGCCTGCAGTGTCCAAGACGGAGGCGACAGAGGACAATTGATTCTCTCCGGGAAGGGCGTAAAGATGAACTCCAAGCTGCAGTCGTATCTTTGATGGTGCGGAGTTTATTGGAAGGGGCAGTAGCCTTCCAACTGCTATCCCATGAGGAGTGAAGCAAAGATCTGACCTGCACCCGCAGATCTGCACCCGGAATTCGAAAGGGAGATGGGCAGCGAGTAATTGCGATCTAGCCAACCGGTCAGCCTCTTCATTTCCTGTAATACCAACATGGCTTGGCACCCAGAGAAAGGTAACGGAGCAGGCAGCACGATGAAGGTCAGCAAGGAGATCATGGATGGAAATAACTAAAGGATGGGAGGGGAATCAACGATCAATGGCCTGCAGACTGCTCATGGAGTCAGCACAGATTAAACCACGTTCCACGGCAGAATGTTTAATAAAACAGAGGGCTCTATAAATCGCCATCAGTTCTGCCGTAAACACACTGCATGCCTCTGGCAGAGAATGGCATTCTGCCCCAACAGGAGATGTAAAAGCATATCCGGAGTGGTCCGCTGTTTTCGAGCCATCAGTGTAGAAAATAGAGGCTCCCTGAAACTCTTCTAGTACTGGGTGCACCAGACGCCGAAAGACCATGGAGGAAATCAAAGCTTTTGGGCCCTGGAAGAGATCCGCCCGAATTAGTGGTCGTGGCACCATCCACGGAGGTGTGCGTGCAGTAAAATGGGGGGCGCAATCTAGGGAAGGGAAATGGAAATCCCGGCAAAGAGAGGCAAGCCGCAGTCCGACGGGGAGGCCCGCCCGCGGCCGGGTATCAGGGGGTCGAATCCCTTCATATGCAAAAAGAACCTGGTAAGCGGGATGATCAGGATATTGCCGGATGGCGATGGCATAAGATGCCAGAAGCTGATGCCGCCTGACCTGAAGAGGGCAGATTCCCGCCTCAACAAGGAGACTGTCGACCGGGCTAGTCGGGAATGCACCTGTAGCCAAGCGGACACCATAATGGTGAAACGGGTCTAATAATTTCAGGGCAGAAGGAACTGCCGAGTCATAAACTTGACACCCATAGTCCAATCGGGACAAGATGAGAGCCCGATAGATACGGAGGATAGTTGTTCGGTCTGCACCCCAAGATGAATGAGCAAGGAAACGTAGGGCATTAAGTTTCCTCATACAACTAATCTTTAGGTGGCAAATATGGGGCACCCAAGTCAATTTTTTGTCAAAGAGAAGACCCAGGAAACGATGCTGTGCTACAACTTCCAGGCGCTGATTACCCAAGAACAGTTCTGGATCAGGGTGAACTGTAGTACGACGACAAAAGTGCACCACCCTCGTTTTTGATGAGGAAAACTGGAAACCATGGGACGTAGCCCACACTGAAGCCCGCCGAATGGCGCTTTGGAGCTGACGTTCAGTAGAGGCTACTGAGTAGGAGCTGTACCATATGCAAAAGTCGTCGACATACAACGCCGGGGTTACCAGTGACCCAACAGAGCTAACCAACCCATTTATGGCGATTAGAAAAAGTGTAACACTCAACACTGAGCCCTGGGGGACGCCGTTCTCCTGTATCCGAGGGGAGCTAAAGGAAGAGCCAACTCTGACACGGAACAGGCGGTGGGATAAAAACTGATGGATAAAAATTGGTAAGGAGCCTGTGAGGCCCCAGTCATGAAGAGAACGTAAAATATGATGACGCCAAGCAGTGTCGTATGCCTTATGAAGATCAAAGAAGACTGCTACCAGAAGATATCTTTTAGATAAGGCCTGTCTGATCGCAGTCTCCAGTTGAAGTAAATGGTCAATAGGGGATCCCGGAACCCACACTGGTAAGGTGAGAGAAGTCCCCGGGATTCAAGAACCCAGCATTATCTGCGGGCTACCATCCGTTCAAGTAGTTTACAGGGGACACTTGTCAGGCTTATTGGTCGATATCTGTCCAGCGCCGACGGGTCCTTTCCAGGCTTGAGGGCAGGGACCACAATACTCTCCCTCCACTGGGAGGGGAAGACCCCTTGAAGCCAAATACGGTTAAAAACTTTTAGGAGAAATTGTCGTTGTGAGGGGTTGAGGTGTTTCAGCAATTGATTATGGATATCATCAGGGCCAGGTGCTGAATCACGAGAAGAGGAGAGGGCCAGCGATAGCTCCCAGTCAGTAAAAGGTTCGTTATATGGTTCCACCTGGTGAGAAGTAAAGCCTAATTTGAAGGTTTTGGCCTGGTGTTTCTGAAGGAGAAAGGTCGCCGGATATGAGGTTGTCGCTGATACAGTGGCGAAGTGAGTTGCAAGATGTTCTGCAACAACAGATGGCTCTGTGCAGACCCCATCAGGCAGGGCAAGACCAGGGACGGAAGAGGGCCGCCAGCTACCTTGGATAGATCGGAGCATAGCCCACACTCTTGTCAAAGGGACAGAAGAGCCCAACGAGGAGACAAAATGCTCCCAGCATGTCCGCTTACTTTGTTTGATTAAGTAACGAGCTCTGGCACGCAGCCGTTTGAAATTTATGAGACCAGCGAGGGAAGGATGGCGCTTAAGATGTTGCAAGGCCCTACAGCGCTTGCGAATGGCTGCGGCAACAGTTGCATTCCACCAAGGGACCGGCCGGCGAGTAGGAGGGCCTGTCGACCGGGGAACAGCGGCGTTGGCAGCTTGGGTAATTATGTTGGTCATTTGGCTTATTATATCATCTATACAGCCTGAGGGGGAAGATGGGAAAACAACGTGGGATGTATATAGCGGCCAATTAGCACGACGGAAAACCCAGCGGGGTACCCTGGCTCGTGGTAGGTGTGAGGGAAGTGAAAGGATCAACGGAAAGTGGTCGCTATCGCAGAGGTCATCATACGCCGACCAGTGAAATAAAGGAAGGAGAGAAGGAGAAGTGAGAGAGAGGTCTATGGCAGAAAAGGTGCCGTGAGCGGCACTAAAATGAGTTGGGGAACCATCGTTGAGAAGGCCCAGATTGTGGTCAGCAATAAACTGGTCTATGAGGCGGCCCCGGCTAGATGTATAAGCACTGCCCCACAAAGGATGGTGGGCATTGAAGTCCCCAAGGATGAGGTAAGGAGGGGGGAGTTGCTGAAGGAGGGCAACTAGGGCAGCGAGTGTAGGTGGCCTGTCAGGGGGAAGGTAGAGGTTGCAAATGGTTAATGGAGTGTTCAAGTGAACCCGGACAGCAACCACTTCCAATGGAGTTTGGAGAGGAATCCAGGTACTGACAATATCTGTCTGGACCAAAGTACAAACCCCACCAGACGCCTGGAGGGGACCAACCCGGTTCCGACAAAAAGCACGGAATCCACGGAGGGTCGGTGAATGTGCATCCATAAACCTCGATTCCTGCAGGACGACACAGGCCGCAGAAGAGAGAGAGATTAGCTGTTTAATCTCCAAGAGGTGACGGTAGTAGCCATTACAGTTCCATTGGATGATCACATCACGAGGATCTAGGCGAGAAGCGAATGGCATAATGTCTGTCACGCCGCTTTGTCAGCGTCCGTCACCAAAGAAGGGACAACATCCATAAATAGTTGGTCAGCCTCAGGCTCAATGGGATGAGCGAGTTGCGAAAGCGCAGTCGGCACCTCCGCTGGTACTGGAGGGGCTTTATCTTGTAACTTTGGTTTCTTCTTCTTCTTCTCCTTCTCTTTCTCCTTCTCTTTCTCTCGTGTGGGACGGGCAGGACCCGCCCCAGAGAGAGGACTTTTGTCAGTTGGGTCTGGTACTGACGAAGATCGGGCGACCTTTGAACTCACTGACTGGGAGTCCGATGGCCGACTGGAGGTCGAAGATCTCCGATCCGGGGAACGCCGGGACGGAAGGCCCTGAGATGGGGCACTGTCACCGGCAGGCGACGGAGAAGGGGTGCACTTCTCCGGCTGGGAAGGGGTGGGACACAAAGGGAGGGCTACAGGAGCTACAGGAGAGGGAGATGTGAGGGAGGGGTGGGGAAGGGGTGTAGGGGGGAGATGGGAGTGGGAAGGGGACGGTGAAATGCTAGAAGATAACGTCGTAGCGAAGGTCGTCGCCATCTGCACGGGATGCAGACGTTCATATTTACTGTGGGCCTCAGGGTACGTCAAACGCTCCAGGGATTTATACTCTTGTATCTTCTTTTCTTTCTTAAACATAGGGCATTCTGGCGACCATGAAGAGTGGTGTTGATGGCAGTTGACGCACACCGGCGGAGGAACACAGGGGCTCCACTCATGTAGTGGGCGTCCACAATCACCGCATACTGGGACTGCTGTACAGCGAGAGGACATATGACCAAACCTCATACATCGAAAACACCGCATGGGAGGTGGAATGTAGGGCTTCACTTCACATCGATATATCATTATCTTGACCTTCTCTGGGAGTGTGTCCCACTCGAAGGCCAAGATAAAGTCCCCAGTATCGACGCGGGTATCTTTAGGTCCCCTCTGAACGCGGCGAACAAAATGTACACCACGCCGCTCGAGATAGGCCCTAAGTTCCTCATCAGTTTGAAGGAGGAGGTCCCGGTGGAATATCACACCCTGTACCATATTCAAGGATTTGTGTGGGAGTATTGTTACGGGAATGTCGCCAAGGGTGGTGCAGGCGAGCAAAGCTTCAGACTGGGTTGCCGAGACCATTTTAATGAGCAATGAGCCAGATCTAAGCTTACCCATAGATTCCACTTCACCAAACTTGTCCTCTATGGTCTCGACAAAGAACAGCGGTTTGGTGGTAGTAAAAGTTCCTCCATCAGTCCTCGAGCAAACCAGGTAGCGAGGAAAGGGTTTTGCTCCTAACCGGCGAGCCTAGCCTTCCTCCCAAGGGGTAGCAAGGGAGGGAAACATCCTCGTATCCACAGTAGCTGCATTGAACGATCTCTTCCTGTCTTCAGAGACGGCCGATGCACGACCATTTTGGAGTCTAACTCTTTTCATGGTGCTAGACGTCCGCCCTGGTGTCACCCACTCCGAAACCGGGGCTCTCTCCATGGGCGCCACCCAGCCTCAGCAAAGGCCACCTGGCACGATGGCCATTGCCGGGAGTTCTGATACCCCCGAGGACAGGCATCAACTCCTTGGCTTGCATGGAGAGGTTGCAGCTCAGACACCAGTAGTGTGATCCCTGTGGTGTCAGGGGGCTCAGTCAAAGGGTACATAACAGCCCCCCCCACACGGACTGGCTACACGTGCTGGGGACCTAGCAGGGGATGGGGGCTACAGCGAGGAAAGGAAGTGGAAAGGAAAGGATAGGACCCGCACCGTAGGGGCTAGGTCGGGAGTTCTTCCCCAATTGGCTCACACATTATCGGACAATTTTGGTATGGAAGGTCAAACCCCGAGGGGGACCAAACTGGGCCAACAACCGGTATACACAGCAGACAAAACCAAAGTGCAGGACAATCGGTACCATGGGATAGCCAAGCCGTCATCCAGAGTAACACCGAGAGATGGGGTTGGAGAGGGTGGGAAGGAGGAATTGGGATGGGAAGGAGGGGGAACTAGGAGGGGTAATGCAGCCTGGGGAAAGCAGGAAAAAAGGCTGCAATGGCTCGGGGACCCGTGCGCGCCACACACATACCCACAAAAGAGCTATGGGCCCCCTGGGGGGTTTGTATAGGTTGAATGTAACTCTTTGCTCCCTAAATTTTAACCATGCTACCTTCAGAATTTGAAAGAGTGTATTCCAGTTGATATTGTCAAAAGCTTCCTCCAAATCTACAAACGCTAAAAACATAGGTTTGCCTTTCATTAACCTATCTTCTAATATAAGTTGTAATGTGAGTATTGCCTCCCGTGTTCCTACATTTTTCCTAAAAACAAACTGATCTTCCCCGAGGTCAGATTCCGCAAGTTTTTTCCATTTGTCTGTGAATAATTCGTGTTAGTATTTTGCAACCATGATTTATTAAACTGTTAGTTCTGTAATTTTCACATTTGTCTGCATCTGCTTTCTTTGCAATTGGAATTACAATATTCTTCTTGAAGTTGGAATGAATTTCCCCTGCCCCATACATCTTGCATACCAGGTGGAACAATTTTTTCGTGACTGGCTCTCCTAACAATATCAGCAATTCAGACAGAATATCATGTACTCCAGGGGCCTTGTTTTCACTCAAACCCATCAGCGGTCTTTCAAACTCTGCTCACATTATCGCCTATTTCATCTTCCTCCACTTCATCTTCCATTTCTAGAATACTGCCTTCAAGTTCACTTCCTTTGCATATGCCCTGTATATATTCCTTCCACAGTTCAGCTTTGCTTCATTCTGGTTTTCTGTCTGATTTCTTTATATTCATACAGCTGCTTTTCTTGTCTCCAAATATCTCTTATTTTCCCGTAGGTGGTATCTATCTGTCCCCTAGTAATACATTCTTCTGTGGTTCTGCATTTGTCTTCTAGCCACTCCTGCTTAGCCAGTCTGCACTTCGTGTCACTCTCATTTTTCAGACTTTTGTACTCTCTTTTGCCTTCTTCACTTGCTGAATTTTTATATTTTTTCCTCTCATCAAGTAAGTTCAGTATATTCTGTGTTAACCAGGGATTTCTATTAGGCCTTGTCCTTCTGCCTATAAGATCCTCTGCATCCTTCACTAGCCTATCTCTCAAAGCTACCCATTCTTCTTCTACTGTATTACGTTCCCTCCATTTCAGCCAATCCTTGCCTAATGCTCCCTCTGAAGCTCTCAACATCTGCTGATTCCTTGAATTTGTCCAGGTTCGATCTCCTAACCTTTCTGCAGTCTCTTAAGTTTTAATCTGCACTCCATAACCAATAACTTATGGTCAGAGTCTATATCTGCCCCTGGATATGTCTTACAGTTCAAAACCTGTTTTCTAAATCTATTCCTTACGATTATAAAGTCAATCTGGTACCTTCCAGTGTCTCCTGGTCTCTTGCATATATACTGCCTCCTTTCATGATGAATAAACCAAGTGTTTGTGATCATTAAATTGTGCTATGGATAAAATTCTACCAAGCAATCTCCTCCTTCATTCCTTTGCCCCAGTCCATATTCACCTACTACATTTCCTTCTCTTCCCTTTCCTACTACCGAGTTCCAGTCCCCCATCATAATCAAGATTTCGTCTCCCTTAACTTTCTGAATAATTTCTTTTATCTCCTCATACATTTCTTCAATATCCTCATCATCGGCTGTGCTAGTTGGCATATAAACTTGCACTACTGTGGTCAGTGTTGGTCTTGTGTTTATCTTTGCTACGGTAATGCATTCACTATGCTGTCTGCATCTGCATCGTTGAGGTACACAACCCACCCCACCTCAGCAATGTCTGTGGTTCATGGTGGTAGAACTACGAAGTCAATTTCCAAATGTTCTAGTAATTTCATGAAGAAACCTACAGAGATGAGTCTTATCTTCAGACATTATTTCCTTTAACACATGGCATGGGCTTGTGAAAGGAATATCTTAACTTCTGTATATTCGTAACAAAGGATTAATCATACTAGAGAATACTGTCGAAATATTGAAGAAAACACAGTGTGACAGTACAAGTTGACACCCTATGTGACAAGACACAAACTACGAAGAATGGGAGAATCTGGAATTTGGAGGCGACTGTGAAATGAAATTTAAGAAGTACTTCAACCACAGTACTGAAGAATTAACATGGAATTTCAGTACTGAAATTGACATAAATGAACTAGTTGCTTATGGTTACTAAGATCAACAACAATCAAATATTTGACTGCAAAGACAAATACGACGATTATAAATACTGGTATGATGAGTAAAACATGCCACCAGAATGGGAATAGATGACAGCTGCAGTTTCTGGTCACTGCTTCAACCAGCCAATGGCTAGCGGGACAACTAGTTTCCAGATTGCTGCCTCATGATGATCACCGTAGCAGCCAATGCACATCTTCTGCTGCAGTGCGACCTGTGATCCTGTGGTGATCATACCCTCTCTTGTTACTATCTTGTGTTGAACCTTAATTGTTGAGGGAGTATTTTTATAATTGTGTAGAAAATTACATGCTGGAAATCTCCCGGTTTTTTAGGACTTTTTCAACAAATGTCAGATAAATTCAGTGACCAATCAGTAGAACTTAGCAAAACTGTGTATTAGAAGTTATCAGATAAATCCAGTGAACAATCCAATGACCTTGTAAAAAAATTACTAGACTCACTAACAGCGCTGCTGTCGCAGGATAATTTGAACCTTCTGCTGGCCGCCATGATAGTGGTAAGCGTCAGAGTTGTTAGGAGATAAATCACGTATTATACATCTACTGCAGTATATGTACCCAATTCATAGTCACGTCTGTATTTTTTGACTACTGAAGTGTACATGAAGCATGATGGTGAATAGCTGCTCAGCGTTTAACTGCACAAATTGTTTCAAGAAAGGAACAAATAGAACAAATACTGTCTTCCCATTTATATGTCCCAGGAATACAAGTAACTCTACTATTTGTGTTCAGAGATAGTTACGTTTGCTTAACAAGCTATAACTCAAGACAATATCGTATTCAAGTAAATAAATAACACTTTTTACAATAGTAGTAACTCTTAAAAACCACTTACTTTAGGCAGTACTGGTGGACAGGAAGTTCAAAAACTTTCATTTTATGATGTGTAAAATGACTATTGGGGGAACGAGATCAGTTATCTCACTTCATTTCAGATTTTTGTTTAAAAAATTAATATTAGCAACTTGTAACACTGAATTTAAAGGTCATTTGCTTTACAAATACGTATAACAACTGAAGGGGGTTTGCAGAACAGTGTATAGTTCCATACATGAATGACACGTAGCCACATCGGATGCACTTTGTGAAGTTGAACCCTATGATGACATTTGCTGACTTTTGAGCAGTTCACGCAAATGTAAGGTATTTGGTTTACAGCATTAAAAATGTTAATATTCGTGCTAGATGCCCTAATGCTAATGTTATGTGCACTTAGTTAAGAAAAAGTTATGGCATACTTCATGTTCTTAAAAGAATTTGCTAGTGGCTGGTATTCACAAGGTAAGAAGTTATTTTACAGTTATGTATCTGATGGGATATTTCATTTTCACAGTCGATTTTTAACATTCGTAGTTTCAGGCAGTTCTGTTTCATTTTTTTGATGCTGGAGAGTACACGAGGACACTCAAACAAAGACATAAAGTGTTGTGAAACTCTTCTGAAAATAATGTTTGTACAAAAGTTTCACCATCGTAGAATATACTGAGAAAGTGCCAAAAAAACTGTTTCTGATGATAAATTTTGTTATTATGCCGCAATTAGAATGCTAAAAATCTAAATGTTATCATTCGGTTCAGTAAGGGAGAAGAAAAGCTGTTGGCTGATTTATACATTGTATGTGTACTAAATTTAGACGCAACAAACATTTGCTATATATTCAAAGAGTCTGAAGTTGTTTTATAGTTATATATTTCAATTTGACATAGTTTTCGCAACTTCATTTGAATGAATACACACACAAATCAAAAGATTCTTGCACACATTTAAAGTTCGCACAGAAGTTTGCCCCCATAATGGCCGGCGAGGCGCTCTTCAATTTGCCACTTACAGAATTGTGGGGGCTTGGAACAATCGGAAGAACTCAGATAAACTCTGTATGAGAAGTTATCAGATAAATTTAGCAAACAGGAGGAAGATTAGTAGAACTATTTCTGATACATTTAATGACTTGTCCAATTCATTAAGCAAAAATATTAATGATCAGAAAATTAAATTAGAAACTTTTAACATTAAATTAGACAAAGATATTAATGACTGTCAAGAAATTATACTACAATTATAAAGGACATTAGTACCTTCAGAGAATATTATTGTTCCAGAGAGGAAATATTAGAAGTATCCAATCAAATTGCATGAAATAAATTTGAGAAAGAAAGGGAAATTCTGAAAGAGCAAATATCACAGAATTTCAAGGGAACGCAAAGGAGTTTGTAGAATAATTTAAAGGGGAAGTTAATTCAAAATTTTCGTTGTTAGACCAAAATATATAATCTACACGTAATAGAATCAAGGTTTTAGACGGCAAATCTCTTTCTGAAATGTCGCAAATTAATAAAAGGTTTACAATAGATGAGGAAAAACTTGATACATTAGAAAAGTGTCAAAATATTACAGATGTAAATTTACCCTTGGGTGATTTAGTTAATTTGTTCTTATTAACAAAAAATTTCACAAGATCAACAGTAACGGTTTACAAGGGGGTAGAAGATAAAAGTTCCAATTCAGAATTAGCAAGCCACCAATTTGATAAACTTTGGGCTGAATTGCAACGTACAAAAGCAGAATTAAATTCTAAAAAAAAAAAAAAAAAAAAAAAAAAAACAATGACTCTAGCAACAATCAGGCCAATTCGCCTCTCAGTTCTAAAGGGGGTGGTTTAAATTTTACTTCAGGGATAAATTTATCAAAACAACTTCGGAAGTATAAACAAAATGAAGATGTTTATCTTAACCATACCGCAAGAGCTTTCTCTAGGATGTTACTAAAGTTTAGACTTCGAGGAAACCTTCATATACACAGTTTTAGAAATTGTACTGATGTGATATGTAAATTTAAGTTCAATTACATTATATTTTATTATTTTTTTGGTTTGTTTTAGGGCGCAAAACTACAGAGGTCATAAACGCCCATGTCTGTGCTTATTAAGAACAAGACCTGAAAGGAGGCAGAGATAAAAAGGCGATACAATTATGGTACAAGGAAAAGGTAGAGACACAAGGTCACAACAGAATTCCTTGAGCAAAGGATTTTAAACTTCTTCTGCCATACTGGTATGATGTATAAAAAGTAAAACACAACACACTGTTGTATTAGATTGAAAAACAGGTACAGACAACGGTTCGGAACAGTAACCACACAGTGGAGCAGGGTGGCGGTGGCTGAACTGACAGTGGCCTATGCGCAGTTGGGAGAGTATGACGGAAAGAGGACCGAGAGGCTTAATCTCCCTAAATTTATTTCCTTGAAGGGAAGACCAATGGGCATGCCAGAGTGAGACCTCACATCCATAAAGGATGGAATGAAGATCGGCTGAAAGGACAGAATACGTAGGAGGACAAGGTAGGAGACCTGCACCCGCTGCGGCAGCCTCATTCCCTGAAACACCGAAATGACACGGGACCCAAAGGAACAGAACAGTGGCGCCATTGGCAGTGGATTCGTTGCACTATGGGGTGGACGGAATATAACATGCATAGGCTCTGGAGTGCACTCAGGGAGTCTGAGCATATGACACATTTAGAATGCTGGTCCACCCCCATGAGCTACAGACATTGCCGAGGTGAGGTGGTTTGCATGCCTTAACAATACAGATAGCCATACCATAGGTGCAACCACAGTGGAGGGGTATCTGTGGAGAGGCCAGACAAACGTGTGGTTCCTGAAGAGGGGCAGCGGCCTTTTCAGTAGTTACAGGCGCAACAGTCTGGATGATTGACTGAGCTGGCCTTGTAACATCAGCTAATGTGGCTTTGCCAAACAATTACTGCGAATGGCTGAAAGCAAGGGGAAACTACAGCTGTTACTTTTCCCAAGAACATGCAGCTCTACTGTATGACCATATGATTATGGCACCCAATCGGGTAAAATATTCCGGAGGTAAAATAGTCTCCCATTCAGATCTTCATGCGGGGACTACTCAGGAGGATGAGATCATCAGGAAAGACAACACTGGCATTCTACAGATCGGAGTGTGGAATATTAGATCTCTTAATCGGGTAGGAAAATTAGAAAATTTAAAAAGGGAAATGGATACGTTGAAGTTGCTCAGTGACCACCGGCCAGTGCACACGTGGAGAGCAGCAGCTCTACATTGTACAGTCACCGGCTTCTTAATAGAATCGACTTATTTTCATTTTGTGTGTGCTTTCTTTTACAGTTCTTCAAACTTAAGTGTGCTCACATGCTTATTTATCAAGAATCGTGTTTAGTTGTCAGTTCAGTTGTTGATATTTTGATCAATTAACTAGTGTATATATTTTTCAGATTCACCATTAATAAACAGCTTAGTGTTAGATGCTTTTTTTTTTTTTTTTTTTTTTTTTTTTTTTTTTTTAAAGCTCACTGTTTATCAAACTTCTGTGTCCTCAGTCGTACTTATTTGGAACATAAATCAGTTTTTACAATGGCTAGGAACTGTGACTGCTGCAAATGGATGCAGGCAGAGTTGGTGACTCTTTGCTCGTAGCTTCAGGTGGCGTTGGCTTTGCTGGTGCATGAGACTGCAGCGGATGGGTGCTGCTTTTGTGGGCCGTTCGCAGGGGTGCAGCAGATGCCCTGTGCATCTGTTGTGCCCTCCAATCGGCTTGTGGTTGTGGCCAGCCCGCTCACTGCCCACGAGAGGGTCGTGCCCCAATCCGTGGTGGATTGGGAGGTCTCCTCAGCGCATGTCAGGCGGCGTAAGACTTCCCGGAGGACCGAAGTGGAGGCCTCCCTGATTAGTCTTATGAACAGATTTGAGGTGCTGTCTGTGGCAGAGGATGTTCATGATGCAGATGGTGTCGCTTGTCCTGTATTTGCCCCTCTGCCTGCAAGATCCGGGCACTCACAGAGGGTGGGTTTGTTAGTAGTTGGGAGCTCCAACATTAGGCGGGTGATGGAGCCCCTTAGGAAAATGGCTGCTAGGGAGGGGAAGAAGTCCAATGAGCACTCCGTGTGCATACCAGGAGGAGTCATTCCAGATGTGGAACATGTCCTTCAGGATGCCATGAAGAGCACAGGGTGCAGCCAGCTGCAGGTGGTGGCTCAAGTTGGGATGAATGATGTGTGTCGCTTTGGATTGGAAGAGATCCTCTATGGTTTTGAACGGCTATCAGAAGTGGTAAAGACTGCCAGTCTTGCTTGCGAGATGAAAGCGGAGCTCACCATTTGCAGCATTGTCGACAGGATTGACTGCGAACCTTTGGTTCAGAGCCGAGTGGAGGGTCTGAATCAAAGACTCAGATGGTTCTGCGAGTGTGTGGGCAGCAGATTCCTTGACTTGCACGAAAGGGTGGTGGGTTTTTGGGTTCCGCTAAATAGGACAGGAGAACACTATACTCAGGAAGCGACTACACAGGTAGTGGGGGGCTGTGTGGCGTGCACTGGATTTTAGGTTAAAGGGCCTTGGGAATACAAAAAATGGGTTTCAGTCTCAAAGGGGGCAGGTCAGACACAGGAAGAAAGCAGATCTAGGCACCACTGGTGGAACAGTTGTAAATTGTCGTAGCTGTATTGGGAAAGATGCAGAGCTCCAGTTCGACTCCGTAGCTCAGTGCCAGCGTCATTGACTACCACGCAGGAGGCCCGGGTTCGATTCCCGGCAGGGGACTGATTGTTGTGTATTGTCCTAATCATCATCATCTCATCATCATTGGCACGTAAGTCGCCCATGCGGCGTCAACTAAAAAGACTTACACTAAGGTGGCCGAACAATCCCGCAAGGGATCTCCCGGCCAAGAAAGCCATATGCTCATTTCCATTATCCAGAGCTCCAAGCACTGATAGAAAGTACTGAGGCACAAATCATTATAGGTTCTGAAAGCTGGCTGATACCAGAGATAAGTTCGGCTGAAATTTTTTCAAAGGGCCAAAAGGTCTTCAGAAAGGATAGAATAAATAAAAAATGGGGTGGCTTGTTTATTGCTGTTACAAGCGGTTTTTCCTGCAGCGAAATTGAGGCAGATACTTCCTGTGAGTTAGTATGGGTAGAGATTATACCTGACAACTGGAATAAATTAATAATTGGATCTTTTTATCGGCCCTTGACTCAGATGATGCAGTTTCCGAAATGTTCAAAGAAAGCTTGAATCACATTTCAAATAGGTATCCGAAGTATACTGTTATAATCGGTGGTGACCTTAATTTACCCTCAATATGTTGGCATAATTACATATTCAAAACTGGCAACAAATATAAAACATCGTCCAAACTAATTCTGAATGCTTTTTCTGAAAACTACTTCGAACAGTGAGTTCATGTAGATCAGTTGTGGCTTACTTTCAAAGACATAATATCAGTAGCAATCGAGAGACTTATACCAAATAAATTAATAAAAGATGGGGTTGACCCCACGTGGTACACAAAACAGATCAGGTCACTGTTGCAGAAGCAAAGAAAAACACATGCAAAACTAAAAAAGACACAGAATCCACAAGACTGGCAATCTTTTACTGAAACTTGCAACCTAGCACGGACTTCAATGCGAGAAGCCTATAGTAGTTACCACAAGGAAATCCTGTCTCGTAATCTTGCAGAAAATCCTAAGAAATTCTGGTCATATGTGAAGTACACTAGCGACAAAAACAAACAATACCTTCAGTATGCGATAGCAATTGTAAAACTACTGATGACAGTACTGCTAAGGCTTTCCGAAATTCGTTCACCAAAGAAGACGAAGTGAACACTCCAGAATTCAATCCAAGAATAGCTGCCAGCATGCGAAACTTAGGAGTAGACGTTCCTGGAGTAGTAAAACAACTTAAGTCACTAAACAAAAACAAATCTTCTGGGACAGATTGTATACCAACTAGATTCCTCTCAGAGTATGCTGATGCAATAGCTCCGTACTTAGCTATAATTTACAACCAATCAATCAGCGAAAGATCCGTACCAAAAGACTGGAAATTTTCCCAAGTTACTCCAATATTCAAGAAAGGCAATAGGAGTGATCCCCAAAATTATAGGCCAATCTCATTGACGTCAATTTGCAGTAGGATTTTGGAACACATACTTTGTTCGAACATTATGAACTACCTCAAAGAGAACGACCTATTAATCAATAGTCAACATGGATTCAGAAGGTATTGCTCTTGCGAAACACAGCTTGCCCTTTATTCACATGAAGTGATAAGTGCCATCGACAAGGGATCTCAAATCGATTCCATATTTCTGGATTTCCAGAAGGCTTTTGACACTGTACCCCACACATGGCTTCTAATGAAATTGTGTGCTTGTGGAATATCTCCCCAACTGTGCGATTGGATTCACGATTTCCTATCAGAAAGGACACAGTTCATTGTAATTGACGGTAAGTCATCGAGTAAAACAGAAGTGATATCTGGCATTCCCCAGGGAAGAGTTATAGGTCCCCTACTCTTCCTTGTATTTATAAATGATTTAGGAGACAATCTGAATAGCTCCCTTAGACTGTTCATGGATGATGCTCTCGTTTATCAGTTAAGGAAGTCAACGGAGGATCAAAAGCAACTACAAAGCGATTCAGACAAAATTTCTACATGGTGTGAAAATTGGCAATTGACACTAAATAAAGAAAAGTGAGAAGTAATACACAAGGTCCCCAAAAAGAAATACGCGGAACTTCAATTACGCGATAAATCAGTCAAACCTTATGGTCGTAAATTCTACCAAATACCTAGGAGTTACAATTACGAACAACTTAGACCTCAGGGAACACACAGAAAATATTGTGGGGAAGGCGAACTAAAGATTATGTTTCATTGTCAGAACGCTTTGAATATGCACCAGCTCCACCAAAGAGACTGCCTACATCACACTTGTGCAACCTTTCCTGGAGTACTGTTGTCCAATGTGGGACACTCACCAGGTGGGACTGATGGAAGATATTGAGAAGGTTCAGAGAAGGGCAGCTCGTTTTGTTTTATCACATTACCAGAGGGAAAGCGTCGAGGAAATGTTGCACAAATTGGGGTGGAAATCATTAAAAGAAAGATGTTATTCATTGTGGCGTGATCTGTTTGCGAAGTTTCAATCACCGACTTTTACTTCTGAATGTGAAGATATTTTGCTAGCACCCACTTACTTACGGAGAAATGACGATCCCAATAAAATAAGATAAATCAGATAGGAAACGGAACGATTTACGTGTTCTTTCTTCCCGCACGCTACTGTAGAATGGAACGGTAGAGAAAAGTTATGAAAGTGGTTACTGAACCCTCTGCCAGGCAGTTAAATGTGATTTGCAGAGTATCAATGTAGATGTAGATATAGTGGGGATTAGTGAAGTTCAGTGGCAGGATGAACAGGATTTCTGGTCAGGTGAGTACAGGATTTTAAATACAAAAACCTTTGGTGGTAACATAGGAGTAGGTCAGATAATGAATAAGAAACAGGAATGTGATTAAACTACTATGAGCAGCACAGTGATCATATTACAATTGTTAAGATAGATATGAAGCCAACACTGGAAAAGTAGATACTGCCTACAGGAAAATAAGAGAGATATTTGGGGACAAGAAAAACAGCTCTACGAATATCAAGAACTCAGATGGGAAATCAGTTCACAGCAAAGAAGGGAAAGCTGAAAGGTGGAAAGAGTACATAGAGGACCTCTACAAAGGAAATGAACTTGGAGACAATGTTGTAGGAAGGGAAGACGAAGTAGATGAAGATGAAATAGAAGATACTATACTGAGATGAATATTATAGAGGAAAAAATTCCCAACAGGAAAAATATATGTAAAAAAATAGATGAAGTCTACTTACCAGGCGAAGGGGCACAGGCAGTGATAGTAACAAATAAACACACACACACACACACACACACACACACACACACACACATTCAAACGCTAGCGTTCGCAGCCTCTCTGCTTCGTCAGGCAGAAGGGAAGCAGTAGGGAAAAGGAAATGATGAGGGTTTTAAGGGAGTGGGTAAGGAGTCATTCCAATCCCGGGACAGGAAAGACTTACCTTGGGGAAAAAAAAGGAGGGTAAACAAATGCACGTGCGCACACACGCACACACACACACACACACACACACACACACACACACACATTTACATTCAAACGAGTGTGATCCAGTCCCGAAGCTCTGAACCAGTACACCAATAACCTAATAATAGCTTTCACACCCCGCAGCTATCCTCCCAATCCGGTACAGAAGCAAATTGCCAGAGCCACTTCCTCATCCCCCCAAATTCAGCACCTTCAACAGAAGAATCCCAGAAGTGCCCCTCTTGTCACCAGATACTTTCCGGGACTGGAGCGGACTCTGAATGTGGCTCTCCAGGAAGGATACGACTTCCTTAAATCCTGCCCCGAAATGAGATCCGTCCTTCATCATATACTTCCTACTCTACCGAGAGTGTCTTTCCGCCGCCCACCTAACCTCCGTAACCTCCTAGTCCACCCCTATGAAATCCCCAAACCACCTTCCCTACCTTCTGGCTCCTACCCTTGTAACCAGCCCCGTTGTAAAACCTGCCCTATGCAAACTTCCACCACCACTTACTCCAGTCCCGTAAAGTTTTAAATTTTTGTGACCTTGTTGGACTCTGCCCCAAGCTTTTAGGCTGGAGGTTTTGGGATGGTACCACTACTCTGGTACAGCATTTTGAAGTCCTCTCCGACTGTGAACTTTGGACAACTGCCTTCTATTATTACCTTGCCATATTTGTTTGGGTCTTTGCTTTGTTCTCCTTATTGTTTGTCTAGTTTGGTTACTTCCCTTTCTGTTCCTTATTCGTGTTCATTTCATTTCACTCAGGTCACAGGTATCACCTAATTATCTTGCATGGGTGCTAAAGACCTAGTTGTTGTGCACCCATAACATCCTATCCAATCCAATCCAATCCTATTTTATTGTGGTAGCTGAGTCTGTTCCATTGCAGGTGTTTTATTCTAATGTCTGTGTGTACCTGTATGTTTGTCATCTGTGTTTCTATTGTGTTTGTGTATGTTTGTTAGTTTTTGGTGTTCAAATGTTTGTATTGTCTATGGGACTTAACTACAGGGTCATCAGTCCCTAAACTTACAAACTACTTATGAACTACTTACGAACTAGGACGGCACAAATATCCATGCCCGAGGGGGGATTCGAACCCCCGACCGTAGTGGCCATGCTGACCGTGACTGGAGCGCCTCAGTCACCTCGGCCACCGCGGCCGGCGTTTTTGGTGTGTCAGTGCCAGCCTGTTAATGGTGATCAGTCTGTTTTTGTGCATTAGGTGCTCTCTTCATTATTGTTTTAATTTTGTGATTCAGTTTGTCCGTAATATTTGTGTCATAACCACTCTCCACAGCAATTTGTTTGATGGTATGCAATTAATTTTTGTAATCTTCTTCTCTGATTAAAAATTGTTCAGATTGTGCAGCATGTGTTGGAAACTGGCTAGTTTATGGACAGTTGGATGGTTTAAATTCTTGTGCAGGGCTGTACATTTGGTGGGGACCTTTGTAAATGTGGAGAACTTATGTTCATTGTTGTCTCTGTATATGGTAAAATCCAAGAAATTTAGCGCATTTTATTTCTTTTTCTATTGTGAGTTTATATTTGGATGGATGGTATTTATGTTGTCTTAGAATGCTTGTTATTTCTTTTATTTGGGATTTGGGAATGTCATTCTGCATTTCTAGTTGTTGTTGAATGATAGAAATAGTTTCTATGGTGGAGATGTTAGTGTACAATGTGGGACAAAAATATTACCTGGCCTGAATAAATTAAAGTCTAAGAACATTGCGCATGCTCCAGTTCCGAAGTGTGAGTTTTGCCACCTCTAGCGGTCTTCAGAGCTTCAGCTCAGTGTTTACATCGTCAAATAGAAGCAGTGTAATAGTTACGATAAGGTATATGTCGAGATTCATAGCAGCTTAACTCACATATCATTTATTTTGGAAAGGATAGGTTGCTGCTCACCACAGAGACATCCGATGAGCTGCAGAAAGGCACACACAAGTGAATAAACAAAAATGAAGCTTTTGGCTGTTAAGCCTTCATCTGCCACAAAGAAAATACATACACACAAACCCAACAGCCATTGCGCCTGAACTGCAACAGACAGCACAGCTGAGGTGAGAGCAACCAGTGGTGCAGGGTGAGGAAGCAGCACGGATAGGAAAGCAGGAAGGGAGGTAAGGGATTCCGGTGGGAATGGAGCAATACGTCAGTGCTGTCTGACAGGTAGGAAGGGACTGGAGTGTGTGGCAGAAAGGGGGGTGTACATAAGCTGGAGTGTGGGTAGGGAAAGGAAGGGGAGAGGAGGGTGGTTGGGGCAGGAACTAGCAAAGGTTTAGGTCTGGGGAATTGTGGGATCGTAGGATATACGGTAGAGAGAGTTCCCATCTGCACACAATTTGGACAAGCTGGTGTTTGTGGGGAGGATCCATATGGCACAGGTTGTGTAGCAGTCACTGAAGTGAGCCACATCATGCAGTGCTGCATGCTGTGCACCAGGATGGTGCTACAGTATCCTTTCCAAAATATTGTTGAATCCTTTAAGGTATTTCCATTGTTTTATTTTGGAAAACATTATTCAAGCACATAGAAGCGGTTGAGGTATAAGAACTCCAAATGGTTAGATTAACTGCAATGAACGACACCTACTTCCTACATATGTTTCGTTGGCTGAGTGGATAGGCTGACAGTTTACAAACACAAGGGGCATGAGTTTTGAGTACCACTGGAGTCAACTATTTTATTATTATTATTATCATTATTATTATTATTATTATTATTATGTATTTCTTTCTTTTTATTTACTTTTTTAAGACCTGTGCAGGTAATATTTTTTAACATTAATTCTCTATGAATTGTGCAATTATAGGCTTTTCTAGATTCCAAATTCTTAAACGTGTTTCATTTTGTAATATCCTAATCTTTAAACAATGAGACAAATGAAAGCCATAGTAAAAATGTTGAAAATGGATGCATGTATTTGTAAATGAAAGCCATAGTAAAAATGTTGAAAATAGATGCATGTATTTGTAATTAGTTGGAGTGCCATGTAGTGAATCTATAGTGTTAAGCTAAGGTAAATGTATCAACAGATAGGCATAATTTTCTAAGTCCTTACACATCGTCTACACGAGTGAGTAGCTGTGCCTTCCATTAGCTGTTGTTATCAGTTTTATATTAGCTCCACCCCCATGAACCACAGACATTGCCGAGGTGGGGTGGCTTGCATGCCTCAACGATACAGATAGCCGTACCGTAGGTGCAACCACAGCGGAGGGGTATCTGTGGAGAGGCCAGACAAACGTGTGGTTCCTGAAGAGGGGCAGCAGCCTTTTCAGTAGTTACAGGGGCAAAAGTCTGAGCTGGCCTTGTAACATCAGCTAATGTGGCTTTGCCACACAGTTACTGCGAACGGCTGAAAGAAGGGGAAACTACAGCCGTTACTTTTCCCGAGGACGTGCAGCTCTACTGTATGAACATATGATGATGGCATCCTCTCGGGTAAAATATTCCGGAGGTAAAATAGTCCCCCATTCGGATCTCCGGGCGGGGACTACCCAGGAGGATGTTGTCATCAGGAAAGACAATACTGGCATTCTACGGATCGGAGCGTGGAATGTTAGATCCCTTAATCGAGTAGGAAAATTAGATAATTTAAAAAGGGAAATGGATAGGTTGAAGTTAGATATAGTGGGGATTAGTGAAGTTCGGTGGCAGGATGAACAGGATTTCTGGTCAGGTGAACTACTTTGAGCAGCACAGTGATCACATTATCATTGTCAAGATAGATACGAAGCCAACACCGACAACAGTAGTACAGGTTTATATGCCAACTAGCACTGCCGACGATGAGGAGATCGAAGAAATATATGAGGAGCTAAAGGAAATTATTCAGAAAGTTAAGGGAGAGGAAAACTTAATTGTGATGGGAGACTGGAATTCGGTAGTAGGAAAAGGAAGAGAAGGAAAAATAGTAGGTGAATATGGACTGGGCAGGAGGAATGAAAGAGGAAGTCGCCTGGTAGAATTTTGCACGGAACATGATTTAATCGTAACAAACACGTGGTTTAAGAATCACAAAAGAAGGTTGTTTACGTGGAAGAGACCAGGAGACACCGGAAGGTATCAGATAGATTTTATAATGGTAAGACATAGTTTTCGGAACCAGGTTTTACAGTGTAAGACATACCCAGGGGCAGATATAGACTCTGACCATAACTTGTTGGTTATGAACTGTAGGCTGAAACTGAAGAAACTACAAAAAGGTAGGAAAATAGGGAGTGGGACCTGGATAAATTGAAGGAACCTGGGGTTCTTAAGAATTTCAGAGGGAGCTTTAGGCAACCATTGACAGAAACAGGGGAAAATAAAACAGTAGAGGAGGAATGGGTAAAATTGAGAGATGAAATAGTGAAGGTAGTAGAGGACAAAATAGGTAGGAAGGCAAGACCCACAAAAAATCCTTGGATATCACAGCAGATACTAAATTTAATCGATGAAAGGAGAAAATATAAAAATGCAGTAAATGAAACAGGCAAAATGGAGTACAGACGACTAAGAAATGAGATTGTCAGGAAGTGCAAAATGGCTAAGCAGGAGTGGCTAGAAGGCAAATGCAAGGATGTAGAAGAATGTATAAATAGGGGAAAAATAGATACAGCCTACAGGAAAATAAAAGAAACATTTGGAGATAAGAAAAACAGCTCTATGAATATCAAGGACACTGATGGAAAACCAGTTCTCAGCAAAGAAGGGAAAGCTGAAAGGTGGAAAGAATATATAGAGGGGCTCTACAAAGGAAATGAACTTCGAGACAATATTGTAGGAAGGGAAGAGGAAGTAGATCAAGATGAAATAGGAGATACTATACTGAGAGATGAATTTGACAGAGCCCTGAAAGACCTAAGTCGAAACAGGGCCCCTGGAGTAGATGATATTCCCTCAGAGCTACTGAAGTCTCTGGGAAAACCAGCCATGACAAACCTGTTTCACCTGGTGTGTAAGATGTATGAGACAGGCGAAGTACCCTCAGACTTTAAGAGAAATGTTATAATCCCCATTCCAAAGAAAGCAGGTGCAGACAGGTGTGAAAACTACATAACCACCAGTTTAATAAGTCATGGTTGCAAAATATTAACACGAATCATATACAGAAGGATGGAAAAACTGGTAGAAGCCAACCTCGGGGAAGATCAGTTTGGGTTCAGGAGAAATGTAGGAACTCGGGAGGCAATATTCACTTTACGGCTTATCCTAGAAGATAGATTAAGAAAAGGCAAACCTACATTTCTAGCTTTTGTAGATTTGGAGAAGGCTTTTGACAATGTTGATTGGAATAAACTCTTTCAAGTTCTGAAGCAAGCAGGAGTAAAATATAGGGAGCATAAGTTTATTTACAACTTGTACAAAAACCAGACAGCGGTTGTCAGAGTTGAAGGGCATGAAAGGGATGCAGTGGTTGGAAAGGGAGTAAGACAGGGTTGTAGTCTTTCTCCATTGTTATTCAATTTGTACATTGAGCAAGCTATAAAGGAAAGCAAGGAGAAATTTGGAGAAGGAATTAAAGTTCAGGGTGAAGAATTAAATACATTGCGTTTTGCCGACGACATAGTAATTATGTCAGATACAGCAAAGGACCTGGAAGAGCAATTGAACGGAATGGACAGTGTGCTGAAAGGTGCATATAAGATGAACATTAACAAGAACAAAACTAGGGTAATGGAATGCAGTGTAAGAAAATCAGGTGATGCTGAAGGAATTCGATTGGGAAACGAAGCAATAAAGGAGGTAGATGAGTTTCGTTACTTGGGCAGTAAAATAACAAATGATGGTCGCAGTACAGAGGATATAAACTGCCAAATGGCAATGGGTAGAAAAGCGTTTTTGAAAAAGAGAAATTTGTTAACATAGAATATTGATTTAAGCCTAAGGAAGTCCTTTCTGAAGGCATTTGCATGGAGTGTTGCCTTGTATGGGAGTGAGACATGGACAATAAACAGTGTGGACAGGAAGAGGATAGAGGCTTTTGAAATATGGTGCTACAGAAGAATGCTGAAGATAAGGTGGGTGGATCGTGTAACTAATGAGGAGGTACTGAACAGAATTGGGGAGAAAAGAAATTTCTGGCATACCTTGACTAAAAGAAGGGATAGATTGGTAGGACACATTCTTAGACATCAAGGAATTGTGAATTTAGCTTTGGAGGGAAGTGTGGGGGGTAAAAATCACAGAGGAAGAGCAAGAGATGGATACAGTAAGCAGATTCAGACAGATGTAGGTTGCTGTTCTTATGTGGAGATGAAGAGGCTTGCTCAGGATAGGGTATTGTGGAGAGCTGCATCAAACCAGTCTACGGACTGAAGACCACAACAACAATAAACTACAAGGGTAATCCAGAAAGTAAGGTTACAAGAATTTTCTCTAGAGCAAATAATAAATTAATTTTAATAAAATTTACATGCATTGTAGTATAGAACTTACATTATTTTTCCACATAATCACCACTTACCTCAATATATTATGTCAGTTTTTTTAATTCTTGTGTGTTTTCTGCCACCTTTTTCAACTAGTGCTTCTCGTCAATAGTCACCTAGTCGTCATTGGAACAGTATTTTCCACTAATGTGTTCCTTCAATTTAGTGAACATGAAAAAGCCACTTAGTATGAAATCATGGTTGTGTAAGGGATGGCTTAAAACATTCAGACCAAACTGAGTCAACAAGTCTGGTGTCAAATGAGCTATTTGTGGACACACATTGTCACAAAGGAGACAGACTCCCTTTGTCGACATCCTGCAACATTTGCTTCTTATGGCCCCGGAAAATTTATTCATAGTCTCAGAATATCTTGCAGCGTTTAATGTTTCACCTCTTTCTTTTTTTTTTTTTTTTTTAATTGCCAGGTACTACCGCTTTTTTGTCCCAAAACACTGGAACTGTGCTTTTCCTCGTTGTTTGCTGTGTTTTGAATTTTTTGGCTGAAGGAAAATGACTATGATGCCACAGCATTGATTGTCATTTGTTCTCTTGAGTACCTATATAGGTTCCTGTCTCTAAAGAGCCTCATCTTCAGTCTTAAAAGTCAAGAAATTTGTGTGTGGCACTGATTGTTTATTTTATGTGATTTGGTAAGTGTCCTCTCTCTCTCTCTCTCTCTCTCTCTCTCTCTCTCCCCCTCCACACATACAGCTTGCAATAATTTAGTTGATCAGTTGCAATGTCATGAACGACAACATCACTTAGGCTGTGGGTAAGCCATGTCCTTTCTTCCGGGAGTGCTAGTCTTGCAAGTTTCGCAGGAGAACTTCTGTGAAGTTTGGAAAGTAGGAAGCGAGCTACCGGCAGAATTGAAGTTGTGGGGCGGCACTGTAAGTCGTGTCAGGATAGCTCGAGGGTAGTGTGCTTGCCCGCGAAAGGGCAAAGGTCTCAGGTTTGAGTCCTGTTCCGGCGCACAATTTTAATCTGCTAGTAAGTTTCAAATCAGCACATACTCCACTGCAAAGTGAAAGTTTCATTCATGAACAACAGTTTGTAAAATGTTTGGACAAACTTCAGATGTCTACGAGTGATGAGAGATAAGATGTTCTTCAATTTCTTCAATTTTCTGCACCATGTCATTAATCACAACAGACTGCCTTCCACTTCTGTCTTTGTTGTGAATTTCCATCTTTCCGAAATTGAAATTCTGTCCCCATTTCATCAACTACTGCCTTGACATTATGTCCTCTACATAAACTGAAACAATTTTATGATGAATTGCTATAGGCAATAAGACACTTGGTGGGATTTGGAATGAGAATGCTTATTTTTAACAGTAACCACAACATCACAACAATAATTACAGTGTTACCAATTGCTGGGAATGCACCTTCTCTTCACTAGCTTTGTGCTACATGACTGTAATACCAAATTCCCACAGTGAAATTTCATGCTGCAGCTTTGTGCATTGGAAACTGGTTAACCCTTGTAGATAATGAATCAGTAAAGTCACATCTCATTGAGGTGCTTGAAACATTTTTCATGGCAGGCATATGCAAGGGAACTACAATTCAAGTTTAAAAGAATAATAGACCATTCACAGGAGAGAAACAAAACCAGTACAATAGGTTTGGTACACAAGTCACTTGCAAACCTCTGGTCCTGCATTGTCTTGGTGTTTTTGCCTGTGTATGTTTACTTAGCAGGCGAAGGAGCACAGGTAGTGATAGTAACATAAATTTATTTTATTTATTTATTTATGTTACTATCACTACCTGTGCTCCTTCGCCTGGTAAGTAAACTTCATCTACTTTTTATATTTTTCCTGCTAGGAACTTTTCCTCTCTCTATATATATGATACGAGTATTATAGATGAAAAATTCCTAGCAGGAAAAATTATATATAAAAAATAGACAACGATTACTCACCAGGCGAAGGAGCACAGGTGTGACAGCATCACAAATAAATAAATGAATACACACACACACACACACACACACACACACACACACACACACACACACAAACGCAAGCTTTCGCAACCCAGTTGCTTCTTCAGGCAGAAGGGAAGGAGAGGGAAAAGGAAATGAGAGTTTTAAGGAAGGGGGTAAGGAGCCATTCCAATCCCGGGAGAGGAAAGACTTACCATGGAGGATGAAAAGGAAGGTGAACAAATACACGCACACCCATACATTTACACAGACACAAACACACCTAGGCAGACTACTATAGAAACCAAAGAAGTTAGACAGAGATGCCACTAGAGGCAGAGACTCTGTCCAGAGAACTGACACAAAGATGTTCAGATGTTAAAGATGGCGGGCAGGAATTCAAATTTAGAGGAGGTTAAGACCAGGTGGGCAACGAGAAGAGAGAATATGCTGAAGGGCTAGTTCCCATCTCCGGAGTTTTGAAGGATTGGTGTCGATGGGAAGTATCCGGATAACCCGGACGGTGTAGCACTGTGCCAATATGTGATGGCCGTGCACCAAGGCATGTTTAGCCACGGGGTAATCCTCATTACCAACAAACACTGTCTGCCTGTGACCGTTCGTGCGAATGGACAGTTTGTTGCTGGTCATTCCCACATAGAACGCTTCACAGTGCAGGCATGTCAGTTGGTAAATAACGTGGGTACTATCGCAAGTGGCTCTTCCATGCCCATTCATTGAGCTGTCTGAGAGTGAGCTGCAACTGACAAGTTGTTGTTGCAAGGCTGGAGGAAGAACAGAAGACATAGAAGTCATCAGCAAATAGTGAACACTGGACAGGACTTTTCACAACAGAAGTAATACTGTAAATGGCTATAGCAAACGACGTCACACTTAAAACACTAACTTGATATCTAAAATAACGTGGAAAAAGGAAAGACCGAATAAAAATTGGAAGGCAACCACGATATCCTCATTTGTGAAGCTGCGTGAGTATAAGATGCCTCCAAGTAGTATTGTACACCTTCTTGATATCAAAAAATACACCCGGAAGGTGATGATGGCACAGGAAGGCCTGCTGTATAGCTGCCTACAGAGAGACCAGGTTACTGGAGGTGGAACGATATCTCCTGAATCCACACTGGAAGCGACTAAGGAGCTGCCTTGATTCCAACATCCAGACAAGGCAGCGGTTGACCATCCATTCCAGGGCCATTACATTGCAACTAGTGAGGGCAACACTATGATAACTGCTGGGGCATGTGGACCCTTTTCCGGGTTTCAAAAGGGGAATTGAAACAGCCTCTCTCCACGAGTCAGGAAAGTGTCCTGACATCCAAATGGCATTAAAAAGGTTAAGGAGAAAAAGTTTGTTTCACTCTGAAAGGTGCCATAACACGGCATAGTGATTCCATCGTGACCAGGTGAAGTGTCTCGAGCCACAAAAAAATGCAGAATCCAATTCCTACAGGGAGAAAAGGCGGTTGTACTCCTCAGTAATTCTGGACCTGAAGTCCAGGAGGCCCCTCGCAGCAGCCACTCTGTGGCGCTGGAATTCTGGATCCCGACTAGCAGTGGCAGTATTGGTAGCAAATTAAGTAGCCATGGTCTGGGCCATGTCTGCTGGGCGTGTTTGTAAAATGCTGTTACCCATTACGGCAGCTACGGGGTACCTTCCTCCCCTTCCAGAAATCCTCCTGATGGTCTCCCATACTTTCATGCTGGTTGTAGAATGGTTAATGGAACTCAGGAACTGCTGCCATGACCTCCGTTTGCTTTCTCTAATAACCTCATGACACTTGCAACCCGAAAAGCAGCGAGGTTCACTGAAGTCAGATGACAATGAACCGACGCAGAGCCACCCGCCTGGTCCTGGTGGCAGATCAACATCTGTCATTCCACCACGGGAATGGCTGCCGTTTTGGACGTCCTGAAGACTGTGGAATGGATGCATCAGCGGCGAAGTGCATCACGGCAGTAATACAGTGCACCCATTCTGTGACACTGTCACGATGTTCAAGGTGGGCAAGTTGGCTGTAAAGTGCCCAATCTGCTCTTCTGAGCATCCATCATGGTGGGTGTCTTTCAGGTTCGATTCCATACGGTTGGGAAATGGAAATTGGAAAGTGATCACTTCCCTGGAGTTCATCGACCAAGTCCCATTGTATAGTGTGGGCAAGGGCTGGAGAGCAAAGAATGAGGTCTATGGCAGATAATGACACTGTCGCAGTGCAAAAGTGTGTGGGCTGACCGGTGGTCCGTAAATGTGCGTTCGACGACAAGAGGAGCCGCTCAATGGCTCTACCCCTGTGGCAAGTAGTGAAAGAGACCAAAGCACAGTATGTGCATTCAAGTCTCCACAGAGGAGAAATAGGTGGGGGAGCTGGGTAAGAAGGTCATTGAGGGCCTCTCATGAGGGGGCAGATACATGGAGCAAACAGTTAGTTGATGATGCACATGTGTATATCTGTATACAGATACTGCGACTGCTTGGAGGCTTGTGGTGAGGGAGAGGGGCTCGGAGTGGTAGGCTGTACGAACAAAAATAGCCACTCCGCCCCTAGCTCTCTCCCCACTAACATCGTCCTTTCTATGTAGAGTGTAACCACGTATCTTAGGGGAGTCGGAAGGCTTAAAATTTGTCTCCTGGAGACACATACACAGAGGTTGACCCAGAGATAAGAGACGAAGTTCTTCCACATGGGTCCTAAAGCCCTGCATATTTCATTATAGTATCGGTCCCATCGCTTACAGGTTCCACCCTAACCTTCTCTTTCCACCGAGGCGGCGAGACGCTATGGGGTGGAGAGTCCGACTTGGAGCGGTTATGTGGCCCCAAATGCACATCAAGGTCCAATGGCTCTGGAGCAGAGTCGGATGAAACATCTATTACACATAAATGGACAGGCTGAGACAGTGTAATTTCCGGTTTATCTGCGACTGAGACTTCTCGGCTGCTTTTTTGGCCTTAGGTGGTTTCAGATGGGTGCCTGTGGTGGATTTTTGGCCAACCTCTGCTACCCGGGGAGGGGAGGGGGGTGGCATCATCTCTACAATAGGCAGTGTTCTGTTACTGTACACAAAACTCTTTTTCTTACTCCCCAAATCAGAAGGACTGGATATCCTAGCCCTCTTTTTGAATTGGGTGTTGGTACCCCCCCCCCCCCCCCCCAAAGGTACACCCATCACACTGGAAGGTTCGAGGGACAAATTGAAATTGTTCATCTCGGCCCCACGAGTAGCTAGGGAAGTACCTGTCCACCTAGACAGAGCCCCGCGTGCATAGGTAAGCCTTATACAACTGAGGTGCGACAATATCTCCAGAGGTTGCTCAGTAGCGACTGTTCCACTTCAAAAGCCATGCATCCCATCAGCACGTAGCACACCTTGGGATTGCAGGTATTTTTATAGAGGTTTGTACTATCCTCGTGACCTGGGCAGCCAAGCCAAGATGCGCTTACCAGTCCCCAGTTCAGGACCCCGGGATCGCCAAGCCCGTACTCAGCAAATTGATGCTGAGCCCCTGAGGGGAACATCAAACAACTCAGAATAGGCAACATACTAAAAAAGGATTAATAATAGCCTACAGAACAGACAACTCAATACAAACACAACACATCTGGTACCTGCCAATTGACATGTAAAGACTGCAAATCCATTTACATTGGAGAAACAGACACAAAATTTAACACAAGGTATACAGAACACAGAAGAACACTAAAAGGTAACAGCTGTCACTCTAGATTAGCTGGACATCTTATGGACATGAAACACAGTCCAACAGACATCAACACAGATGTTATAGTCTAAGAAGTGGCATTAAAACCCAATGAACCGACATAAGAATGTCAAATAGTTTATTAAAATACCATTTATGGAGAAATGGTTTTTTCTGATTTCTTCCTGTATTTATTTTTCAGATTAGTTATCAATTATTTTTTGATGAAAAGTAGTATTATATTAAGTGAATTTCAATGTAAATGAACTTTAAAGTCGAGGAATAAGTATCTAATTTGTATGTTCTATGAACCTTGTCTCTTTTGCTTGATGAGTTGATGTGATTTTGTTAGGTGAGTATTGTTGGAGACTGTTGTAAGACGAGTTGGTTTGTCTCAAGTTGGAATGTGTTCTTTAGAAGAATAAACGAGTGTATTCTTCTATAAATCTCCTGTAAAATTACTGGGCAGTAAATGCTCATTATAATTATTCTCTCTGATCTGCCCAGAAAGTATTCTCTGGAATTATTATGAGTCAGATTACGAATATTATAGAGGAGAAATTCCTAGCAGGAAAAATATATATATAAAAAGTAGAAGAAGATTACTTACCAGGCAAAGGAGCACAGGTAGTATACAAAGAAGAAAATGCATGAGGAACAGAGTAGCTGGGCCTCTCATTGTGTCATCTTAATTGTAGGGAAGAATCAAGCCAGAAGACAAAATTTTACTTACATTACAACAAAATAGAGAGTACTTGTAGTGACAGAGCTATACCAATTTACAATACACAGTCCTGTAGAATTTCAAGTTCTGCAGAGGTAACACTACAATGTGAAAATCCTCAAATGCAACAGCCCCCACAAAAATTGATAATGGAAGAAAACTACCTAAAACAGGAAGCCATGGGCAACGGAAAACAATAAATGAATACACAGTTCTCTGCAATGTTAGTACAGTCTTTGCCCTCAACAAACAGACACACAACACCAATTTATAAAAACACACACACATACACCTCACTACCAAGAAACCTACTGCGCGCGCGCGCGCGCGCGCACACACACACGCACACACACGCACACACACACAGACAGAGGGTCAAAATTCGAACTTCCCACCCCCCAACACAATCAACTGTCAACTCCACTTGCCATCTTTCCAAGAATCAAACTCCCCACTCAAAACATAGTCAGCTGTCTACTGCATCCATCATCTTGTTTTAACGATTCACAAACAGTGATAGTCAACACTAAAATACTGATATTTACCTATACTACTCTGTTAATGGAGATATCAAAATAAATAAAAATTTTAACAAAACAAAAACCGACTAAAAAAAACTATTCCAAAATAAATTAATATGCACTAAAAAGTAAAAAACAAAAATAATCAAAAAATAACAATAATTGTAACTAGATTATATTATTGTAATAACTTGATTGACTTTTAAGTAGTCTAATATTTTTCATTTAATTTTACTTAAGAGAACTCTACAAAGTATTTCGATCATTGTTTGTTATTGACAGCTATGTGGTCAGTTCTTGTGTGGTAAACACATAGATTGTACCTACATACTGATCAGCAGGAAAAGTAAGTTGTTTACTAAGTTGTAGAAGAATACACAATTATTAATAACGACAGTTTACAACTCACTGTAAAGACATGGCGATCAGCTGCGACAGGCACATACAAAAGACACACACATAAAACACTTTCAGCTATTGGCCATGGCCTTCTTCAGAAAATAGAGCATTCATGCAATCACACAGGCACGCAACACAGTCACACAACCATCACCTTCGGCTGCCACACTTTGAAATGCTCTATTTTCTGAAGAAGACCATGACCAATAGCTGGAAGTGTTGTGTGTGTGTGTGTGTGTGTGTGTGTGGGTATTTTTTTTTAATTACAAAACCAATGTCAAATTCGTGTTTACTCACACATCTTCCCCATAATAGTACACATCCGTCCTCTTTGTGAGTTCCCTCACAGGCACTGGTTTTGTAATACATGACAAAGCAGTAAATTTGGTCAACGAATTCAAAGCTGTTAACAAGAGTATATCCAACATAGTACTTGCAAATCAAATGTCAGACATTACATTCATCAATGTTCATGCTCCTACTGAGGATAAAACTGATGAGGAAGAGTTCTATGACCAACGAGAACAAACAATTCATAGCACACCAATCAGAAATATCAAGATAGTGCTGGGATGTTTTAATGGAAAGCAGAAAAAGAAGTGTTCTATATACCAACTATAGGAAGGCACAGTTTGCATGATGAGACCAATGAGAATGGTGAAAGGATGATCAACTTAGTCATCTCAAAGAATTTGAGAGAAAGTTCAACTTACTTGGAACACAAAAGAATACATAATTAAGGGAACATTGTGCTCACAGGATGGAAGAACTACCAACCAGATAGATCAAATCTTGGTGGACCAACACTATACTCATAGAGTCCTGGACGTCAGGTCGTATAGCTATTTGGTCAGTTATAAGATGCGAAATTGGCAGTGAGTCAGAGAGAAAATTCCCTCAAAAATAATTATGAATGGTAGAACTGTTACAGACCCCAGTGCCATTTGTGAATCCTTTAATGAATTTTTCATAAACTGTAACAAAACTGGTTAGTGCTCACCACCAAAAACAAAGCCTAATGTGACGGACAGAAAGTGCCTAGGTTTTAGGTTTTCTCCTGTTTCTATCTCAGATGTAAAAAGAAATCATAATGTCCCTAAAAAATTAAAAATCCACGGGGTGGGGCGGGTGTGAGATCCCCACTGAAATAATAAAAACAGTTTGGCACATTATTGCACACCCAATCTCCCTCATTATCGACCAATCTTTTGATGAGCGATGTTTCCCAGATGTTTAAAATATGCAGAAGTTCTGCCAGTATATAAAAAAGGCAAACAAGATGAATTGAGCAACTATAGGCTAATCTCACTGTTACCAGTTCTCTCAAAAATATTTGAAAGAGCTGCATGTAATCAGATTGAAAATTACAATTCCTCTAACAACATTATCTTATGCAATCAGAATGGTTTCAGAAAAGGCCACAGTACAATCCGTGCAATTAATGAATTGGTCACAAAAGTTAGTAGATGTCTTGATGACAGAATGTGTGTGTTGGGCATCTTTTGTGACCTGTCCAAATCCTTTGACACAGTGAATCAGGTCCTCCTCCTGCAAAAATTGGAATGCTACGGTTTTCAAGGCAAATCTCTTCGCTGGATGACATCATACTTGGCAAACAGAAAGCAAAGAGTACTTGTTAAAAACAACTGCAACAAATTTCTCTCTGGCTGAAAACACAATTAAGTAGGCGTTCCACAAGGTTCGGTATTAGGGCCACTACTGTTCCTGTAATACATCAATTATATGCTGAGCCAGGTCCAGTCTGATACCTTCCTCTATGCAGATGACTCAACGGCTATAGGCTGTTGTAAAAATGAGGTAGATCTAATCCATCATATCGAAAAAAACGCCTGAGGAAGTAGAGGCATGGGTCAAAAATAATAATCTTAAATTAAACCTTATTAAAAAAAAAAAATCATTTCACCACAAAACAATCTATAAGTAACAACACAGTCTATAAGTAAAATGAGGTATATGGACAAAAAATTAGACACGGCATACTGTGTCAAATTCCTTGGCATATTATTAAATAAAAATATTTAAAGACAAAAATAATTATAAGTTCGCTGTTTGTTCCAAATAAGGAAACCATGTTTTCCAAACTGATTAAATAAAAATATGTTGTGGAGTCACCATATGGACAGCATACTTAGTCTACTGAATAGTCTTGTATATATTATGAATATTTTGTATAGTATCACTGATTTAGCTGTAAGGAAAACTGTATACAATGCATATTTTGTTTCAGTTATTAGGTATAGCATAAGTTTCTGGGGGTATGAAAAAACAAATTTACTTAGAGCTTTTAGACAACAAATGAAGATCATCTTAGTAATGGTGAGAGCTAAACAAAGCAACATTTTAAACCTTTATTTGCAAAATTAGATCTACTGACAATTGCAATGATATATATCTATAAAACTTTCACACACACACACACACACACACACACACACACACACACACACACACACACACACAAACACCACAGCTTTTTGAGGGCAACTGCTTTTAACACCAATATCAAACTAGGTATAGAGCGAACTACATGTTGCCAACCCACAAATTTAAATGGTATGAAAAAAGAAAAAAGAAAAACATACTATATGGGCATGAAATTTGTAAAGGTATGGATGATTCAGATGTCCAGTGCCAGCTGTTGCCAATGTCACATAGTAAACAGCACTAAGTATCATAATTTAATTTGTGTCAAACTTAATTTGCCAGTCTAGTTCTTCATTTTTGTTTGTACTTCTGTTTTAAGAGGTTTATTTCCACTTACGTGACAGATTTCGTTTGTGCTACTGTTTTAACACTTCAACGTTTGACCAAGTTCACTTTCTCAGCAACGGGTTAATGATTAATGAAGTTAACTTTTTGGCAGTTCACAGTAATCAATCGCCCTGTCTGCCTTGGAAATGAAAAAAATGCTAAATGTTATATTTCTTTTATTGAGGTATATTGTGAACAAAGATATTTAACAAAAATGTAACTGCTTGGAAATGACTGTCAAAATGTTGCAGCAGGATTCACATGGCCACTCATACTTTATAAGTTCTTATATGTCTTTCTTTGAAATTAAATATGATTTGTATAAAGAACAAGTGCACAAATTCTAAAAGACTAAGAAAACATTAATTAACAATGCATTCAGCTATATTTCAAAAAGCAACACTCTCTTCTATTAACAATTACAGTAAAACCTCGTTTTTACATTCTCGGTTTTTACGTTTTTCCACCATTTACACCATTTTTTGTCGGTCCCATCAAATTTCCTATGTTTACAATGTTAATTTGCCCTCATTTTTGCGTTAACATATTTACACTTTTCCCTCGTTTTACGATTTTCGAAAGAATTTTCGTGAAGAAAAATGACGTAATGTACATAAATTGACGGTAGCATGGCTTTCCCCATAAAGTATAGCGCTTAAAAATTATTCACAGTCAAGTTTCTTGACACTTTGCATTTATTCAAACGTATATTTCACCTTTCGTTGACAACTTACGACGCTCTGATTTGTGGCGATGTAGTCCCTCTTTCCACCAGCTTCTTTGCCAGATCGCTTGGCGTGAGAATATGGCTGATTTGTGGCGGTGTAGTTCCTCTTTCCGCTAGCTAATTGCCAGAGCGGCTGTCGTCTACTCAAACATTCAGAAACAGTTGTTTTGTTCAAGTGAGAATGAAGAGTTGCATTGTTTTTGTGATACTTATTTCTGATTAATAAAGAACGTTATCTGTCAAAGTTGGGTATCATAATACTCTCAACCTCAAAAAGCGATAATAGTGAGAGATGCCGATCCTATGCAAATGTCACAAAAATACTTGTGCATATGTTTGTACTCGAGAACGCGAATGAATTCTCTTATATCGTCGTGTGAAACATCTAAAAATACAAAAAGAACAGAACTTTGAGTTTTACTACGTATATAATTATGTTATTTCACTAAACGGCAGTAATTTTGAAGATATGTTACATAGCCTGGCAGCAGCGTCCAAACGATATCGAAGCGGTACAGGTAATTTTGAAGATGTGTTACATAGCCCAGCAGTGGCGTCCTCGATTATGATGAATGGAATTACATCAAAAATTTCTACTGCCCATAAAATTACCAGTTCTGCCTAGCACTTAAAATAGCGGCATCCTCGATTATAATGAATGAAATTACGTCAAAAAATTCTACTTACCATAAAATTACGCTTTGCCTGGCACTTAAAATTGTAAAAATTTGGATAACCTTAATTGTATAATAAACTTCCTGGCGAGTATTTAGATGCCTATTATGTACATATATCACAAATAAACTACGAAAATGCAAGGCTGATGCAGTAAGCATATTTTACCATTTAAAACATTATTTCCTGCATTTTACATTTTACACCATTTTACTTCAGTCCCTTGAAAAGTGTAAAAACGAGGTTCTACTGTATATATTATATATAAAAATAGATGAAGATTACTCACCAGGCGAAGGAACACAGGTAGCACAAATAAATAAAACACACACCATCACACAACACACGTTTGTGTGTGTGTGTGTGTGTGTGTGTGTGTGTGTGTGTGTGTGTGTGTGTGTGTGTGTGTTTTATTTATTTGTGCTACTATAACTACCTGTGCTCCTTCGCCTGGCGAGTAATCTTCATCTATTTTTTACATATATTTTTCCTGCTAGGAATTTTTCAATTATATATTATGATATAGAGGGAAACAATCCTCTACGGAAAAATATTTCTAAAATGTAAAGAAAGTTGGACTTACCAGGCAAGAAGGCACTGGTTCGTTGATACACAAATAAAAATAAAAACATACACATACACATACAAAACTGAGCTTTTGCAACCTAAGATTGCTTCATCAGAAAGAGCAGGGAAGGAGAATGAAAAGGAAAGGACGAGGGTTTTCAGGGAGTGGGTAAGGAGTCATTCCAATCCCAGGAGAGAAAAGACTTACCTTGTGGGAAAAAGGATAGGTAAACAAACACACACATGTACATGCGCACACACCAAGGCAGACATATGCAAAATGCAAAGAGGTTGGACTGAGATGCCAGTCAAGGCAAAGGCTCTGTCTAGAGATTGGAGCAAAGATGTTGTAGAATGTTGGGTGGGAATTTCAAACTAACGAAGGTTGAGACCTGGAGGGCAATGGGAAGAGAGAATATGTTGAAGGGCAAGTTTCCATCTCTGGAGTTCTGAAAGGTTGGTTTCAGTGGGATGTATCAATATAACCCAGAAGGTGTAACACTGTGCCAAGATGTGCTGGCCATGCACCAAGGCACGCTTAGCCATAGGGTCATCCTCATTACCAACAAACACTGTCTGTGTCTGTTCATGTGAATCGACAGTTTGTTGCTGATCATTCCCACATAGAATCACGTGGGTGCTATCGCACATGGCTCTGCCCTTGATCGTGTACATCTTCTGGGTTACGGGACTGGAGTAAGTGATAGTGGGAGGATGGATAGGGCAGGTTTTACAACGGGGGCGGTTACATGGGTAGGAGCCAGACGGTAGGGGAGGTGGTTTTGGGGTTTCATAGGGATGGACTAGGAGGTTATGGAGGTTAGGTGGGCGGCGAAAAGACACTCTTGGTGGAGTAGGGAGAATGTCATGAAGGATGGATCTCATTTTATGACAGGATTTAAGGAAGTTGTATCCTTGCTGGAGAGCCACATTTAAAGTCCACTCCAGTCCTGGAAAGTATCCAGTCACAAGAGGGTTTCTTTTAAGGTCCCTTTGTGGGAGGTTCTGGTTGTGAGGGGAAGAGGAAGTGGCCCTGGCTATTAGCTTCTGTACCAGATCAGGAGGGTAGTTGCGGGATGTGAAGGCTGTCATCAGGTTATTGGTGTATTGGTTCAGTGATTCGGGACTGGAACAGACTCATTTGCCACGAAGACCTAAGTTGTAGGGAAGGGACCGTTTGATATGGAATGGATGGCAGCTGTCATAATGGAGGTACTGTTGTTTGTTGGTGGGTTTAATGTGGACAGATGTGTGAAGCTGGCTATTGGATAGATGGAGGTCGACATCGAGGAAAGTGGCATGGGATTTGGAATAGGACCAGGTGAATTTGATGAGACCAAAGGAGTTGAGTGGAAATTCTGGAGTTCTTCTTCACTTTGCATCCAGATCATGAAGATATCATCAATAAATCTACAAACTGGTGCCTTCTCGCCTGGTAAGTCTAACTTTCTTTACATTTTAACAATTATATATTAAAATAGATTTTGATGATAGAACAAATGGGTGTTATTTCACAATATCCTGTGATAATGTTGTGGCCCACTTGAAATAAAACTTTCAGAAAAGGAAAGGGAACTAGACGATCTGTACACACACACACTATGGATATAACATCTGCATTACGTCAGAAAAAACTGTAGTTGCAGCATTTATTGATGTCAAAGGATCGTATGACCATGTAAATATTCCCCTTCTCTTATATAAATTAAGATATGCTTGGTTTCCCACCTAGATTGATAAATGGTATTAGCATCTTGACCTCTCAAAATTTACGTTAAATTCAGGGAAAGTATGCTTGGCCTGTTTCTAGCTTCTCAAGGGTTTACCACAAGGAGCAATTTTGAGTCGCTTACTATATATTAGCTCTACTGGTGATTTAGAAAACACAGTTTCCAAAATTTTACAATATGCGGATGATGTATGTGTATATTCTACAGCAAATTCATATTATCAAGCCACATCGAATTTGCTAACAACTATAGCACACATAGATAAATAAATGTATACTAATGGTCTTCATGTCGCATCAGAGAAGTCAGTGATCATCCCATTTCCTAAATCACTAGATGTTAAGTTAGAAGACCAATTTCTGCTTGGTGGCTACATTCAATCTCAGTCCTGATTCCTGGGTATGATTTTTGACTCAAGTTAAGCTGGGCACTACATATTCAAGCTCTGATTATTAAATGCGAAGAAGGTTTGAATATAATATGCTCACTCACTCGAGTCTGGTGGGGTGCACATCAGTCTTCTTCTCAACATATATTGGGGCTTTATTACATCCCGCATTGATTATGGTTGTATACCGTATCACTCTGCTGCCCAAGCTCACCTTGCTAAATTAGACTTGTTACAATTCAGAGCCATCCGTACTTGTCTTGGAGCTATGCACTTGACTCCTACAAATGCACTGTTAGTGGAGGCAGGGGAGATACCCATTAATATTCGACGTAAAATGCTTTCTGACAAATTTTATATTCAAAGTATGGCATTTAAAGGTAGTTTACTAGTTAACCACACACCTTGCTATTATATATTCAACACTGGCTGTGATAGAGTAGTAGTTCTTTTTAAATACATGTACTTGAGTTGACAGTTTATTTCCGTTCGAGATTCGGAAGATTCGATTCGGTTTCGGTAGTCGGTACATGTTTTATTTAAGATTCGGTATTCAGATTCAATTCGTTAAAATTGGGGTTTGACCCATCCCTCTGTAAAACAGTAATAATTCCTAAAAAAAAGGAAACACTCTGGCCTCTGGAAACTATAGAACGATCTCCTTACTATCCCACATTTCCAAAATAATGTCAAACATAATAAAAAACTGAACAAAAAGGTAAATCATGGCAAATCTACACGAAGACCAATTCGGATTCAGAGTTGGAAAAGAAACAATAGAGGAAATACTAGTTCTGAGGATTATTTTAGAAAGACGAATTGGGGTTAACAGGAAAACTTACTTGACCATGAAGGATGGATCTCATTTCGGGGCAGGATTTAATGAAGTCGTATCCTTGCTGGAGAGCCACATTCAGAGTCCGCTCCAGTCCCGGAAAGTATCCGGTGACAAGAGGGGCACTTTTGGGGTTCTGTTGAAGGTTGTGAATTTGAGGAATGAGGAAGTGGCTCTGGCAATTTGCTTCTGTACCAGATCAGGAGGATAGCTGTGGGTTGTGAAAGCTGTTGTCAGGTTATTGGGGTATTGGTTCAGGGATTCAGGACTGGAGCGCAGATTCGACTTCCTTAAATCCTGCCCCGAAATGAGATCCATCCTTCATGACATCCTCCCCAGTCCACCGAGAGTGTCTTTCCGCCGCCCACCTAACCTCCGTAACCTCCTAGTCCATCCCTATGAAATCCCCAAACCACCTTCCCTACCTTCTGGCTCCTACCCTTGCAACCAGCCCCGTTGTAAAACATGCCCTATACACCCTTCCACCACCACTTACTCCAGTCCCGTAACCCGGAGGGTGTACACGATCAAGGGCAGAGCCACTTGCGACAGCACTCACGTGATTTACCACCTGACATGCCTGCACTGTGAAGCGTTCTATGTGGGAATGACCAGCAACAAACTGTCCATTCACATGAATGGTCACAGGCAGACAGTGTTTGTTGGTAATGAGGATCACCCTGTGGTTAAACATGCCTTGGGGCACGGCCAGCACATCTTGGCACAGCGTTACACTGTCCGGGTTATCTGGATACTTCCCACCGACACCAATCCTTCAGAACTCCGGAGATGGGAACTAGCCCTTCAGCATATTCTCTCTTCCCGTTGCCTTCCTGGTATCAACCTCCGCTAAATTCAAATTCCCACCCACCATCTTAACATTTTTGCCTCAGTTCTCCGGACAGAGCCTCTGCCTCAAATGGTATCTCTGTCTAACTTCTAAACTTCTTTGCTTTCTACAGTATGTCTGCATAGGTGTACTTGTGTGTGTGTAAATTTGTGGGTGTGTGTGTATTTGTTTACCCTCCCTTTTTTCCCCCAAGGTACGTCTTTCTTGTCCCGGGATTGGAATGACTCCTTAACCACTCCCTTAAAACCCTCATCATTTCCTTTTCCCTCTCCTTCCCTTATGCCTGACGAAGCAGCTAGGCTGCAAAAGCTAGTGTTTGTGTGCGTGTGTGTTCTATTAATTTGTGCTGCTGTCACACCTGCGCTCCTTTGCCTGGTGAGTAACCTTTGTCTATTTTTTATATATAATTTTTTCTGCTAGGAATTTTTCGACTATAATATTCATAAAAAATTACTAATATATGTAAAAAATAGATGAAGTCTACTTACCAGGCGAAGGAGCACAGGCAGTAATAGTAACAAATAAACACACACACAATCACATACATACAAACGCTGCTTTCGCAGCCTAGCTGCTTCGTCAGGCAGAAGGGAAGGAGAGGGAAAAGGAAACGATGAGGGTTTAAAGGAGTGGGTAAGGAGTCATTCGAATCCCGGGACAGGAAAGACTTACCTTGGGGAGGAAAAAAGGAGGGTAAACAAATGCACACACACCCACACATTCACACAGACACAAGTACACCTAGGCAGACATACTGTAGAAAAATTACTAACATATATAAATCTGGTAATTCGAAAAATGTTTGTCAAAACTTTTGTTTTAATATATGGTTGTGAAGCATGGACTTTGGGAAAGGCAGAGAAAAAGACTGGACACAACGGAAATGTGGATTTGCACAAGAATCACAAAAACAATCTGGGTGGAGACAAAAAGCAACGATCAGGAGCTAACAGAAGTGAATGAGAGTAGAATGTTGCTATAGTATATAGAGCACATAATGAGACACAACCAGTTCCTAAAGTATATATTTGAAGGAAACGTTTTAGGGAAGAAACCGAGATGAAGGCCGAGAGCAACTTTTGTTTAACAACATCAAAGAAGAAAAGGGCCTAAATCATGAGGAATTGAAGAGGATGGCAATGGAGAGAGGCATAGCCTTTAGTTTATGACGATTCTTTCATTTCATCTAATGCTGATTTACAATACTGGATTATACAAGATGAACATACAAGGAAAGTAAACTCACCCCTCCACTATCTTGCATTTCTTGCACTATGATAGATACATTTGTTCTGGGATACTGAGAAGAAATAATTGCTGCTTCACATGTATTCTTAATTAGTGCTTCCTTTGTCCTATCTGCCACAGCTGGAAAAAATTATCAATGTGAAACAATCATAAAAACTACCTTATTTTAAAGATAGAGTAAGATTATTTATTATGAAAGAAAGCGACAAACAGTGAAGTTCTCAACACACCAAGTCCCCCCCCCCCCCCCCCCTCTCTCTCTCTCTCTCTCTCTCTCTCTCTCTCTCTCTCTCTATGTGTGTGTGTGTGTGTGTGTGTGTGGGGGGGGGGGGGGCGAGCATGCATGCGTACTTAAGTGCGTGTGTGTCCGTGTTCCCAACACACACACACACACACACACACACACACACACACACAATTTAAACAATGGCTGCACTGTATACATAATTCTCACTGATATCAGAGTATAACAATACTGAATAATAATAATAATAATAACCCTTAGGAGAAATAGAATTAACAATGTCCTCATGCTGTTTGACCAGGGAGGAAGCCGTATTCCACACAGAAATGAAGCAAAAATCTCCACTTCTAGTTACAAGGTCACTTTCTAATTTATTTTCATCTGCTTCGTTAGTAACACTATCCCATTAGCTGGAAATGTTTGTCAGAGTTGCAGAGTTATTCCTCTCTGTGGAATGAAATGTTCTCTGTGGAAGACAATGTTCTACAACAGAACATTTGCTTGGCTCAACCCATTGGGCCTATAGAGTCCTGATGGTCTGATCAACAACTGTAAGGAATATTTATGGACACTTGTCTTACACAAAGACCATCCTTTCTGGGTCCTAAATATTCTGTAAATTCACATGGTGGCCAAAAAACACATTTCATGTCATATTTTCATAAAATTCAACTAATCTGCCCAAGAAATGCAAAGTTTTTGGGTTCAATTCCTTGCCTGGTAGATAGATTTAAACTGGCAGGAAGTTTTACAACCAGTCCTGTTGGAAATGTTTTGTGTGTAATGCAAGGAGGCCACAGAATTCACTACCTACTTGTTATTATTATTATTATTATTATTATTATTATTATTACCAGTCAACCAAATTGTACTCAGTGGATAGTAGAAACCGCATCTGATAATTATTTCATTGTAACCATTCTGACAAAAGGCAGCTTAGAGATTGCTAACACATCCTACAAACTTTCAGTGTCCTAGATGAGATGGGCCTTGTAAAACAACAAGTAAAACACTCTTACCTACTTGTTCAGATGGGGACAACTTTTAAGCTGTAGATACAAAACATACCATCGATATTGCCATGAGAGACACCACATAAATCAACTGCCGGCGTGGTGCAGCGTATACCGTCACTGACTGCGGTGCTGAAGGTCACCGTTTCAATCCCGCCCACCGGCAAAAGTTTATTTCTTTGTAATTAACAATTCCAGAATGTTCTACATTTCTCTTATGTTCACTTGTAAATTCTACTTGTTTCTTATATTAACTGTTCTTCTAATTTCTGGTACATTCTGTCTGTATATAAGTAGCAGAGCACTCTGCCCGAGAGGCAGTGAGTGCTGCATGTATGTTAAGTTCGTAATAAACCTGCTTTCAGTATAAGTGCTGTGTTCAGTTGAGAATCCTGCCTTTGAAGTCAAGCCTGCTTCCATTTCAACACGACATTGTTTGGTGGAGGAATGTACCAAGCTCTTCTGATAAAGGACGTCGCTACGACGGAAGAGTTCATCGAGTGGTGCCAGCGTATTGAAGAGATGCCACAAATGAGGGTTGGACGAAATAAGTATGACCGACTCTCCAATGTAGTCCCTATGGCCATTGTGGAAGATCAGCATGACTTCGCTTCTCTCATACGACAAATTGTGAGAGAAGAATAACAACAATTTATGGCAGCCGGGACTATTAGACCGAGCGAGCATCAGATCATGGCCATGGATGTAAGCCCTGTAAGTGACGAGGGAGCTGACACCACTGAGGAAGAGGTATTTCAGGCCATAGCTCCTGTCTGCCCAGCCAATCGCACCTGACATGAAGAATGGTGTCACCTTGATAAGACTTACGCTGCAGCCGCCAAACAGGAGCCTATGAACCAGCCGACGCGGCCACAACCAACTTCCCCGACAACTATGATACCCGCAGAAGAACAGACGTCTGGAGGAAAGAAGACAACACACCACTGTGTTTCCACTGAGGTCGCCGTGGACATCTAGTACGCTACTGCCGAGAGAGGAGGCGAGTATTTGATGATTAGTTTGCTGCAAGACGTCAGCCATCAGAGCAGTTCTATCCCGGGCAGTCATCTTCTGATGAGTTCAGCCGACCTATGGGAAGAAGCCCATCACCATGCCCTAGACGAGGTCGCTCCCCGATGCACTGCAGCCATTTACCATCGCCGTACAGAGGTACCAGCTGCTCCCCTATCTTCCGCGCTCAGGAAAACTAAGTGAGGCGACCATCTACGAAAGTGATGCCGCAGAAGATGAAAATCCTCCACGTACGACAGTTGCTAAGATGTCGGGAAATCTCATCAACGTCATAATCGATGGCCAACCTGTCCGGACACTTGTTGATTCAGCAGTGTCTTTTTCTATATTGTTGGATAATTACCGCCACATACGAAAGAAGACAATGTTCTATGATACAGGGGCAACTGTGCCGAAGGTCGCAAATGGAAAGTACGTCCAACCAGCAGGAACTTGCGGCGCAAGAATAACCATCAACAACAGGATCCAGCCGTTTCAATTTTTCGTGTTAACAGAATGTAGTCACAATATCATCCTCAGATGGGACTTCCTTCAGGCATCCCAAGTTTCATCGACTGTGGAAGATCTGAGCTCCAAATTGAAGAAGTTGTTCTGACGGGTAAACGTAATACAGAATTTTCGGGGAAGTTATTTGCCGTTGACAATGTGACAATCCCGGCGCTGATGATGAGAAGAGTTACAAACACAGATGAGAGACTAAACTGTGAAGTGTTTGTTGAAAGTAAAAAGTTTATCAGGCTCACCAAAGAAATTTACATACCAGCGGCTATCAGAAGCATTACCGGACGTCAAGGAGAGATTTTGATCACTAATTGTCACGTGCAGTTGCAACCTATCCCCAAAGGAATGCGTATAGAGACAGCTGAACCAATCCAGGATGGTGAGCTCAACGTCATCAACAAAGACCCATGCTCTGCTGTTAGTACAGACAACACGCTGGAGGAAACAAACGTAGAACTGCCAATAGGGAACGGACTGACAAGGGAACAATGCCAGCGGGTGTTAGCTATACTACGTCAATTTTCGGGTGCATTACACCTCAGCAGGTTAAAGTCTGACGAAACAGCCCACGATAAGGCACTGTATAAATACTGGGGATCATCCACCAATTAGCCAGTGCTCGTATAGTGTGTAACCAGCTGAAAGACGAGTAATTCGGGAGGAAGTGGAGAAGATGTTGCACGATGACATTATTCAACCTTTGGAGAGTCCTTGGTTATCTCCGGTGGTCCTCGTAAAGAAGAAGGATGGTACGTGGTGATTCTGTGTTTTCTATCAGCGGCTGAACAAAATCACAAAGAAATATGTCTACCTACTGCCGCACATTGACGACACCTTAGACTGCTTGAAAGGAGCTACATACTTCTCAACTATGGACATGCAGTCAGGTTACTGGCAAATCGAGGTTGACAAAGCTGACTTTTATTACACCTGACGGCCTCTATGGATTCAAAGTAATGCCATTTGGATTATGTAATGCTCCTGCCACATTCGAACGAATGATGGGCAACTTGTTTCGACACCTTAAGTGGATGACGTGTCTTTGCTATTTAGATGACATTGTCATTTTCTCGAAAACATTTGAAGTACATCTGATTCCCCTGTGAACTGTGTTGAAGTGTGTTTAGGCTGCAGGACTCCGCCTCAATCCAAAGAAGTGCCTCTTCATCGCCAAAGGGATAAAAATCCTGGAGCACCCAGTCAACGGAGATGGTGTCCGTCCTGACCCTGATAAAGTAAGGGCAGTCACAGAATTTCCAACTCCTCAGCACATCCCTGATGTGAGAAGTTTTCTCTGGCTGTGCTCATACAAGGAATGTCCACATCACAATTTGTGATCCAAATCTCTCCTTGACCACTGGTAATGCTTATGACAGTGCCTGGTATGTAAATTTCTTTTGTGAGCCTAATAAACTTTTTACTATCAACAAGAACTTCACAGTTTACCCAGTCATCTGTGTTTGTGACTGCAACTCTTCTCATTGTCTACGGTGGTATCGTCACATTGTCAACGACGAATAACTTCCCTGAAAATTCTGTATTATGTGTATCCGGCGGAACAACTTCTTCAATTTGCAGCTCAGATCTTCCACAGTCAATAATAGCTTGGGATGCCTGAAGGAAGTCCCATCCGAGGATGACATTGTGACTACATTCTGTGAACACGACAAATTCAAACGGCTGGGTCCTGTTGTTGATGGTTATTCTTGCGACACAAGTTCCAGCTGGATGGACGTACTTTCCATTTCCAACCTTCAGCACAGTTGCCCCCATATCACAGAACATTGTCTTCTTTAGTAATTATCTGACAATACAGAAAAAGACGCTCCTGAATCAACAAGTGCCTGGACAGGTTGGCCATCGATTATGACGTCGATGAGATTTCCCGACATCTTAGCGACTGTCGTCCATGGAGGATTTTCATCTGCGGCGGCCTCACCTCTGTAGATGGTCGCCTCGCTTTGTTATCGTGGGCGCGGTGGCTAGGGGAGCACCTGGTGCCTCTGTACGGTGACAGTGAACGGCTGTGACGTGTCGGGGAGTGACCTCGTCTAGGGTACGGCGATGGGCTTTTTCCGATAGGTCGACTGAATTCATCAGCAGGTGACTGTCTGGGATAGTACTGCTCTGACGGCTGACGTCTTGCGGCAAAATAATCATCAAATACTCGCCTCCTCTCTGTGCAGTAGCGTACGACATGTCCAGGGTACCCACAGTGGAAACGCAGTGGTGTGTTGTCTTCTGTTCTCCAGACATCTGTTCTTCTGCGGGGCATCATAGTTAGTGGAGGAGTTGGTTTTGGTCGCGTCAGCCGGTTCATGGGCTGCCATTTGGCGGCTGCAGCATAAGTCATAGCAGGGCGACGCCATTCTTCATGTCGGGTGTGATTGATGGGGCAGACAGAAGCTAATGTCTGAAATACCTCTTCCTCAGCGAAGTCGGCTCCCTCGTGACTTACAAGGCTTACATCCATGGCCATAATCTGATGCTCGCTTGGTCTAATAGTCCCGGCTGCCATAAATTGTTGTCAGTCTTCTCTCACAATTTGTCATATGAGGGAAGCGAAGTCATGCTGGCCTTCCACAACGGCCATAGGGACTACATTGGGGAGTCTATCATACTTCTTGCATCCAACTCTCCTTTGTTGCATCTCTTCAATACGTTGGCACCACTTGATGAACTCTTCTGTCGTAGCGATGTCTGTTATCAGAAGAGCTTGGTACATGTCTTCTGCTATACCCTTCATCAGGTGCATGATTTTTGTCGGCCTCAGTCATGTTCGGATTGACAGTGTTACAGAGGGCCAAAACATTCTGTATGTAAGACTGTGTCGGCTCACCAGTTCTTCAGTTGTTCTTCCACTGAACGGATTTGTCACTGTCGGTCTCCAAACGTCTTCTTAAGTTCCGTCTGGAACGTTTCCCAGTCATTCAGTTTCTCTTCGTTGTTCTCGAACCATTGCTGGGCTGTTCCATCCAGATAGAAATAAACGTTGGCCAAGCACATTGTATGATCCCACCTGTTGTACTTGGCAACTCGGTCAAATCCTTTTAGCCATTTATTGGGATCCTGTCCAGCGTCTCCAGAGAACACAACGGGTGTCTGATGTGCAGCTGGCCTACCGTTGATTTCGTGTTCATGATTCTTCTGATGATACGGATTTTTGGAAGGATGTACTCAGTATATCCCTTGTATTCCGGTTCTAGTCCGTGTAAGCAACGGCTTCTATGTTGCCTAATCGGAGCCACGATGATGGAGATGTTGCACAGGGTACCCGGCGCCTCCACCAAACAATGTTGTGTTGCAATGGAAGCAGGCTTGACTTCGAAGGCAACTAAACACAGCACTTATACTGAAAGCACGTTTATTACGAACTTAACATACACGCAGCACTGACTGCCTCTCAGGCAGAGTGCTCTGCTATTTATACACAGACAGAATTTACCAGAAATTAGAATAACAGTTAACATAAGAAACAAGTAGAATTTACAAGTGAACATAAGAAAGATGTAGAACTTTCTGGAATTGTTAATTATAAAGAAATAAATTTTTGCAGGTGGTCGGGATTGAACCAGCGACCTCCAGCACTGCAGTCCGTGACGCTATCCCGTGTGCCATGCCGGCAGTCAGTGTCCGTGGTCTCTCGCGGCAATATGTAATAATATGTTCATTCATTGTATATAAAACCTAACCTCAATTAAGTGTACAATAAATCTGAGAGTACGAGAAACCACATAACAACTGTTAAACTATCAGGCTCATTCAAACAAAATCCCTCTATGCTAGGAAACTGTGATGCTGACACCAACTTAACAGTTTAGTCAACAGCCAGGAAGCCAGTTTTGCTACACAATATGTTGGAGTGCCAATGTTACTGATAATAGGTCTAACAGGAACTCCTTCATGGATCTTTGCAGCATTGTAATTCGAACCACTAGAAACCATGCTTGGAATAACAGGCAATCATAAACATTGTTTCAGTGTCCGTCCTGTTGGTCTCCGTTTGCGCAGGTTACAGCCTTTTGTCTTGTTCCTGCTTATCGTCTCATGTTACTTGGTTGCCTCTGGTATGTTTTTTTCCTCTGTGTAATGCTTGGTTCATTACTGTCTATCCCCTTAATTTTTTTCTGTCTAAAATAGTTGGGGCACCTTGTTGATGGCATCCTGTGGGGCCGGTTGCCCAGACACGATGTCTGCCTATTTCTGGACTGCTGCTTCATAGAAAAAGCTGAGCAGTCTGTCGAAATCTATCCCTTAACAGGGGGTCAGGACATGGCCAACTTAGCACAAAAATCCCAAAAAGCCATAGAGGTAAACTGAGGCTTGTTATCAGAAACCAAAATACACGGAAGGCTTTCAATGGCAAACATTTTGGAATGGGCTCGAGTGGCCACGGCCGTAGACCGTGCACACGACATAAAGAAAGTTTGAGTATGCGCCAATTACAAAAAAACCAGTAAGAGTGGAGAAAGGGACCAGCATAACCCACACAGATGCACTCCCAAGGCACGTTGGGCCGAGATCGAGGAGAAAGGGATGCCCTCGGAGCTGTCTGCTAAGAGGCGCAAAATGAACAAACCGTCACCGAGTGTTGATTTCCCCATCCATACCTGGCCCAAACACGTGCTGTCGAGCCAAAGTTTTGGTGTGCAAGTCCCCCACTGTCCCTCATGCAGTGACAACAGGACTTGTGACTGTAGGGCAGAAGACACTACCACACAAGGCAGGCGATCCTCGGTAACCAACAAGAGAACTGCCTCTCATTCGGATAAGTGACATCAAAAACAATGATAATTCCGCAGGGGATCTGAAGCCCTGCACAGAGGGCAACCCGGCCATCAATGATAGACGTGTTCCGAGACCCTGCGTAGTACTGGATCGGAAAAACAGTTGCCGAAAATTCTTCATCCAAAATTTTTCATCCAAACAAAAGCATAGAAGCTCTTTCCGATCAAAATCTAGGTCCAGACGACAGGACAGGCATGATAGTGGGGCAAAATTTGAATGCCGGGTGTTGCGCTGGAAAGGTATTTCATAAGACAGAGAATAGCACCCAGCACTAAAGACGACGTGCAACAGTAACAGCTGCCATGCGATCCTGCAAGGGGCGAACCTTTGCAGACGAAATCTCGAACCCGAGGTAGGGGATCGATGCCAGATTGCAGCGGAGTCCTGCAGCCTGTAAGACTCAAAAAAGGACCCGCAGTTTGCAAAGATGCTCAGTGGTAGTGGCTCCCCTGACCACTATGTCATTAAAGGAATATACACAGCCTAGCACGGGGTGCAGAAGCTGGCTGTGCCTTCTTCTTCTTCTTTTTTTTTTTTTTTTTTTTTTTTTTTTTTTGTGGTTTTAGGGCACACAACTTCTACTGTCATTAGCGCCCAGACAAGAACAGAGATTCGCTAGATCTCAAAAAAATTTGGTAACTGCCAGTTAGAACATCAAGAAGAGGCTAAAAACAAAAGATAAAAGACAATTAAAAGGGTTAAATATCCTTTGATAAGTTGGCCAAGTTCATAAAACGCAAAACCCGAGCAGCTGCTCGTGTGTCATCAGCTAAAATTTTCTCCAGAGTAGACGGAAAGTGAAGGACGACACGGAGATGATGAAAATTAACACAAGACAGTAAAACATGTCGCACTGTCAGCAGTTCACCGCAGGAGCACAACGGTGCAGGGTCGGCGGATAGCAAGTGACGGTGGCTGAAACGGCAGTGACCGATCCGCAACCAGGCCAGGATGACCTCCTCTCGCCGAGAGGGGCGTGAGGAGGTCCTCCAAGCAGTCGGGATCGGTTTTACAGTTCTCAATTTATTGTTGTACAGTGAAAACCATGCACTGTGCCATGACGACCCGATACTCCAGCAAAGAGCCCGTTGAACATCGTCGGATGGGACGCAAAAGGTACCCATGCGAGGCAAGGCAGAGCTGCGGCCTTGGCTGCTATGTCGGCGGTCTCATTCCCGGGCACACCCACGTGGCCAGGGACCCACAGGAAAGAAACGTGACAGCCGTCATCTGCTAGCAACTGGAGGGTGCGTTGCATCCGATACACGAGAGGATGGTTCGAGAAAGGGTCCTTAAGACTCTGCAGGGCTTTAAGGGAGTCCGAACATATGGCATAGAAAGGTTGGCGGTGGCGGCAGGTATACAAAACGGCCTGATGGAGGGCAAAAAGCTCAGCCGTGAAATTCGAGCACCGGTCAGGGAGCTTCTATTGGAAACGGTTGTCCCCGACAACGAAGGCAGATCCGACACCGGCAGTGCTCTTGGAACCATCAGTGTAAATAAATATGGCATTATCAAACCGCGAACGGAGTTCGACAAGCCTCGAGTGGTATACCAAATCCGGAGTGCTCTCCTTGGGGAGTGAACTACGTTCAAGGTGAGTGTGAACCTGGGCCTGATGCCACGGTGGGAACGGGCTGTCGCTCAACCGAAAAGTGGAAGGAAGGGTAAAATCGAGCCGCTGAAGCAGGCGGCGAAACCAGACTCCAGGTGGAAGCAAGGCTATCGCAGACAACTGATATTGGCGATCGAGTGAGTCGTCACAGAATAACGGGTAAAATGGGTGGTTGGGCATCGACCACAGGCGGCATGCATACCGACACAAGAGTATGTCACGCCGAGTGGTCAAGGGTAATACAGCAGCCTCGGCATACAGACTTTCAACAGGGCTGGTGTAAAATGCACCGGTCGCCAGACGTAATCCCCGATGGTGAATAGAGTTGAGACGGCGGAGAATCGACGGCCGTGCAGAAAAGTATACAAGGCTTCTGTAGTCTAGCTTCGACTGAACAATGGCCTGGTAAAGGTGGAACAGGACGGTACGATCCACTCCCATGATGTGCCACTGAAGACACGAAGAACATTAAGGGATCGGGCACAATGGGCAGCCAGGTAGGACACGTGTGTTGACCAGCAAAGTTTCCGATCCAACATTAGCCCCAAGAATTTCGTTGTCTCTACAAAAGGGAGAGCAGCGGGGCCGAGATGTAGGGATGGTGGAAGAAATTCCTTGTATTTCCAGAAGTTTATACACACCGTTTTCTCAGTGGAGAATCTGAAGCCGTTCGCGATGCTCCAGGAATAGAGACGGTCAAGACAGCGTTGAAGACAACGCTCCAAGAGACACGTCCGCTGGGCGCTGCAATAAATTCCGAAATCGTCTACAAAAAGGGATCTGGAAACGTCGGCTGAAAGGCAATCTACGATCGGATTGATTGCGATGGCAAAGAGAGCCACACTCAAGACGGAGCCCTGCGGTACTGTTTGACGCTTCTTTAGAAAGTTATTCATAATGAAGGTCAACAACGTAATGAGGTGATCAGCAGCAGAGCGGTGTCGACAAAAACCGCATTGGACATTTGTTAGGAGGCGGCGAGATTCGAGGAGCCAGACCAACCGAGCGTTAACAATGTGTTCCATCACCTTACAGGCGCAGCTCGTCAGAGAAATGGGGCGATAACTGGAAGGAAGATGTTTGTCCTTCCCTGGTTTGGGGATGGGGACAACAATGGCTTCACGCCAACTTGTGGGAACATGACCTTCAGTCCATATGCGATTGTAGGTACTAAGAAGAAAACACTTGCCCGCATGGCGGCGGAAGGTGCTTAAAGCACGGCGCCGAGCTCTAAGCGCGTCGCGGCAGGCTGCAGTCCACCAAGGGACCTGGACACGACGTGGAGAAGAGGATGTACGAGGTATGGAACGTTCAGCAGCAGTGAGAATAATCTCTGTGAGGTAGTCGACCTGACTGTCACAGTTGGGAAAATTCTGATCGTGAAAAACAGCCATGGAAGAATAAAGCCTCCAGTCGGCTTTAGAAATGTTCCAACTGGTGGGACGAGGAGATGGGGAATGATGCAGGAAGTGGATGATACAAGGGAAATGGTCACTCGAGTACGTGTCAGAAAATGCATACCACTCAAACTGACCGGCAAGCTAAGGAGTGCATATCGCAAGGTCTATGTGGAGGTAAGTATGGGTTGTGTCAGAAAGGAAGGTCGGTGCACCAGTGTTGAGGCAGACAAGATTGAGGTGTTGGAGAAGGTCCACCAAAAGGGAGCCTCTCGGACAAGGTGCCGGAGAGCCCCATAGGGGGTGGTGGGCATTGAAGTCGCCTACCAACACGAAAGGTGAAGGGAGCTGGCCAATGAGGTGTAGCACATCTGCCCTAGTAAGGGCAGATGACGATGGCGAATAGATATTACAGAGGGAGAAGGTAAATGTGGATAGAGTGATGCGGACGGCAACTGCCTGTAGGTGAGTATGCAATGTAATGGGATGGTAATAGACGTCGTCTCGAATGAACATCAGAAGCCCTCCATGGGCTGGGGTACCTTCCACAGGTGGCAGGTCGAAACGCACAGAGGTGTAGTGGGGAAAGTCTGCACGATCACTTGGACGCAACTTAGTTTCCTGGAGACAGACTAGAAGCGGGCAGTGCAATCGAAGGAGTAGTTTTAACTCCTCCCGATTGGAACGAATGCCGCGAATATTCCATTGAAGGAGCGCCATGATAAAAAATGAGACAAAAAATGAAGATGAAAACAATCAAGCAAGCGGGGTCACCTCGACGGCCGCTGAGGACCGGATTTCGAGGGAGCACTGCTATCGCTGTCTAGGGGCAAAGGGTCGTGGTCCATAGGTTCGACCGACGTGCCTGCCACCTTGCGTCCCGGTGAAACAGAAGACGGCCGAGGCCGGCAACTGTTGGATGGCGTGACGGATGGGTCACGCCTCGGCGGGGAAGGAGAGGAACTCGTTTTATTGTTGGCTCTTCTGGAAGAGTGACGGTGAGAAGAGGCAGTTGAAGGTTGGGAAGCCTGAGAACGCAGAAAATCCTCACGGACGGGTTCCTTTTTCAAAGTCCGGTCATCTTGTTTAGGTGCCCGCGGTTTACTAGAGTTGATGAAGACTGAACTTTAAAAGCAGCAGGAGGAAGTGGAGACGTGGAATGGGCAATCTTCGGGCTGTCGGATCACGCAACTGTGTCAGCGAAAGTGAAATCACAAGTCTGGGTACTTGAGTCCTTAGTAGGTCGAGTGGAGGTGAGGACCTTACTGTATGTGCCCGCTGGGAGGACAGTGGGCTTTCGACTTGCCAACAACTTTCGAGTGGCAGATGTTGATACCTTTTCTGTAACCCTTCATCCTTTTCATCCTTATATACAGGGCAGTCCCGAGAGGAAGCCGCATGGTCACCGTTGCAATTAAGGCAGTGAGGGGATGGAGGTGAGCAATCTCCCTCATGGGCGTCCCTACCACAAGTGACACATTTTGCTGCGTTAGGGCAAGACTGACGGGTGTGGTTGTACCTGTGGCATTGAAAACAGCGCGTTGGGTTAGGTACATAAGGGCAAACGGAGATGACTTCATACTCTGCTTTGACCCTCGACGGGAGTTCAACTCTGTCAAACGTCAAGAACACAGTACAAGTTGGTGTCAGCTGGTTATCTACCTTTTTCATCACCCTGTGGACAGCTGTTACACCCTGATCGGACATATAGGTTTGTATGTCTTCATCAGACAACCCATCAAGGGAACTCGTGAAAACTACCCCCCTTGACGAGTTGAGTGTGCGGTGCGCTTCTACCTTGACTGGAAACGTGTGTAACAATGTTGTTCATATCAGTTTTTAGGCCTGGAAGGCACTGTCCACTTCCAGCAACAATGTGCCATTGCGCTGTCGTGAACAGGTTTTAACAGGGCCAGCAATTGCATCTACACCTTTCTGGATGACGAAAGGATTTACAGACGTGAAATCTCTACTGTCGGTGCGAAACACAACAAGAAATTTCGGTAGATTAGGCAGACTCTTTTTTTGCTGAGGTGAATCAATCTTTCGTTTCTGGGTCAACGTCACTGAAGAAGAGAAGGAAGTCATTGCGGAAGTGTCCCCCGTGATTACCGGCGTCTCCGATGGCGCGCGCCTTCCTAGTGGTGGCCCTCTTAACCGCCTTAGGTGATTGTTCACACCTCAGGTCACACCTCCCGAGAACTGACGGAGGGACCAGTCAGCATGTTCGGAAGGTACCAGCTCGGGTAATCACCCCTCCCGGGCCTGGCCTTTACCAGGGGGTACGTACGTGCCCTACTTGTCTACCCGGGGCGGGGAATTACGCGTTACCCCGTCACCTGGTACGCATGATAATGCGTGGGTCGGCCTTCGGACACGCACAGGGAGCAAAGAAGAAGAAGAAGATAGGAAATGAAGAGAAAGAAGGAAAGAAGTGTCTCAAACGCCGAGGCGGAGACTAATGAGGAGGAGAAGAAGGCTAGGAGAGTACAGCAAGGAGAGGAAGAATGAAACAAAGGGTAGGATAGGAAGAAACCAAGGAATAAGAGAAACCATGACAAGAAACCACCTTAACTCGCGAAAGACGCCCATCTCCGGGCGAAGGCATAAACCGGGAGGGAAAGTGAAGCAGCCTGGGGCAGAAGAAAGGCTGCTCCGGCTCGGGGCCCCGTGCGCACCACACACGTACCCACAAAAGAACTGTGGGCCCCCTGGGGGCCTGGCTGTGCCGAATGCTAACCGCTGGTACTGGTTGTCGCCAAAAGGTGTGTTAATGACCAACATGCATTTGGAGTCCTCATCGAGAGGAAGTTGAAATTCACTTTTGAAAATGTCTGGGTGCCTGACAATAACACCAACAACTCGTCTGTATGGGACTAAGGATAAGAGTTGACCACTGACTGCGCATTAAGTGACACCTCGATGTTGCCGCAATTTCGTAAGGAGCCCGAAGGTTTCTTAAGACTGAGCAGTGGCATGGCCCATTCAGTGGAAGAAAATGGGGCACAAAACCTACAGAGATTGAGGGCAGTCCAGTTCAGCTTTCAATTGGTTGCACAAGGCCACAGAACCTGGCAGACACGAAAAAATGGTATTCCCACTGAAGGCTTCATTGTAATATGGGCCACAAACCCAATAGCACATGCCAAAGAGCAACGAAAATTCCTGACAAATGGATTCCAACTCTTAGAAAGGCACCATCTCGGACACAAGATTTACAGAATCAGGAATAGTAAAGCCAAAAGAAGTAAAGGATTTGAGCCCAAAATATTTACTGCAACTGTATCGTCCACCACTAAGAAGGTGATCAAACGCACCACAGATTTGTAGGCCGTGGGGGCAGTAAATTAACCCACCACCGGAATATGTTGCCGACTTCAACTGTGCGAAGACCTGTGCCACCGGATATACGGGAGTGACTCTGGCTGCAAATAGGTGTGATAGTTTAGCAAAGAAACTGAGGCTCCCGTATCCACTTGTAATCACACAGGTTTGTCAAAATGTAGCACCTCAACCAATAGTTTGGAGGTAACTGATTGCAAACATCATACGAGGCTACCCTCCATGTCTGTATATGTAGCAGACTGCTGTGAAGAGCACACTAAAGTCATACGTCCCTTTTTTCGGCATTTGTCGCACAGTGACAGACAGTGTGGAAGAGAGGGATGGGAATGAAATGTGTGGCAAGATGGGAGAGGAATGTGAGGATAGTGTGTGGCAGGGAGAGGAAGGGAAGGGTGGTAGAGGCAGGAACTAGGAAAGGTTTAGCCCTGGGGGATTGCGGGAGTGTAGGATATATTGTAGGGAGAGTTCCCACCTGTGCAATTGAGAAAAGCTGGTGTTTGTGGGGAGGATCCGTATGGCACAGGCCGTGTAGCAGTTACTGAAGTGAGTCACACTATGCAGCGCTGCATGCTCTGCAACAAGGTGATCTAGCTGTCTGTCCCTGTCCGTCCCTACTCCATCTCTGCTCCCAACCCCTTACCCCACGGCTCATATCCCTGCAATAGACGTAGATGCAAAACCTATCCTATCTACCATCTCACCACCACCTAATCCAGTCCTGTCAAAGGTATTTTCTATCCCATTAAACGCAGGGCAACCTGTGACAGCAGTCACATTACCTACAAACTGAGCTGCAACCACTGTGCAGCTTTCTTCGTGGGCACGACCGGCACCCAGCTATATATAGGAACGAACGTCCTTTGTCAAACTGTGGCCGGGATCTGTTACCCACCCGACCTCCACGACATCCTAGTCCACAGTCCTCCCCTATGCCATTACCGTGCCCAACCCCAATCCCTTACCACAGGCATCAAATCCCTATGCAAGACCCCAAAGCTAAACCTGCCCAATCCACCCACCCAGCACTTCCTATTCCAGTACTGTCACAGGCTTATCCTATCCCGTCAGAGGTCAGGCCACCTGTGAAAGCAGCCATGCAGGCCACCATCAAACTGTTGCAAAGAGCGAGATGGACCAACCCGTGGTGAGCAAGGTGCTCTGGATTTCAGTGGCTGCTTCACTATCTGAGCCGCCTCTCCTCTAGGACCACGTTAACAACTTCAGTCCCTCTTCTTCCTTTGTTGTTGTTTCTTATTGTTCCAGTATTCCCTCGTTTTCTCCCCATGAGCTCTCTTCCTTTCTTCTGCCTATGTTTTTCCTAACATTTTATTCCTTCTGCATTGAAAGCATTGCAAATTTAGTATTTTATTTTTAAAACCATTTCTTTCTGCTATTTCTGATTCTTACAAGGGAATGGTCAAACTTGTCACGCCGAAACATGTATCGATTTTTTTAGCACTGTTAGTTAATATTGAAAGAAGTCTGTATGCAGAATGTTAGCTGATGTCATGACCTTGAAGTCACCTAAAGAAATCACGAAAATGGCTGTTTTTCCTGCTTGGCGCTTGTGGTGACAGCCGGGCACCCCTGGAAATGTTGAGTCACGAGCTGTCGTTATGGTGAGCGTTGTGCTTACGGTCGGGAGGTGCGGTCGTCTTATCGTGGCGTTCACTAAAGAGGAATATCGTTGCATGGTTTTCGTGGAAAGGGAAAACGAATATTTGTTTCTGTGGCATGCACTTCCTTTTCATTTCTGGTATATATTTCGAAACGTACTGTCCTGAAACTGGTTAGAGGCGTGAAATATATTCTGTACATCTACATCTATACTCCGCAAGCCACTTTACGGTGAACATTCAATCTCCCCTCACAGGTGATGGCAAACCTCGTAAATGTTTTGCTGCTTGCCATGGAGATATACCACAGACGCCAAATGAAGCAATCGACAGAAAACATGCTTGAAGACTATGTGACGTGCGGCACGGTAGTTACAACTTCTAGATGAACATGTAAATACCGCAGACATGTGGATAGAAACAACTGAAACACTTGATATTGCAGACTGTGAACCTACAGATGGCGAAGAAACAGAGGAAAGTTGCACACATGAAGACTGTACGAGTGATAGTGCCACATACCATCATCAATTATCTCCGAAAGCAACACCAGCAACTACAATTACATTAACAGACAAAGAAAAAGTGGTGAAGTATTGGTTGAATGAAAGTGGTAAGAAACGCCTACGTGTCAGTACTGTTCAAAATAGGTATCACTTTGAATGTTCTGAACGTGAATTGTATAGATGGAAAAAGGAAGTCTGTGGACGACGTACGAGTCAACTGGAAATTGCGATGGAGATAAATGTGTGACTTTTTGAGCAATTTACCAATGCCAGACGACAGTCATTGAGTGTCAGTGACACAACTTTGCGTGATTGGTCGTTAGAGATTGCTAACGCAATAGGCGCTGAAGAATTTACAGCTTCTCAAAGTTGAATTAGTCACTTCAAAAGATCACATAAAATTGTGGCACGAAAAATAACAAAATTTGTTTCGAGAAACAGGTTGGAAAATGACGTGACTCAAATGGAAATGATAGAAGCTTTCTTATGACTGCAAAAAATAGGATCGCCAGTTTCAGTCAATCTTATGTTTAAAATGCAGCTCAGTCAGGATTTCGAAAAGAAATGTATGTGAAAAGAACACTGTCATTCAAAGGGAAAAAACATGTTGAGGCAATTGTGCAGTCCACGACTGCACTCACCCATTCATACACTATAAGGCTCATAATTAGTCTGGGTGGTTCATTGCTGCCTAAACTATATGTGTGTCCTCGAGAACCAACTGGACTTTTTGGACCATGTGTCAAACAATGTTCTACACAGACAATCTTGTGAAAGATGCATCAAAGTCTGGAAAAATGGGAAATGATAACATTACACTTTTCATGCATCATGCTTTTCTTCCATTCTGTGGGAACAAATCTCTTCTACTTCTAGATTCGTGGTCAGGTCATAAAAGTTCTGATTCATTAAAAGCTGTATTTCAAGCTGATCCTGACGAAGTAGAGATACTTCAGATTCCAGCCAGCATGACAAATGTAATTCAACCATTAGACAGAGAATTTTTCCACCAGTAGAAGGCATTTTACAGAAAATTATTGTGTGCAAATCACTGCAGTTTCCTGTCTAGCACTGTGACAATACTCTCAAGTGGCAATCAGTCGTACATTATCAGTTTTCCTCCCCACGGTTTCAAAATGTGATTAAATATGTGTGGCATGCCTCGAAATATACTGGTATTTGGCCTGATTCCTGCCTAACACCGGCCAAGTTTTGTCTACGGACGTCTAACGTCTGTGATTCGCAGGGCTGTCATATGTCGCCTTTGCTTGTATATTCTTGGTGCACAAAAAACCTATGTTTTGAACATTGTATCAATATTTCGCATTTTGTGGTATTTACAAGAAATAAAAGTTTTGTGTGTTCTAAACTATATCAGTATTTGTGTCTATTTAATAGCTATTTAAAAAAGAATGTTGTAAATAACATATCAGCTACATTTGTCAACAAATTTATTATTATCATATTTATTAATTACCGTATGATCGCTTTCACTGGGCAAATCAGCTCTCTCACTGCTGAGGCAGGAGAGCGGCGCATAGCTAACATCACCTTGTCCCTAGATGGCGTTGGTATAACAGAGCGAGAGGGGTCAGGGTTGTACAACAGGCAGTTGTAAGTGCGGAAACCATGTGACAGTAATGTCATACTTCATAAAAGTTTTTACAGACTTGCAGGTCATGTCAGCAGCTAACAGTCTGCATACAGACTTCCATCAATGTTAACTCATGGTAAAAATAGCAACACAGGTTTCGACATGACAAGTTTGACCATTCCCTTGTTAGAAGTTGTTTCTTTCTAGATCTTTCCTTACTTCTGTAATCCGTGATGTTGTATTTCTTCTCCCAGAAATATATTATTTGTTTTGTTAGTGTATTTTCATCTGTACAGTCAAGGTATCCAAAAAAGGTTAATCTTCGTTTGGCCATTACTTCAGATACTTTTTCTATATTTTTGTAGATCTCCTCATTACTTCTTATTTTTCAACCACCTTGTAATATTTCGGCCAGGGACACTTTCCTTCAGAGAGTTTGCCAACAGAAGCATTCGTGCACGCCATGCAAGCATTCCGCCGACCTGGGGAACGAGACGGAGCCAGCAGGAGGCACCACAAGTTTCACCTTCAGCACCGGCCGTCCCCCGGCATACTCCCACACTGGGGAGCAGTCTGGCGAATTGTCGTGGCTTTCTCATAAGAATGTACACAGCAAAAGCAGCCTGACTGTAGGAGTGTACAGATAAATGGTGACAGCGGACGCAGGGAAGAGAGGCCCTTACAACTAAATGGACACAATAGCGTGTGTGCAGAGAAAGCCCTCGTCTGCAGATACCACAGGAGTCGTTTCCAAAAGACAGCAACGGCGTCGCAGATGAACTGTGGACCCTGGCAGGTGGGAAGAAGACAACCAAACCCCTACAGTGCACATATGTGTGAGTGGGAGAGAGCCTGGCTTGCAGTATAGATACAGTGTTTCCACCAAAACAATGTTTCTGGCCAGGGAGAAAGACCCTGATAAAAGGCATGCCAGACAGTCCTAACACATCTGCCACAAGGAACTGCCTTTTTTTTTTTTTTTTAACCAAGAATGCACAAGATAAAGACAACACTCTTGAAATATGGGAAAGACACCAGTTTGCAAGTCTCATCTCTGGCTACAGAAAATTTCCACCGGGGACTGAGAGACATGGTCAGCTATTGGATGACATTTCAAAACCAACCCACCAATCACAGAGCCAAAGAGACACAAAATTTGAGGAGAAGCTGTAGCTGGATACGGAGAGGAAGACTTGGTGAGAAACGATCAAAGACGACACTCGGACCGATGCCGGAGAAGTGAGGAGACGTGCTGGCCGCTCCAGCCTTGACAGACACTGGACTTTGACGCCTTCACTCGAAAAGCTCTGTAAAGGGAAAGTATGGCCATCCTTTTCCGCATTGCTTGCAGCTGTCTGCTGCTCGTGATTGACTGAAATCGAGTCACATGATTCTTTCTGCCATCTCAGTCCTATACATTGCTTTGCTGCCATGAAAAGTCTTGTAAATATTAGTATGTTTGGGTTTAAATAACACTACAGTGTTGTACTTTTGGGTGTTCTTAAGAAGCCAAGAGGGAGGTAAACATTGTAGTACTTGCATTAGATATCAGAAATGCAGGAAGATGCAGTCTGACTGGTGGAAGTCGTCAGAGAAAATTAGGGGTTCAGAAGCGACCTTCGGTTCTTGTGCTGTAGTGATTTTAATTCATAATGTAAATTAATAGAATAAAGATTCATGATAAATGGATCACACAGCAGATACCATTTTTTAACTCTAATAAATTTGTGAAGAAAGTCCCTGCATAATGTAGTGAGGTTACATTATTCATGCTTCATTGCTTTTATCTGCAGATAGTTGCCGAATACATACAATACAAATTTTTGACATATTAGTGAGTGAACTAGATTCTCGTTTAGATATGAAATTTAATATACAGTTCTGGAAGCTAGCTTTTCTCATTTGTTTGCGTGTGTTAAGTGTATCATTACATGAAACAAAGAATTGAAACAAGACAAATGTTAGCTGAGGAGAAGTGGCCAAGCACATTGAGGCGCTGTGCTCCGATGCGCAAGGACGCTCCCTGTCAGGGGTTGTACTGTCTTTAGTATAAGTTAGTTTATTTTTCAAAAGCGATAGATTGGCTGGGCAGTACTTACCTTTGTGATGTACTGACAATAGTGACACAAATGAAGAAGAAAAGGAAAATTGACCAAAAGGACAAGCTTTCGGAACATAGTTCCTTTTTCAGGTAGGAGAAAAGGGAAGAAAAAAGAATGGGAACAGAAGGGGAGGGTAAATCATGACCTCATCCTCATGACCTAGGTTGTGATTTACCTTCCCCTAAGGCACAAAGGTAAGTACTGGCCAGCCAATCCATCGCTTTTGAAAAATAATTTATCATCTCTGAGGAGAATTTCCATCATTAATCAAAAAGCAGTTTGTAAGTTTAGGGACTAATGACTCAGCAGTTAAGCCCCATAAGCTTAACAAACAATTGAACAAGACAAGAAATTATTGTTTTGCGGGAGTTGTTATAAATAAAACTAAATTTCATGTGGTAATACTCTGTGCAATCTGTTTAGTTCTCAAATCAATCCCTTGAATCAAATGTTCCTACCAGCCTAGTTCCATAATTTATCATTATACTTTTTATTTTGTTTTACTGCAGAGTTGGGGTAATTCAGGGAAAGGTTTAATTTACCACAATCTTCAGTTTTATGGTAGCCATAAATATTTTTCTAATAATTCTTCTTTGCAGTACCTCTAGTTTATCCATCTTATAGTTCATTGTTAGGCATTCAAATCCATATAAACTTTTTGGTCGTACCACTGTGGTGTAGTGTTTTAGTTTTGTTTTTCTAGATATACATTTCTTGTAATAAATATTTTTCAAAAGAGATAGATTGGCTGGCCAGTACTTACCTTTGTACTGTACCACTGATTAAATGAAGAAAAAGAAAAAAAAAAAAAGGGACAAAAAAGGACAAGCTTTAGGAACACAGTTCCTTCCTCAGGTGGGAGAGAAGGGAAGAAAAAAAAGGATGGGAATGGAAGGGAAAGGTAATTCATGACCTAGGTCATGAAGGTGGTTGTAAATATTTTTAGTCAAACCAAATGCTCTTTTCATTTTGTCAATTCTTACATTTATTGCAGATTTTTACTCACTTTATTTTGCCTATTTGTGTTTCTATGAAATTTGCAGATTTTTTTACATTTATCATTTTTTTTTCCAGCTCAAATTTTGAGACCAGTTCTGTTTGCTATTTTTTCCAGGAGGTTTATTTGAATAACTGCTTCCGTCAGGTTTTCTGAAAGTATTGCAAAATCATTCACAATAGCCAAGTAGTTTAGCTTAATTCCACTTGTTTTCCTTCCTAGAGTTATTGGTGCAATTTTGTGATTTTTTAGCTCCGAATTCGAAATCTTCACTATTTTTTCTAGAATGCAATTAAACAGTGAAGGTTAAACAATTGCCTTGTCTAAAACCAGTTTTTATTTCAAATGGATGAGATATTTCCCAAACAAATTTAGATATTGTATCTATCAGTGTTTCACAAATCATATTTACTAATATTGATTTAACACCAAATTCTCTAATGCTTTATCTATTGTTTCTCTGTCTGTCTATACAATCAAATGTTTTCTTGAAATCAATAAATGACACTATTATTGGTTTGCTGTTTAATATCCTATGGTGAATTGACATTAACTTAAAATTTGTTCCCTTTAGAAAACCACACTGATATTCTCCCAATTATTTGTCTAAAGTATCCAGCACTCTGTTAAGGAGAATTTTTGATTACATTCTGTATGTCAGCAGCAGAAGTGATGCTCCTCTATAATTATTGACATTTTGTTTGTCTTCTTTTTATGTAGCAGGTGGATTAATGCTGTTTTCCATTCAACTGAAATTTTCTCAGTTTTCCATATGTTCTCAAAAGGCAGCCATAAATCCTTTATGATTTTTGGTTCTGATCACTTAAATAATTCTGCTGTTGTGGAGTCTTCACCACTTGTTTGTTTGTTTTTGAGTGTTTTGTTGGCTTCATGAATTTTTAAATGTGTTGGTGGGAAATCTTCCTCTAGATTTTGAGGTGTCACTGGAAATTCTAATTCATCAGCTGGAACTGTACAGTTTAATAGCTTTTCAAAAAATTTTGCTAAAATTTCACAATTTTCTTTGTTATTTAATCCCATTTTGCCATTATCATCTTAGAAACAAATACTTGGTGCTTGATGTCCTTTAAGTGTGTTTTTAAAAGTTTGGTAAAATTTTCTAGTATTATTTTTGGTGAAAATTCCTTCTATTTCAATAAGCTGAGAATTTTCAAAGTCTTTTTTAACCTTATGGAGTATTTTTGATGTTTCTTTTCTTTGATGTCTAAATTGTTCAAGGTCTTCCACTTTTTCAAACATCTCCATTTTCCCCATTTTTGAGCTCTTTGTATTACTGCTTCTTCACATCCTCATTCCACCACGTCTTCTTTTTATATTTTGCCAATCCTAAAGTTCTCTCTGCTGCTTGAGTTATTTGAATCTGGAGTTCACAACAATCATCATCTTTACTTGTCTTAATTTCTTCTCTAAATCTATACTAATAATAAATCTGTAAATGTAGGCCTGTCGCTGTTCCCTTCAATCTTCAAAACTAGTGGACGATTCGATTCATCATGCGGTTTTCACAGAAAGCATGAGAAAAGTTTGGCCAAAATCATAATTTTATCAGAATCGGATCGCAGGAAGATAATATATCATAATTTCAAGACTTTTCAGTAACCGTTGTGTCTGTTTGTTGAACCATTAAAAACCTCTTATCTCCAAAACTACTTAACGAATTTGCATTGAGTTTTCACAGGTAACTTGATCGTAACTCTGGACAACATATAGACTTCATTTCTTAAAAATCAGATAGTGGAAAAAAAGAGTATCGTAATTTGAATTTTTTATCTACGACTGTTACGTCTGTATGTCCCTTTGAACATGTTTATCTCCAAAACGACTTGACGAATTTTCATGGGGTTTGCACACGCAACTTGAGCATATAGTGCGATTACATAAAGGCTTCAATAATTAAAATCGGATCAGAGAAAATAAAGATATCATAATTTAATCATTTGTTTAAAAACCATTGTGTATGTCTATTTGTTGGGGGTAATCTCCAAAAGTACTACACAAACTTAAATGGGTTTCCACATGTAAATTGAGAAGTGTTTGAACAGTAACATAGGCTTCATTTCATCAAACTCAGATCAGAGGAAGGAAAGATATTGTAATTTGAAGTTTTATGTATATACTATGCTATAAGTATGGTGTAGTACAGCAAATCTCCAAGAGTACTATACGAACTTTAATAGGGTTTCAAAGGTCAACTGAGAGTACCTTGGGGCAACATATAAGATTCATTTCATCAAAATCACATCAGGAGAAGAAAAAATATCTTAATTTGTAGTTTCAGGTGTATGATATGCTTGAATTGCAGCGTAGTACGCAAAGATCCGATAGAGGCGCTGTTACCTACATAGTATACCAAATAACCAAGGAGGTATTCTAACCTCCTTGCAAATAACTAATCGATGGCCATGCTGCGTCTTTTATTCGCGTAAAAAAGATGTAATACAGTGAAGCAAGGGCTACTATTATCCTTACGGCAGCGGTGTAGTGTAATGATGTTGGCAACAATGTTGAATCCTTTTTGAAAAATCAGTCATGTACAACGAGGGGAATAATGCTTTGTGTTGATAATGAAATAAATATTTAATGTTGTTCCGATCAGTAAATTAATGATCCCCCTAAAATGAATATTTCGTTGCCAACATTAACATACTAAATCGCTGTCACTGCAAGTACGACACAATGCCTTGCAATGGAAAGGAAGAAAGTGATTCTTTCTGCAGGTATTATTTGAATTTAAAAAATGACGATGTTCCTTCGCATCTATCGATGTTTTCATTTACTAAGAATTCTTTTAAGGAAAACCGAATTTATGTTGTTTCACTTCTGATTTCGGTACATACTTATTACATCTTGAGTCCATTCTGTTTATGAATGCCTCGAAAACGCCATAGTGCAGGAAAGTACAAAGTTAGGTGAAGTTAGCTACACAGTACACCAAATAACTAATTAGGGTGTTGCTAAGTTTTATTCATTCTCACAACTATAGTGTAATACACTACAAGAAGGGGTACATTTTACTTATGGCGGTGGCGTTGTGCGCTGATGTTGGCAACGGCCGTTGAACGCTTTTTCAAAAATCAGTCACGTAGAATAAGGGGGAGTAATTCTTTATGTTCACGAGGAAATAAGTAATTTTTGCTGTTCTTTTCAGTAAATTAATCATCCTCCTAAAGTGAATAGGTCATTGCCAATTACAGCAAACCAAACTGCTGCAAGTAAAATTTAACCTAGGTAGGACACAACATTTTGTTCCCCTAGCTTTATCCCATATGCTTTGCAATGTCATGGATAGAAAAGATGTGCATCTTTCGATGGGTATAACCACTCAATTGTATAATTGTATATAGAGTAGAAATATCTATGGAGTGAGCATTACTTTCTGTGTATCTTCTTAACATTAAGCTATAATTAGCACATCATATTGAGACAAATCCACTCTTTCTTTATTTGCTCTTACAATTGGTTTGTACTGCACTGACTGCAAAGAAGCCCCACCTTCTTTTCACAGAGCAACCACATAACATGAAATAATATCTAAATAAATGTATCACAGAAGCAACATGAAAGTTGAGGAAGTGTCGCTAAAGGGCGATTTACACATAGTCATCCGTCTTAACCAAACAAAGATAAAGTCGTGACATTTCCAGCTTAATGTTGAGGACACAAAATCTGTTCTGTGCATCTGAATGCTCACTTCAGAGATATTTCTGCTCTTTGCCTGGCACCAGAGATAATATACACACTAGAGCGACAAATTCATCAGAAACGTCTTTCTCTGCTTTCATAATTGTTTGGTACAATATTGTGATTAAAATTTGTAATTACTTACTTTTGGTGTGGACTACATTAAAATAGAGAAAGACTTCTTCTTTTGCAGAGACAATTGTAATCTATATATATAAAAGGCTTGTGTGTGTACGTGCTGACAGACTTTTCTCCATGACCACATACTGCCACCCACTCGTGGTTGTGGTGGTAAATAGCCCTTGGTCTAATGATGTTAGTAAGGGGGTTTGGTCGCGGTGCGTGGCAGTGGGTGAGTATGACGAGCAAACATTCGCAAAATATGCAATAAATACTCTTAGGAAAAGCTATATACTCTGTGACTTACGAACTTTACGGTACGAGTCAAAATCTGTTTATTCTTTCAATCGTCAGACAATGCGGTTCTTTCAGACTTTAATAACGACGAGGAATAGCAAATACGCAATTTTTTAAGTAGATCACATGTTTCCGTCAACCACACAGTACCGACTATGAACAGAGACACAAAACAAAGATAAAAATCCAGATAGACTCAAAGATAAAAATACTTGTGGAACATTGATCACTGTCTTGGAAGTGTGGTGGAAACACAGACATACATTAATGAATGTTTCTTAGGCCATAGATATTGATATGCCTGTGCCAGTAAGCTCACTGGCCTGTGCTAATCAGTAATCTCTGATACATATAAGCGCGACACACTCTGCTGTAAAAGGTATTATCGTTTGACAGCTGGGTCAAGAAAAACGATGCGACATAGTCCTACTCATATCCCCGCGGCCTCCTGTGATAATGTTGGCAACAGATGTTGAATAACGAGAATCATGTGACATCGTCATAAGCCAATCGCGTGACACGCAAATATTTTGTCGTGAAATCAAGCATACAGCAGGAACAGCAGTAACTATCTACACTCTATGTGGTTCGGTCATCTTTGCAACAATTTTATATCGTGTTATTGATGTTGCCAACATAAAAAAAATGTGGCCACCAGGATAGAAAGTAAAATTTTACCGAATCAGATACATCCGTTGTTGTCACATCTCATTATGACCAGCACTTTCACGCGAAACTTTTTTGTGTAGAGTTCAAATGTTCAAATGTTTGTTAAGCTTATGGGACTTAACTACGGGTTCATCAGTCCCTAAACTTACAAACTACTTACGAACTAGGATGGCACAAATATCCATGCCCGAGGGGGGATTCGAACCCCCAACCGTAGTGGCCGTGCAGACCGTGACTGGAGCGCCTCAGTCACCTCGGCCATCGTGGCCGGCTTTTGTGTAGAGTCTCATGATTCACACAGTCTCACAATTCATTCCAAATTCCTATTCAAGAAGATATTTGTGAAAACTGTTACAAATCAATATTTGCACTTATCCAATATCGTTTTCAGAAATGTAATTTGCCAGCCGCTTTCGGTGCTGCTGTTGCAATGTGTAACAAAACTGAGAATAACGACGCATAATATCAAATATATAAGTTTTTAACTTCTCGGCCCGTTTTCCTCAATCACACTTTACCGACGATCAACAGAGACAAAGATGAAAATGCAGATAGACTAACAAATGAATAATAGAGAGCTACATTACAGTCACAGTCATACTTCTATTAGTTGGTGTGGGTGATTTAATATTGCTCATTGCATAACTTCATCAAAATGCCAAAGCCTAAGACTATGTTCACACAAACTTACACGAATTCGAAACGAAGAGAACTAGCACGTCGAAACGAAACGGAAGAGGAAAGAGAAGGGACACTTACAAAATTGCGCGAGAGGATGCAACGAATTAGAGACGGCAGAAGTGAACAAGAAAGAGCGAAGGATTCCGAAGCAACGAGACTCAGAGTGTCTTCACTAAGAAACTGTGAATTTGATAACCAAACTCACCCATTAATACACAACGCGGCCAGAATACCTTAAGCACGATGACTACTTCACAATATCTCAATTAAACAGTCTGTATTCATCTCATATTTAGAATAATACTCAAGCTGTCTCTCATGCCCTATATTGTAACCCAAGCAACGCTGGGTTTCTCAGCTAGTTAGAGTTATAATCCGATTTCTGAACATATAGTTCTATTACATAAGGTTGATTTCAACTTCATGCTTTACGAAGTAATCACGGCAGGACGTGGGAACATGTATTAGTTGAAAGAGTAGCCGATGTTGCTAACACAGTCAAGACAATTCACTGGAAATACTATATTTATTGGAAAGTTCTTTACAGACGATCAGCTGACTCCATTCCTTCAACGACTACCCAGACATACTTTATCGCACATTGACACCACCATGAAGTCTTATTTAGACAGACATGAACTGCTCTGTTGATTGAATTACCAGATCCTTGGTGGAGTATCCGAGCAATCTAAGGCGCCTCGCTGGGGAGCACGCGGTTGCTCACCGTTGGAGGTTTGAGTCCTCCCTGGGGCATGGGTTAATTAAGGTTACTTTACCTTAGTTTAAGTAGTTTGTAAGCTTTGGACTGATGACCACGCAGTTTGGTCCGATATATTTACAAACATTTGATTTGATTTTTTGAATTACCAGACATTCAGCATTTGTCGAATTTTCAATAATAATACAGAATAACTACATTGTCCCCAGTGCAACACTGCAACATACTAATACTTCAGCATACACTTACAGTAAGAGATACGTTAACAGTTTAGTACTGCACCATAGTACCAAACAAGGCACTGTTATTGTTATTATTATTATTATTTCTCATCTCAATGATAGAAGTGTTCTCAGAAGTTTACGCCAAACAGACAATTACACACCGCACTCTTAACTTTATGAACACAACCTAACATTGATTTCACATTGTTCGAGAGTACGGACATAAATTAATTTCAATTTTCGTATGAAAAACTTAATGAACATTCATCGTTTTAGACAATGACTTCTACTTAAATTTGACATCATGGCCAGGAGAACTGAGTTTACTGACAGAGCGATCAGACAAGGATTCTCTTTTTGCTGACCTAGGTCTGGAACCCTAAAAAACAATGATATTCACAGGTCTCTCTTTAACAACCATTGTTAGTTTTTCTATATTTTCTTTTGTAATACTAGCTGTAGTGCTGTTCTATCTGATCACTTTGTAGATATTTTCTTTTCTTTTTCTTTTTTTGTTTTAGACGCGAGAAATTTTATTTTAATCTTAGATAGATAATGACCTGAATCGAATTCCTCGTTTCGAACTTTTTAACATTAATAATTTCTGTAAAATACATTTTAGATATGACTACATGATCCAGTTGAAATTCTCCTAGGTTTGGATTTGGATGTCTCCTAGTTTTGGCTTTTCTTTGTAGTTTGTGGAATGCGTGGACATGATTTTTAATTGGAACATTTTACACATGACCAATCTTTCACCATTTCTGTTTGTTCTAGAGAGTGGTGGATATTCACCTGCAGTAGTCCTAAATTTTGTTTCTCTCCCAATTTGCACATTGAAGTTACCATGAAGTATTTTAACATTATTTTTAGGTATGACAAATTTCTGATTCTAAAAGATCCCAGAATTGGTTTGCTTTCTCCAGATTTCTTGTGTTGTCAGCATTTATAGGTGCATAACAGTTTTTGAGGGTGTACCTTTTATTCTTGCATTTTATTGTTAACATGGATATTGTTTCTGAATTTGATCTAAATTCTTTTACACTGTCCACAATTTTTTTGTTCACATAAAATGCTGTTCCAAACATCGGCATGTTTTCCATTATTCTCACTGGTAGTTTCCCTTTATAAATCCTATAATTTTGTGTATCAACTACATTCTTGTCTAAGAATCATGTTTCCTGGACTGTTATAATTTGTATATTGTTCTTCTGCAGTAATAATTCTAATCGCTTTTGTTTCCCAGTTTTCAGAAAAGAATTTACATTTTATGTTCCAAAGTTGTACTTCTTTTTGAACTGAAACTCTGAAGGCTTTTCAATATATCCCATCTCTTCTTCCCCAGAATCCTAGATCGCATTGCATTACACCATGCAATGTTGGATTCCACATCAGAGCTAGGTCTCATTGCATTACACCATGCAATGTTGGATTCCTCATCAGAGTTACCACCTGGGGTAGAGCATCCACAGTGTGAACTTTCCATTTGCGACTTGAAGCTGTAAATTGTAAAGAGTAGGGAACGCAAAAATTCCCAAAGTAAGACCAGGTTGTCAGCCTAGAATATTACTCGTGCAGCCACCACCGACACACGGAACAGACACTTCGGGACGCCGCCACTAACGTGTGGGACCGTCGTGCCCTCCGTCCATTTTGGCCTCAGACAAGAGGCCGCCTCTCCCGCCAGATCCGCCGTACCACAGTCCACCTTCTCCGCCTTCGCTGCTGCCGAGGTCTTCACCGTACTGTGGCAAGGGGCCCTCACAATGTACTATCACCCGAGCCAGGTGAACCGAGGATTATTAACAAGGTGTTAAGCCTCCCCAATTACTTTTTATTTCTATTTATTTTTATTTTTCTCCAGTTTTTTCCCTATTTCTCCTCCTTTCTTTTAATCTTTCCCGCCCCTTCATATTTCCGCCTATCGGAGTCTCTACAACCCATCGTGCGGAACTTTCCCTCCGCTCCCTTGCCCGGTATCCTTCCTCACTCACAGTCTAGAGGCTTGTGTTGCTGGAGTAGCCGGACACTGTGGTTGTGTGAATATATGTGTGAATGTGATTACCTGTTGTTTGTGCCTGTCAGCAGCTCAGTGAGCCTCTTTACAGTGAGTTGTTATCTATCCTCTATAATTGACAATAATGTAACTTAGCTATACATACTTTATCCGAGGACTAGTTTCACATGTTGGCATACATCTGGGACACATGGTATTTTGTGCATAGTATTTGCCTGAAATAATGTGTGTTTCAAATAATTGGCTAGGTTGTATGGGTGTAAAATACATGGGAAAGGATGCAGACGAATTGGTGTAAGTGATGAGAGCAAAGAACACAGCAAATGACTCAGGCAGGGGTGAGAAGGGGAAATGTTTGTGGTGGGCATCACTGGCGGTGACAGGCAAGCTGGGCCACCTTATTTTCAGTTCAATGACCCGACTGGCGGGACTTCCTTGACGGGCTCTCCCCTCCCCTTCTGAGGACAAAGCACTCCACAGGTTGTAAACAAACAGTCTTCTTGAGATACATTTATAGTAAGGTTTACAGGAAGGATTACTTACAGTTATTTCTTGACCATTTAAATTCCACCCATGCTCAGATTTACTATGGAAATAATGAAGGATGGTTGCCTTCCATTTTTGATATCTTTGTCTGTCATAAAACTGATAGCACAGTAGGACATGCTGTAAAAGGCAAATCAACACAGCTGTCATCATCCTTCACAAACCGCAGGTGCCCTTAAAACATTGGTGCACAGAGCACTCTGTATTGTTGTTGTTTTGAAAGGACTAAACATCTAGGTCATCAGTCTCCTGTTCATAGATAAGAGCTGACTGTCAGATTCTAAACACAGACATCGTGAATGGAGACTCACTAAAGGGACAGACTGACAATGAACAGGTTGCTCTCAACACAAAAGAGACACACAGGTAAGAAACCAAGTCAGGAACTAAGTTAAGAACTTGACAGCAGAATACTATAGCTGGCTGATCACAAAGATAATACAGGATGAGCCAACCATACTACACACACTAAAAACCCCTAGGCATTTTACATGAGTCTTTAAAACTGTTGGATAGGTGAGGACCTGAGATATCAAGTTATAGCACCCACCACTAGATGGAACTGTAAAAACCAGCAGCGTGAATAAAACTTAAAACTGCATTAGCCACGGAGGTGCCGTCGCCTAAAACTAAAGGTAGCACATCTGGGATATTCCTATGTGGAGGCGACAGAGGAGAACTGCTTCATGACGTATGGGATGCAGTGCCGCAGTAACGACTGCCCCCGTCGCCAAATGGACACAACAATATAGGATTGGGTCCAATACCTGCATTGCTGAAGGTGCAACCGAATCATAAACTGTGCATCCATAGTCGAGACAACTGGATGAGGGCCTTGTAGAGCTGCAGGAGTGTTGGGCGCACAGCTCCCCAAATGGTGTGGCTCAGAGAACACAGGATGTTTAGGTGCCACCAGCACTTTTGTTTGAGCTGTCGGAGATGAGACACCCAAGTAAGATGGTCATCAAACAACATCCCTCTAAATGGGTGCGTCTCTTCGACACGCCACAGGTCGTGAGCTAAATAAAGTCTGGATTCCGGGTTTATTGCACAATGTCGACAGAAATTATCACCAGGGTTATTGAGGTAGAAAACTGAAAACTGTCAGTTAACGCCCATGACTGTGCCTTTTGAATTGCTATCTGCAACCACCTTTCAGCAACACCAATGCCGGTGGAGCTAAAATACATGCAGAAGTCATTGGCGTACAAGGATGTGGATACCAATTATCCCCACAGCCGCTGCAAGACTATTAATCACAACTAAGAATAGAGGGACACTAAGAATGGAACCCTGCCATACGCCATTTTCTTCATAATGAGGTGCGCTGAGACAAGTAGCAACAAGAACACGGAAAGAACGCAACATGAGGAAGTTCTGTATGAATACAGGAAGTGGACTCCGTAAGCCCCAGTCAGACAGCGTAGACAGTATGTGGTGGCACCAGGTGGTGTTGTACACCTTCCACAGATCAAAGAAGACGGCAATCAGATGTTCGCAGTGAGTAAAGGCTGTACGGATGGCCGACTCCAGTGACACGAGATTGTCAATAGGTGGTCAGCCTTGACGGAGCCCACCTTGTTGTGGGGCCAAGAGTCCCCGGGCCTCGAGCATCCTCATAAGCCTACGACTCACCACGTGTTCGAGGAGCTTGCAAGGAACATTGGTGAGGCTGATTCGTCGGTAACTATCAGCAACTTGCTGATCCACCCGAGGCTTCATCATTGGGCTGATGACGCTATCCCACCATTGAGACGGGAAAACACTCTCAACCCAGAGACAGTGGGGCGAAAAGCTGGTGCTCGGAGTCCACCGATAGGTGTCAGAGGAACTGACTGTGAATGCGGTCCGGTCCACGGGAGGTATCTGGGCACACAGCAAGGGCACTTTCAAACTCCCACTAGGTAAAAGGGACGTCGTACGTTTCCTAGTGTCGCATTCAAAAGAATATCTGGTTTTGCACCGTGCGCTCTTTAAGGGTGCGGAGATCTGCACCATAAGCAGCAGTCATTGAGGTGCAAGCATAGTAGTTTGCCAAGAGTTCAGCTATGGTGAGAAGGTCAGTACAGATTGTACCCTGAATCCTGAGACACGGGATTCCTGCCGGTGGGCGGTGTCCGAAGAGGCATCAGCTGTTTCAGTAGAGTCTCAACGACTCTACCCCGCGCAGAGATCTGTGTGTCACCCTAGAAGGTGTGGAGGGGGGCCAAATCCCCCAAAATAAGATAGGGTGGGGGAAGTCGGGCAACCGAGGCAGCAAGGTCTATGGGAGAGACAGCATCATCTGGTGGAAGGTGGTAAAATCTTGCACTACCCAGAGCCTAACAGTGACTGCCTCTAGAGTCATTTGAAGAGGCACGGCAGCACTCGGGACAGAGGCACGGACGCAGACTCCGCCGGAAACTCTGTCATAGACAGAATGATTTTTAAAATAGCCCTGATGGCCTTGAAGGGCAGGGGTCCTCTCAACAGGAAACCAGGTTCCCTGGAGGGCTAAGCAGAGCACAGGAAAGTGGTTATACTGTGGGAACACTTGTTGCAACCTGATCAGAGACTGTCGGGTCAAGAACCATTGGCTCAGGTCGGTCAGTGATGGCGAGATTCTCAGGTGATGCAAGCATCTCTACCTCACCTTCTGTAGCAGAAGATGAGGGAAGCTGTGGCTTTGCAGGCACCACACATTCCTTCTTTTTATGTGGCTTCGGTTTCTTTCCCCTCTCGCCGCCCTTTCGGTTCGATGGGCTGAGAGGGATTCTCGGTGGTGTCAGGAGTGGAGGAAGAGCGAGAAGCCCTTTGACCGGCAGTCTGGGAATCCTCGAGCCTCTGGTCGGGATCCTCTGAAGCCTCAGAAGGGCTGTCCTGATGGATACCTTCCGAGTGAGAGGCGCCGGAGGAGGCTGTTCCTTCTCTGGCTGGGAGGTGGGGACTGGTGTCCCCAATGGTTGCAGTCGAGTTGCCCTCACAGCAGGCGGTACAGGAGTGGGTGGAGGAGCAGCCCCACCCATCGAGGGAAAAGCGGCAGATTGATGACCCCCAGGGCCCGTATCAGGAGGCGGTACTGTGGGAGTATAACTCACAAGGAAAGTACGTGGGCTCGAACAAACATATCTGTATGAATGTTTGGTTACAAGACCTCTGTGTACACCTCAATGTGCTGGTGGGTGTCGTTTTTCTGCAAAGCTCTGCAACCGTGCTCTAGATAGCAATGTAGATGTAATTGTAGACACCATATGTAATGAAGATATCTTAACTATAACTTATGTAATACTCATCGTACATGTTCTCTAGCGAATTGTCATCAAAAGCTGTGATGATAGTTGCAACTTTAACCTTCTTCCCGAAAGACTGTCGGTATTCACTGCCACTGCTTCCATCGCCTCTTCCCGCATTTACCGTAGCACTATCGCTTGCAATGAGTTGTTCGTCACTATCATCCCTATTATCATTATTATGAGTTTGTAAGAACAGTATCTAACTTATGCTCATATTTCTGTACCATAACAGATACGAGGAAGAATGCAAATGATTCATCTTTTACGCTAATACCATCTTCACGAAGAAGGGTTCTTCTTAACTTCATCTCAACTAATCGCAATATATTAGCAGGATTGATTAGCAATCGCCGCCCCCATCTGATGCTTCACCACACAAATAACATCACAAAATGCAACTTCGGAAGCACACTGCATCGTCCCTTCTGGCGAACTGACAGGTAAAAGTGCAATGCGGCACGGCACACGCAGAGGCCTCTAACGGATGACTGCAGAGTTTTGCAGATGTAGGAGTATCAGTACTGCAATAAGGGATCTTTACATTATCTCTCATACGATTTTGGTGTATTGTGTTTGTTCAAGCCCAAGTACCTTCCTTGTCAGTGGAAGGGGGAAGATGCATCAGCAGAAAAAGATGTAGTCAGATGCACTAGATGGAGCCGCTCATATTTTCTTCTCGCCTCAGCATACGTCAGTCCAGAGGCTTGATCTCCATGATCTTTCATTCCTTGTGCAGGATAGTATAGTCAGGTGAGGAAGGCGGATGTAATTGCCTGCAGTTCACACAGACAGAAGGTGGAGTGCATGGAGCATCGGGATATGATGGATGCCCACAGTCTCTGCATGTATGGCTGGAAGTACATTGGGAGAACATATGCCCGAACTTCCAGCACCTGAAGCACCTCATAGGATGCGGGACGTATGGCTCAATGTCACACCGTTAGATCATTATCTTGACCTTCTCGGGCAGCGTATTGCCTTCAAAGGCCTGATGAATGCACCGGTGGCAATCCTATGATCTTTTGGTCCCCTATAAACACACATAACAATGTGAACACCTCTCCGTTCCAAGTTTGCGCGCAGCTCATCATCTGACTAACAGGAGATCCCGGTGATAAATGAGACCCTGCACGATGTAGAGTGTCTTGTGGGGCGTGACAGTGATGAGAATATCACCCAGCTTATCACAGGCAAGTAATGCCTTAGACTGGGCTGGGGCTGCTGTCTATATCAAGACAGCCCCACTCCTCATTTTGGAGAAAGACGCCACCTCACCATACTTGTCTTAGAGCTGGTTGACTAAGAACTGTAGCTCAATGGATGAGAAGGATTCACCATCAGCAAGGGGACAAATGAGATATTGCGGTGAGTACAGCTCTGATCTGTATAAGGCCCTGAGTTTCTCCCATGGCATAGCCAGGGAAGAGAACGATTTAGGGTCGTATGCCGTGGCATCAAAATCTGACTTCCCACATTAAGAGACGGTGGTTATACGTCTGCCAACATTTCATGATCGCTTCACGGTGTTTCCACGAGTAGCTAGGGATCTAAAGGTTCCCCAAAGGTTTCTCGCTAGCGACTGTTCAACTCCAACAGCCATGCATCTCCTCAGCACATAGCACACCTTGAGACTGAGGCTTTTTTTTAATAGAGGTTTGTACCGTCCTCATGAGTTGGGCGATTAAGCCAAGATCCCCAGGCTCTGAAACGTACAATGTTCCACTGACGTGCTGAGCTTACGGTGTGGCGGACTGTTGGTGCGACACAGTCCACAACTCAGGACTCCAGGTTCGCTGAGCTTTTACTCAGCAAATTAATGCTGAGCCCTTGAGGGGAGCACGAAGAGGAGGAGGAGGAGGAGGAGGAGGAAGTAATAGCATCAGACTGAGAACATTCTTGCCTTATGTGGGAGATATTTTCTTAAAGATCAGCTGCATTATTGAAAAACATCTAGGTAAGGTGATCTTCTGGACTCCTATGAAGATTGTAGTTTTACTCGGATCTGTGGAGGATGATATGTTGCTTCCTAGGTCTGGTGTTTATCAGATACCTTTCCTAAATTGTGAAAATTCATGTATAGTAGAACAGTAAATGCGAGTTATTTGAGCAGCATCAAGCCATGATCAGAATCCTAAGAACTCGGCAGCTGTTGAGCGTAGCGTGAAGCACTGCAGTGCCGAAAAATTTGAATTTCTGGCCTTCTGTGTTGTTCCCTCATGATGTGTTAATGATCCATAACCTTGTCTTATCACATACAATTCATGGAATATATATTTCATGTTTGGAATTAGAAGCAGCAGACCTCAGCTTTTAGGAAGCCGAAATCTGTAGAGAGGTCTCTTAGGAAGAAGAAGGTTCTGCTGCTAGGCAGTTCTCATGGCAGAGGTGAGGGCCAACAGTTGCAGGAAGTACTTGGGAGTGAGTACCAGGTCACCAGCATAGTGAAGCCTAGTGCAGGGTTGGCTCAGGTCACTTGTAACATAGGGGACTTATGTAGGAATTTTTCAAAAGAGGATCAGGCAGTTATAGTGGGTGGGGCCGGGAATAGTCTTGATAGGGATGGGGAATATGATATAGGTGGTGATATGGAAAGGATAGCAACTCAAACTGGTGGCACAAATGTGCATTTCGTGCAGCTGTTTCAGCGTCATGATAGGCCTTGTCTTAATACGGCTGTCAGCCGTGTTAACATGGGGCTTGAGAAGGCGCTGATGATGGAGGGCGTGGATCACATTGCAGTGGTGCCAGTTGAGACTATCCAAAGGTCGGATTTTACTAGGCACGGTCTGCACCTCAATAGGTATGGGAAGGGTAGGTTGGCAAAGCTCATAGGTGACAGTGTAGTAGGGGGTGGGGGTGTCACTCATGGAAAAATTCCTGTAGTGGTTAGTGTTAGGGCTGCACCTTTTTTAGACTGAGGACAGCTGATAGGTATTCCTGCTTACAGGAAGTCCCTCTAAGAAAGGAACCACCTTTGAGAAAGTCTAAGAATATAAGTAATAAGGAAATTACTGTTTTTCATCAGAATATACAGGGTATCAGAGATAAAGTTAATGAACTGCAAATTGATACTGATTCTGACATTATTGGTATTTCAGAGCACTTTTTAAGTGGTATGACAATTCAGAGACTTCCTTTGCCAGGATACAGGTTAGCTGCCTTCTACTCTAGGAGTTCCTTGCAGTGTGGGGGAGTGGCCATGTATGTAAAACACGATTTTTCATCGGAGTCAATCGATTTTACTAAACACTGCACAGAACAGATATTTGAATGTTGTGCAGGAGTTGTTAATGTTAATGGAACTAAACTAGTAATAGTTGTTATTTATAGATCCCCTGACTCAGATTTTAAAATGTTTCTGCCCAAGCTGGAATTGGTTCTTGGTTCACTGTATAGGAAGTATAAAAATTTAATTGTGTGTGGAGATTTCAACATTAATTGTGTAGGTGATAGCTCCAGGAAAAATCAGCTGTTAGATCCATTTAATTCCTATAACATGATGCAAACAGTATTTTTTCCAACGAGAGTGCAGGGAAATAGCAGTTCTACCAATGACAATATTTTTGTTCATTCTTCATTATTGAGGGGCACTCTGTCAGCAGAATAGTAAATGGCCAATCAGACCACGATTCCCAACTTTTAATTCTAAAAAGTATTTGTTCTCAAACAAATGTTAAACATAAATATCAACTACTTAGAAAAGTTAATCCAGTTGCAATTGACACCTTTTTAAGCTTAATTAAGGAACAAGAATGGCAGGTTGTTTATAGTGCTGATAATGCAGATGATAAATATAATACTTTCCTTAACACATTTCTTACGCTGTTTGAAAGTTGCTTTCTGCTAGAACGCTCAAAACAGGGTACTTCCAGTAACAGACAGCCAGGGTGGCTGACAAAGGGGATAAAAATATCATGTAGAACCAAGCAGGAGTTGTATCAAAATGTTAGAAGCAGTCAGAATGAAGATGCAGTAGCTCATTACACACAGTACTGCAAGGTTCTGAAAAATGTCATTAAGAATGCAAAAAGTATGTGGTACACAAAAAGAATAGCAAACTCTCGGGATAAAATTAAAACTATCTGGTCAGTCATGAAGGAAGTGTCTGGTCAGCAGCAGCAGGTAGAAGATATAACGTCAGTGCTTAGTAGGAATGTTTCTGTTACTGACAAGTTAGATATATGTGCAATATTCAATAATCACTTTCTGAATATAGTAGGAGAACTAAACAAAACTCTAGTTTCTACAGGTAATCATATAACGTTTTTAGAAAATGCGTTTCCGAGGCTGTTACCTGAAATGGTCCTTCACGATACTTCCATAGGTGAGAGTGAGTCAATAATTAAATCACTAAAGACTAAGGACTCTTGTGGATATGATGGGGTATCTAGCAGAATTCTAAAGTACTGTTCTCCATATGTTAGCCCAGTACTAAGCCATATTTGTGATTTTTCCTTTCAGAATGCTCAGTTTCCTAACAGATTAAAGTACTCAGTAGTGAAACCGCTTTATAAAAAAGGAGAAAGGGATAATGAAGACAACTATAGACCTATTTCTATGCCATCGGTTTTTTCTAAAGTTATTGAAAAGGCTGTATATTCAAGATTAATTGATCATTTCAGTTCACATAATTTATTGTCAAATGTACAGTTTGGTTTTAGAAGTGGTTTAACGACTGAAAACGCTATATTTTCGTTTCTCTGTGAGGCACTTGATGGGTTAAATAAGAGGCTACAGACATTAGGCGTCTTCTTTGATTTAACAAAAGCGTTTGATTGTGTTGATCACAAAATATTGATGCAGAAGTTGGAACATTATGGAATACGGGAGTAGCCCACAACTGGTTCACCTCTTACTTTAATAATAGACAACAGAAGGTAATTCTCCGCAGTGTAGAAAATGGCTATGACGTGCAATCCCAATGGGGCACAATTAAGTATGGGGTGCCCAGGGGTCTGTTTTAGGACCATTGCTGTTTCTTATTTATATAAACGATATGCCTTTGAGTATAACAGGTGATTGTAAAATATTTTTGTTTGCTGATGATACCAGCTTGGTAGTGAAGGATGTTGCTCGTAATATTGACACAGTATCAAATAATGCAGTTCAAGAGATAAGTTCATGGCTAGTAGAAAACAAGTTTACGTTAAATCACAGTAAAACTCAGTTTTTGCAGTTTCTAACACATAATTTGACGAAAGCTGACATTCTGATTACACATAATGGGCATGTGATACATGAGACAGAACAGTTCAAATTTCTAGGTGCTCATATAGACAGTAAGCTGTCATGGAGAGCCAATGTTCAGGATCTTGTTCCAAAACTAAATTCTGCTATATTTACCATTAGAACGATATCTAAGATAAGTTATTTTTCAACACGAAAAGCAGTCTATTACGCTTACTTTCACTCACTTATGACATACGGCATTGTTTTTTGGGGTAGCTCGCCTGATGCAAAAAGGATATTTCTGGCTCAAAAACGGGCGGTTCGAGCAATATCTGGTGTAAGTTTGCGAACGTCATGTCAACCCCTTTTCAGTAGTCTGGGAGTTTTGACTCTGGCGTCACAATACGTTTTTTCTTTGATGTCGTTTGTTGTTAATAATATCAGCTTATTCCTATGAGTTAGTAGCTTTCACTCGGTGAATACTAGACAGAAGTCTAATCTACATTTGCATCACACCACCTTAACACTTGTGCAGAAAGGGGTACAGTATTCTGCTGCATCCATTTTCAATAAGCTGCCACAAGAACTAAAGAATCTTAGCACTAATCCACACGCTTTCAAATCTAAATTGAAGAGTTACCTCATGGCTCACTCCTTTTTTTTCTGTCGAGGAACTCCTAGAAAAGTTAAACAATTAAGCTAATTTATTTTTTCTTTATTGATTCTTTTCACTTTGTCTTGAGATTGTCGTGTGCAAAGGACTACTTAAAATTTTTCTATTACCATTCTTGTGTAACAATTAATGTATTGACTTGTTCCATGACCATGGAGTCTCACTCCTCAATTGGGTCCTAAGGAACAGAAAAAACCAATAAATAAATAAAAAGAGAAGAATAAATTAATGTAATCTGCAACATTGCCGTTGATGAACTGAAATAAAATTTTCTGACATTGCACTTAATGGCTTTCTTGGTGGAGATGATAAACGGAAGAAGCCTAAAACACACATTTATATATGCAGCTACTCCTTGAAGTGAACACTTTCGTCCAGGTACACTATGTCGTTCGGCGTACACTCGGCGAATGACCCGGCTGTCACGTCGGCCGTTCGACGGGGCCCGCCAGCAGACAGCGCGCAGCTCGCGTCAGCTGTTAGGCCGACCGTGCCCTCCTGTGGCACGGCCTGGAACTACCACGGCCGGGCCCACGCCTGCCACGGAACCCAATGACGGCGCGCGCGATATGAACGGCCCTTAGGCCTTAACATCCCTCCCCCTTTGGGGTGAGGAGCCGGACCCCTGAACGGCGGTGCAGAGGTCTGGCTGCTGGGACTCTTCCACCTCCATCCGATCGTCTGGCGGCTCCATCCACTCCCTAGCCGGAACCACCTCATACGGGCGGAACCCCTTCGAGCGACGAGGGGTTCGCCCACGCGAGCGCTGTCTTGCCGCTCCCAGCACTGGCGTTGGCGGCAGGTCCTCCATTCCTCCCTCCTGTGGCTCCTCCATTGGAATCTCGGGGCCTCCGTCGGCAGGCTGCGAGGTGCCCCCTCCGCCGGCGCCCGGAGCTGTCCACTCCTTGTAGCCGGCCGCTGGGACTGCGGCGGGGTAGCGGGCCCCGGACCCCGACGGTGACGGGAAATCCCCTTGCCCCTCAGCCAATGCCCGCAAAGCGGAAGTCGGGAGAGAACCGTCCCCTGATGGCACCCACAACAGTGGGGGGCTGGACCTCGATGAGGAGGAAGGGACTGTAGGTGCTTGAGGAGGGTGGCGGACCCGCAGCTGATCATGGTGGCGGGTGAGGACCCCGGAAGGGGAACGGACCTCACAGAGACGTCGGCCACGTTCCCGAACGACCACGGCCGGGACCCAACGGGGATGGCGGCCGTAGCCTCGAGCCCAGACAGCCGAGCCTGGGGGAAAACGTGACCGAGAACGAAGAAGAGGTGCGGGAGGGCCTGGATGCACGAGGGATAACAGTGTCCTATGAGGGCGGCCGTGAAGGAGCTCTGAGGGGCTCTGCTGACCTGCCGGAGTGGACCGATAAGATGTCAGGAATCGAAGGAGGGCCTCCTCCACTGAAAGATGTGCCACATACTTGCGCATTTGCGTCTTGAAAGTGCGGACGAACCTCTCCGCCGCCCCATTGGACTGCGGGTGGAAGGGTCGGGCCAGGACATGTTGGATCCCATGGGTAGAACAAAAATCGTGAAAGTGTTGTGAAGTAAACTGTGGCCCGTTATCCGTCACCAATGCAGCCGGGAGACCCTCAATAGAAAATATCTTTAACAGGGAACGTGTGGTAACTTCCGCAGACGTGGAGGTGAGGCGAACAACAAATGGGAAGTTGGAGTATGCGTCAAGGACACAAAGCCAGTAGCTATCTAAGAAGGGCCCCGCAAAATCGACATGGAGTCGTTCCCAAGGTGCAGACGGAGTGGGCCATGGAGAGAGAGATGAGTGCGGAGCCGCTTGTTGGGATGCACAAGAAGAGCATCCCGCAATGAGGCGAGTGATGTCCCCATCTATACCCGGCCAATATACATGTCGGCGAGCCAGCATCTTCGTGCGAGAGACACCCCAGTGGTCCCGATGGAGAAGACCGAGAATCTGGCGGCGCAAGGACCCAGGAACCACCACTCGATGGGAGCCGTCTTCCGTGGACAGAAGTAAAACACCCTCGTAGGTGCTAAGGCGGTGCCGAATAGCATAATAATTGCGGAGAGGGTCTGATGCCCGGCCCGGAGGACGCTCTGACAAACCTTGCCTCACCCGTTTAAGGACGACCCGGAGGACCGGGTCCGCAGCGGTAGCCTCCGCGATCCGTGAGCTATTGATAGGAAAACCGGAGACTACATCTTTCTTTAGCCGACTCGTCAACTGCAAAACACAAAAGCTCTTCAGCATCGAAGACTGGATCAGGGCCTACCGGGAGGCGTGATAGGGCATCGGCATTGGCGTGATGAGACGTCGAACGGTACTGTATCTCATAATTGAAACGAGAGAGGCACAAGGCCCAGCGTTGAAGACGATGGGCTGCCTTGTCCGGAAGAGCCGCTGACGGGTGGAACAACGACACTAACGGGCGGTGGTCCGTGTAAAGCGTGAACTTCGACCCATAGAGATAAATGTAAAATTTTTTTAAAGCAAAAACGATGGCTAGGGCCTCCTTGTCCACCTGGGAATACCGGCGCTGCGCATCCGTAAGAGTTTTAGATGCAAACGCCAATGGGTGCTCTGACCCATCGGGAAACCGATGTGCCAGCACCGCCCCCACACCATGCTGGGAGGCGTCCGCTGCCACCACAAGTGGGACCCCCGGGGTGTATGCCGTGAGACACGGAGCCTCCAGGAGGGCCTTTTTCAGTGACTGAAAGGCTCGTTCGCACGCAGGAGACCAGTGGAACTGGACGCCTTTACGCAGCAGTTGATGCAGGGGGTAAGCCACTGTGGCTGCCTGCAGGAGGAAGCGATGATAATAGGCGATCTTGCCCAGGAATACTTGGAGTTCGTGAACGGAAGAAGGACGGGGAAGCTCGGCGACCGCCCGCACGTGCTCGGCCACGGGACGTACCCCCGACCTGGATACCTCGTAGCCCAAGTACTCGATAGTCGGTTGGAAGAAAGAAGATTTCTGGAAATTACAGCGGAGGCCAGCCCCCTCCAGAACGGAAAACAATGAACGGAGGTTGGCAATATGGTCAGCAGCTGTGGATCCCGTCACCACAATATCATCCATGTAGTTCACGCAACAGGGGACCGGCGCTAGCAACTGCTCCAAAAAACGCTGAAAGATTGCGGGGGCACTGGCCACCCCGAATGGCAATCTCTGATATTGATATAGGCCAAAAGGCGTAGAAATCACCAGCGCCTGTTTGGAGGCATCGTCTAAAGGCAACTGGAGGTAAGCCTCTGCCAGGTCTATTTTCGAAAAATACTGGCCCCCGGACAACCGATCTATCAATTCCGCTGGGCGAGGCATGGGAAAAGAATCAATGACGGATTGAGAATTTACCGTTTTCTTAAAGTCGCCACATAAACGAAGGGCCCCCGAGGGCTTGCGTATGACAACTAGAGGGGAGGCCCATTCGCTTGCTGTGACAGGACGCAATATACCTTCCGCCGTCAGGCGATCTAATTCCGATTTAACAGCGCCACGGAGGGCGATCGGGAGAGGCCGAGCCCGACAGAAGACGGGGCGAGCCGTATTTTTAAGTGTAATAGTGGCCCGAAAATTCGTAGCACACCCAAGACCCGGCGCAAACAGGGACGAGAACTCCGCGCGAAGCTGCTTGAGACTCTCGTACGGAATTTGATCGGAAACCAAGCAGACAGATTCGGTAATAGAAAAGCCAAAAGCGTGGAAAGCGTCGAGGCCGAAAATGTTCGTAGCCGTTGCACTGTTTACTACCACAAACGGTACCGCGCGGCTAACGTTCTGATATGTAGCTTCGGCGACAAACGACCCCAATAGTGGAATAGGGTGGCCGCCGTAGCCAACCAACGCGCGAGGCGCCGGACTTAAAGTGGGGGAGCCTAAAGCGTGGTGAGTTGCAGCACTTAGAAGCGATGTCGTCGCGCCTGTGTCCACTTGAAGCGTAACCGTTTTCCGCAGAATGCGGAGGTCTATAAACAACTTCGGCGGCTGAACGCCGACGGGAACAACCTTATGAATATCCATGGGCGCTGCGCCGAAATCGCGAGGGGAAGAGGTCCTTTTGCGGCCCTTAGCCGAGGAGCGGCACACTCGGGCGAGGTGTCCGAACTTGCCACAACGATTACAGGTGGCCCGCCTGTGCGGGCACGATTCCCGAGAATGGGACGCTCCGCACGAAAGACATGACATCGGCTCGCTCTCTGAAGCGGGCGACGCGCGCCGCCTTTCCCCCCGCCCATACGACGAAGGCGAGCGCCGCGGCGTCCGAAGGGAGGGAGGGGAGGGCGACGCAACAACGGCCACCGAAGAAACCGGCGCCGCGGATAACGGGGCCGAATCGTCAACTGAGGATACCTCCCCCAAGCGGAAAGTTGACTCCCCACTGCCTCCGAAACTTCAAATGCGCACGCAATACGCAAAACCTCCGCTAATGAGGGATCGTCAGACTGAAGAGCCTGCTTGTGAACGTCCAGGTCGGGAGCAAAACAAACCAAAACATCGCGGACCATAGAGTCCGCATACGAATCACCGTGCGGTTCGGAGCGAAACAGACAACGACGGGCTAGCCCCTGCAGTTCCGTGGCCCACGCGCGGTACGACTGACCCGGCTGTTTCCGCGAACGGTAGAAAGATATGCGGGCCGACACCACGTGAGAGTGGCGGCGAAAATACGCCGCAAAAAGAGAACAGATATCCTGAAAGGACAGGGATGCCTGCGTCTGAAGCGGCGCTAAATCGCCCAGCAAACGAAAAAGACGAGGCGAGAGCCACGAAAGGAAATAAGTTTTTTGCTTACCTTCATCACACACCTGGAAGGCTACGAAGTGTTGGCGTAAACGCTGTTCGTAGTCGGACCAATCCTCGGCAAAGTCGTCAAATGGAGGGAACGGAGGAACGGGCACCGAAGACCGCAACCCGACCTGTTGTGTCACAGCCCTCGTCAATGTGTCAATAGCCGCCGTGAGAGAAGCATTCTGTTGAGCCAAAACTTCCGGTAACGACTGAAGATTCGTTAGCAACGCGCGAAGCTGTTCTGCCATGACTGCGGCAGGAAGACCATGCAACCAATATCCTCGTCGCCACTGAAGTGAACACTTACGTCCAGGTACACTATGTCGTTCGGCGTACACTCGGCGAATGACCCGGCTGTCACGTCGGCCGTTCGACGGGGCCCGCCAGCAGACGGCGCGCAGCTCGCGTCAGCTGTTAGGCCGACCGTGCCCTCCTGTGGCACGGCCTGGAACTACCACGGCCGGGCCCGCGCCTGCCACGGAACCCAATGCCGGCGCGCGCGATATGAACGGCCCTTAGGCCTTAACACTCCTAATACACAATGTATGCCTTTTTTTTAAAAATTTCACTTTTGTAGTTCTTGGAAAATGTTGTACCACAAGGTGAAAATAATGGTATACAGTGTGTCCCAAATAAAAGCAGTACCCTTACATCTGAGATTAAAGTAAGAACGAACTAAGGCATGGGTTTTTTTTTTTTTTTTTTTTTTTTTTTTTTTTTTTTTTTTTTTTTGCGCACTTCTTGGTGGGCTTATCCCCAGTAACAAGGGATCCCCACCCACTGGCAGCAGAAGATCGAAGGAAACACAGGAGTGATCAAAACCTGTTCACTGATGTCTACTTTGAACCAGCTGACAGTTCATTGATTTTGTTATTTTATTACTATTGTTCTCACACTATAGTGACTCATCGAATTTCATGCACATAGAAGTAGCTGGTAATGGACTCATCCTATGAATTTAGACTGACATTTAGGAGAGTTTTGGATTATGTGCGGATTCGAAATGGTTAATATCGGCACTGGATTGAGCCGATTGGGGTATGGTATTGCTTCTGCAGCACAAGTATCACACCTCTCCAGCAAGCTTTCAGCAGAAGCTTCTCTGCATGATATATATTTTCAATTACATTTATGTAAATATATTTTTATTTTTTCTTCTATTACTTTTAATTCTATAATATGAATAAAAAACTTCAAAAATGTTTTTAGTTGTTCACAAAAGGAAAAACTCTCCTAAATGTTAATCAAAATAAATAGGACAAGTCCATAACACATGTTTCTAAAGTGCTTATAATTCGATGATTCACTACAGTGTGAAAACTATAGTAATAAAATAACAAAACAGTTGGCTGGCTCGAAGCAGAATGCAGTGAACAAGTAATGATGACCCCTGTGTTTCTGTCGTCTTCTGCTGACAGTGGGTGAGGATCCCTTGTTGCTGGGGACAAGTCCACCAAGAAGGAAAAAAACCACAGCATGAATCACAATGACACCTGCTTCTCATCCTTTACTGATCTGCAGTGTCCGAGGCTAAAATAAATCTGCGCATTTTTCTTTCATTTAAAGCAGAAAAATCAAAATGAAAGTATCTTGGAGACAAAGAAAATTGTCATCAGATGATTCAGGAAAATGTACGTAGAAAAGTAGTTCACCTCAGACAGCTTCCTAACAAAATAAACAAAAATTCTGAGAATTGTGTAGAGTTCTTTGAAAGTGGGTATGAAACATAGTACAGTATGTCCCACATAAAACTGGTACACATTACATAGCCCCACGGCCATAATTCACGGCATCCCTTATAAGGAGGTAACTACATGTTTTTAATTTTACTGTTCTGTATTCTTTTTTACTTAGTTCACTACTACTTTAGTCTGTGGAGGGAGGGATAGTGCTTTTATGTGAGACATTGTAAACAATTATTTTCACCTTGTGGTACATTTTCACAGAGCAATTAAAGCAAAAATTAAAAGAAGGCTGTATAGTGTATTAGTCAACATACGTGTAGATGCATCAATAAATGTAAGTATATTTTTGGGCTTGTGGAAAACAAACCAGTACCACTTATTAAGTGAAGTATGACTTTATGTAAACCACAGAAGATCATTGTCCATTGTAATCGGCCGTCCCCCAAGAAAAATTAGTTTATAGTTATTTTCTGGTTATAGATTATTAATACATGACGAGGGACCAACATACGTGGCCAGTAAATCATTTTTCATCATTTTTCAGTGCTGAAGTGCTTCACGCTGTGACCGACACCAGCCAAGTCCGTAGGCTTTTGATCGTGGTATTGACACAGCTCAGATATTTCGCAATTACTTGGAAAAGGACGTAGATATCAGTGTGATGAGCATTTAAAAACTTCTCTCTACTTGTAGCCCAATTTAACTCACTGTAATGTACGATCTAAAATACATAGAACAGTAAGCTACCCGCTATCAAACTTTTTCAATACACAATCTGTAAATCAAGTGTATGTACCTAAAAAATAGTGTTGTTTAAAAATGACTGTTGCAAATTATAAGAAGATGTATCATTTCTTCGAAAGCTAAGATCTTGTACTATAATGAAAGGAAAAATCAGATCTTTTAACCATATACTTTCATCACAATCTAGAGAGGAGTATTACAAAACTAAAAACTCTGGCGGAATGAAAAGTATACACATTCTTTTACAGACAAGGCAAAGTTTGTAAGAAAAACATTGCTTAATAAAACAACACGGGGTGGTCTTATGTACCATCAACATTTTTTTCAATGTGGAAATTGAAAACATGGTTCTGCCTCCCCCCCCCCCCACCCCATTTTCCGTCTCGGTCCGGCCACAGTGCAGATGTGTGCCAGACGGCTGCAAGAAATCAGTTCGGCGAGGAGAGCAGCCACGCGCACACGCACTGCCGTCTGCTGCCAGGGACACGCGCCAGCCTGAAGTGTTGAGTGACTCCGCTCCCTGGACACATTCCCAACATGTCCGACTCTCAAGCTCACACTCGCCAGCATACACTACCGGTGGCGGGAATGGGCGGGTGCAAGGCCGCACGTAACAGCCTCTGACGACAGTCATCGACAGTCCCGTGTCGGTGCCGACAGACTCGGTCGAGACGTAAAGCTCGTTGTGGGGGCAGTCACCGAGGGTACGTGTACGGGTCTTTGGCTCCGTAAGCCCGTATCGACGACGATATGTTGCACTGTTTGCACACACTGAAATCTGCAGCAATCCGCAGAAGGGTCGCAGGTCTGTCACGTGAATGCTGCCTTCGGTCGTCATCGATCCCATTTTGCGGGATCTATTTCTGGCCTCAGCGATGTCAGATTTTTGGTGTTGTACAGAATTCCCCATATTCGTGGATCACTTCTGGAATGGTCACGTGTGAATATCCCTCCTCATCAGTAACTCAGAGATGCCGTGTCTCATTTATCGTGTCGAATATTACCCCACATTCAAACACACTGAAATTGTGATAACTGCTGTAGCGTAGTTTCTCGGACAAGGAATTGCAGCGTCTGTTGGTGGTTAGTACACCATTTGGCCTATACCGGTATTTACACCTACCATTTAGGGTTGCCAGTGCCCCAGCCATATTTCAACGGTTCCTGGAACAGCTCACATCGCCGATCCTGGGCTGTATAAATTATCTGGACGACATTCTGGTGTCAGGCACGTCTCCCAAAAACAACTTGTGGAATCCACGGTCCCTATTTTCGGCACTCCAGGCCGCTGGACTCAAATGCAATCTAGACAAGTGCAGCTTCTTCCAACCCGCTATTGTCTTTAGGTTTTGAAGTTTCATGCAAGGGTGTTACCCCTTTACGCCAGCATGTCACGGCCATTTCGGCCTTACCTCAACCTAAGTCAGTGCAGGAGTTACAGGTTTTCCTAGGCAAATTTCTTCCCGATGCGGCATCCATAGTGCAACCATTGCATGCCCTCTTGCACAAAGGCGTGCATTTCCAGTGGACGCAGGTGTGTGAAAATGCGTTTTCTCTTTTGAAACAAAAGTTACAGTCTGCCCCCTGTTTGGTTCCCTTCCAACCCAGGCAACAATTATTTTTGGCCACAGATGCTTCCCAACATGGAATGGGAGCAGTCTTGACCCATAGGTACGAAGGCAGTATGGAGAGGCCCATTGCTTATGCGTCCAAAACATTGAATATGGCACAACTCAAATATTTGCAGATAGAAAAAGAAGCCCTGGCCATCATCTATGCATTGCATAAATTCTACGTTTTTCTGTATGGCACACAATTCCATTAGGTCACAGATCTTAAACCCTCGATTTCCCTGTCCAACCCTTCCAAGTCGCTGCCGGATAAAGCAGCACACCACCTTCATTGATGGGCCGTTTATGTCGCAGTTCAACTATGAAATTCATTTTCTCCCCACAGCCCAACATGCTAATGCTGATGCACTGTATCATCTTTCAATGGGTCCTGACACTGTTTTTGACAGCGACAAACTATTCTGTTTCCATCTGGATGTGGTGGAACAACAGGTAGTGGAGGGTTTCCTCTTATCGCATCACGTATTGCAGCCGATCCCGTGTTAAGACAGGTGGTCTCTTTTGTGCAACACGGCTGGTCGGAGAAGGCCCCGGGCTGTATTTTTGACCCACTTCGCAATTACTTTTCATTTTGGTATCAGTTTTCGGCCAGGGATGGAGTCATCTTACTGTCAACGGCAGGCGCACCACCTCGGGTGGTCATTCCCTCCTCTCTACGTCACGAAGTTCTTATGCACACTGACCACTGGGGTATGTTCTGGACAAAAGCATTAGCTTTGTGTTCTGGCCAGGCCCAGACGGGGATATTGTCAGACTCGTGTCGGCCTGCTCGAAATGTGCGACTCACCGGGCTGCTCCGTGCACGTCCCTTTCACCGTGGCCAGATCTGGAACAGGCTTGGGAATGAGTTTGTGTAGACTTTGCAGGTCCTTTCTTGAATTCCTTCTGGCTATTGGTGGTCAACGTATTTTCAAAGTTTCCATATGTGGTACGTTGCACTGCTATGTCAACAGCAGTAATGGTCTCAGCATTATCAAAGATCTTTGCTCTTCAAGGCCTGCCTATCACTTTAGTTACAGATAATGGCCCGCAGTTTTCATCTCAGAAATTTGCCGAATTCTGTGCCCGGCGAGGTATCTGTCACGTATTGGCACCCCTTCTCACCCCCAATCTAATGAGGGAGATGTGCTGCAGCGTAGTACGTGCCACTTAAGTTGAATCGAGCATGCCGACTATGTACTTATAGTGCCTACCACGCAAGAATAGAGACAAGCAGCATGCCCTCTATGAATGAAGGCGGAGGTAGCGCGGAGTCGCGCAGGCAGTTGTGAAGTGCATACCGAAGAGTTATGTTGTTACGTTCGATTCTGTACTTAACAGCTGACGCGGGCCATTTATGTTAGTCTTTACATGATAAAGATTGGAGGTTGCAACAATAACCGACCATTGTAGCAGCAGTAACCAATCTAATGCCAGCACCAGATACCTGGTCTCTTATATACGCAGTGCCTATGCAGTGAAATCCTCCGAGAGTTTAATTATCTTTGTCCCCCCCCCCCCCCCCCCTCCTCAAAATATCTGTGTCGGACACGAACCGCAGCTGCAGTGTAAATTGACAGTTCATGTTTGTTAAAAGAATTGCAACCGGCTGCCTTTGTACCACTGAATGTGGTGCAAAGATGATGTGTTTATATTTTGTAAATGCGTGACGCTAAGTGTAGCAAAAATGCTGGCATGTGTAAAAAAAAGTCAGTGCCCAATACATAACTCGGTTACACCTACAACTACAATAAAAACAAAAACCACCATGACAGCATAAACCTGTACTTAGCAGAAGATACATGTTCCTGTAAAGTATGTACTGAAGATGAGCCTGTAGTGGCTCAAAAACTAGTTCTGGATTAATAAACAACATCTATAAAGGCAGCTGGTTGCAAGTCTTTTAACAAAAATAAACCGTCAATCTTTGTATTTGTATCAGCATACCCATACTTGGTCACCCTAAAGTTCCAGGACAGAGCAGCTGAGCAGATGTGCATATTCTTTGTAGCCACACATATACTGTACGTTCTGTCTTATTTATACACCTACTGATGACATAGCATATTCTTATTCATTTTTAACATTACTTCCTTAAATTATTTATTAGTAATACAAACCATTGTTGTGGAAATTTTGCAATTACTGAGTCTGAGTCCTACACACTGCAACAATTACAAGTCTCGATGATAATTTTATCAGATATTCTGTGGAACATAAAAGTTGTATCAACTTGCAAGGAAATTCTATGTGGTCAGAATTGTTAATCTCATTTATTGCAAGATCGGCTAACAAGAACATGCATTTACAGTCTTTTCTTGTTTGCTCAGTTTGCAATACAATATAGGTTACAATATCTGATACGCACTCAAATGAGATTTTTTTTATCACTAAACATTTATTTTATGTCTGTGTTGAGGGGATGGCTAGGAGAGATAATAAAAATACTGAATTGAGACTACTGTCTTAAAAGTAGGTACCAATTAAAAAAAAAAAAAAAAAAAAAAAAAAGAGAGCTGATGAGCTCAAAGCATACTGTTTCTTGCATGCCATCATTTTCCACCACGAACAAATAAATGTCCTTATTACAACCTATGCAATCTCTAACATTTTATACTTACTCGGAAGGCCTGTCTTCGGACGATAAATGGCTTCCACATTTGCACGATCAATTAAAATCTTTGACAACTTGACTTCTGCTGGTCCAAATACACCGGCCATCACAGCTGTATTACCTGGAAAATGGATTCATCAATGTAAGTACTAAACAAAGACAAAAGACAATAGTGTGGTGAAAGGTTTTATAGACAATAGATGTGGTAGAATTTTTTTAGTCTGAAATTGGATGTTACCGAAACAAATATAAACTGAAGTTGTTACGAGAGCTCGGCTTTGATATTTTCTGCACAAAGTTTATAAGGCTTTCAAACCAAAAGTACCGGTACAAAATTTCGTGGGGTAAAATGAAGAGTTGGTGTAAACTACAAAATGCTATATTGTGTAAATGTCAGTGGTAAGTGGTAATTGCCTATGTCTGAGCTGCGAACCTCCTCACGGGACACTGCCTTAACGTAGCACTGTCTGTGTGGGCGAGGAGGTTTGCATGCTCCGGATCTGAAAGGCTATGGTGACAGTAGCTTAGCTACTGGAAGGGTCACCCGAGCCAGACAGGCCAAAGCGGAGGAGCCAGACAGAGTGTGTCCCACAATGGCCTATCACTCCCCCTTTCCTATCCCAAACCTGTCCTCACCATGTGCTTTTCCTACCACACGTATAAGACCTTAACGGTAGCGACATTAGAGAAAATCTTTCAGAATGGTACAAAATGAGAACAAGTAGTGAATGTATCCCAAAGGGGCGGCTGCAGACAGTGTCCGGATCACAGTGAGTGGCCGATTTAGGCTGAGCAACCTAAGGCCCACGTGGAAATCAAAGGGAAACTACCACATTACATTCTCAAGTACAGTAGTACACGGTATGTCTCTCCATGTGAAAGATTCTGGAGTTAAAAGCTTCCCCCTCAGTCAGATTTCCGAAAGGTGTATACATCGATAGTCTGACATATTTGAAAGGAAGAGAGGGACGATGAATAAAGGAAAGATAAGGATTGGAACACGGAATGTAGGGACACTACTGCAAGCAGGAAAGCTCGAGAATGTGAAACAGAAGATGAAGAGGAAAAGGCTAGATGCCGTCAGTTTGTGCGAAATGAGATGGGGAGATAGATAGTGGAGATTATAAGCTATTTTACTCAGGTGAAATCAAGAGTGGTGAAAACGGAGTACGAATATTGATAGGGCAAAGATTGATGATTATACGACTGAAGGGTAGATCAAAATATTTGGTGTTCAAACAGGTTGCAGTGTAGCAGAATTATTGTTCTGCGAATATCTGTTTTATACTAAGCCTACCAGGCTGCAGCTTCCAGATCTTTCATAGATGTCACACCATAGAAGACTCCATTATTTCATATCATCCTAAATTTACTGCAGAATTGCATCAACGGTTGCCTAGAATTTGCTTATAAGGATGAGTTTTGAGGAACCCGCTAGTCGTTTTCGTTGATCCAATCCTTGGCATCAGAAGCCAATCTTACTTGCAGAGGAAATTTCCACAGATTGTAAAACATATATAGAGACGACTATTTAAAAGGAATAACACTCGACTCATTTTAACACGTGTATTGAAAATACTTAATTCACAGATTACATACTGATTATACATTTCAGACACACGTTCAAGCAACACCACCTAGAAGACAAGGCCATATGACTGGCCGGTCGCTGCGCGGCGGTGGGCGTACCCCAGCGGCAGCCAGTGAGGTGACAGCCGGGGCCTCTAAGTGTGACGCAGACACGGCCTGTTGTAAGGCCTTGTCTTCTAGGCGGTGTTGGTTCAAGCCTCTCTCTCCTCAGAAACACAATTGTCCTCCGCTCTCTTAAAACAATCAAAACAAATGCACAACACCCAGAGTTTATATTATGAATATTTATAACTTCTTTGAAGTGTCATTATCACACTTAGACTGTGCACTCTTCGCCATTTTGCACCGCTGCAGTCCAAAATTCCTGTTCAGATGCGCCAGCCTAAAAGTCTCGTGCGCCCTGTAAACAACATTACAGGCGCACGTTTTCCATGTCTCTAATAAAATGTTATTAGCAACCATTGAGTCAGACAGAAGGTATTGCAATAATCTATTCAGTTAATTATTATAATAACATATCATTTTTTCACTAAGTTTTTCATACATATTACACCTATATTAGAACAACATATTCATACTAATCAAAGGGTTAAACTCTTCTACAACTCACTTTAACGACGCTACTATTCTATCCAAATTTATAACAAACATTAATTTGCCAACTAATGGTTTAAATGCCTTTCTTAAATAAATAGTAACTCCTCCTTATTACTGGGTACACTTCTCTTAGAATGACCCAAACGAGACTTCAAAGACTCAGTACTAAACTCCTGCTCCATTATGGAACACATAAAGAAAATAAAAGAAAGTATGTGTGTTTTACAAACTACCACCTGGAACTCTTCTATAGAAATTAATCTGAAGATGCGAGTTTTTCTATTACTAGAGGAGGTAAGTGTTGGCCATCTCATTATTGTGCTATGGTGCAACAGACTGCCTTTCTTCTTCACAACCTCATGATGGGTTAGAGCCTCATTGGGATACCAGTCCTAAAAAAGAGTGTGTCCGACTCAGAAAGAAAGAAGGGTCTTAGTGAAAAAGACATATGCAATAAGGAAAGGGGACTGAAAGGTCGGTGCTGTACAAGAGAGTAGTAAGAAAGAAAAAGAAGAACTAGGTATTGGAGCTGAAGAAAGAAGAGAAGAAAGCCCAGAAAGACAGGAAACAACCCCCCACCCCAGGAAACCTCTGGTCCCTTCCATACTTGAGTACAGCACCGGAGGGCAAAAGATGGCAGGCTGGATGTGAGCCACCCCACTTCAGAACGGATGCCTTAGCTTCACTTCCAGGACCCCCCACAGAAAAGCTCCAATACCTACTATGGAGTGCCTATGATGAGTGTTTAACAACGCTTGTCTGTGCACTGTATATGTGTGTAAGTGTGTGTGTGTGTGTGTGTGTGTGTGTGTGTGTGTGTGTGTGTGTGTGTACGTGTTTATCTACCATCAGTTTGCACCTCCCTGGTTTGCAAGCCAAAAAACCTCCCTTACGAAATAAAGTAAAAACCTTCCCTAGGTCTTTTACTTTGTCGTACAAAATGTATTAGAGAAATCCCTGCACAAAACAATATAAAACTCTTCATATTTCTATAATCAAAATGTAGAGAGAGGGGGCGGGGGAAGGATTAAAATAAAATTGGGGGGAGGGGCAAAAGTAGTCAATGGAATAGGGCTACTTTGATGTAATAAATCTAACCAGTTTATATTATTTCCATCCAGCAGTATGAGAATGTCATTCTCAAGTCCCCAGGAATTAATCTCCAACAATGTGTCTACATGAAGTATTCCATGTTAATGTCGAAATCTGATACAATGACAAATATTAAGGTTTTGTCATAGATACAAATTTATCTCCTAATACAAGTGTATAGATTACTTGTTACTTCTTTTTGTGTCAAGATTGGTAATAAGTCCTAAAATTGTTAGTCAAATCAAGATGGTATTTCTTGTCTTCGAATTTTTGCAAAGTGACACGTATCAGTAACCAAATGCGTGTAAAATTCCACCTCATGCATGTTCTGGCAAAACACACAAGAGTAGCATCAGAAACACGTATATAGAAATTACTTTAGTTTATGTCAAGTAAAACACAATCATTCAATATAAATAAATTGGACAAGGCAATTAAAGTTAAATCCAAAGTTATTTATACATTACGATAACATAGAATCTATTTCGATTCTGCTAAACATCGATATACGATCTTTATCGATATATCCACTGTTGCGATCCGCTTTAGAGTCTCTGATGTCAACTAACTTTCATAAGCTACATACTACACCTCTGAAACAGTTGTCAAACATTGTTTATCAATAACAAACTATTAGTCCATACCGTAGTTTGCCGTTAGCTTACTTGCGTAAGAAGTTTGTCTAGTTCGGTGTTTGTCATTACCCAGAGGGAAATAGTATAAGAGAAAGCTATACAGAATAGTAAGAAAGGGAAGTTATGCCTTATATAAAATGAAACAGGAAAAAGTAAGGCATATGCCAGGGTCCAGTGCGTGCAAATGAACTTACGTATCAAAGTTAGATACGCCCCCTGAGATTTTCACCTTAGTAGCTTATTGTAAAATCTATTTTCTTCGTGTCATCCCATTTTGCAGGTAAAGACTGAGAAAATGACCTTAAAAAGTGTGTGGCAGTGGCGGACTGAGGCTGCTGGAGGCCCGGGGCAGCGGCGAAACAATATGAGGTGCCCCCCCCCCCCCTCCGTCCACTTGGAAATGTATTACTATAAACAGTAACTTTTGTGATTTGGACGAGAGGCACAGGCCAGTCTAAAAAGAATTACTTTAGAGATTTGAAGGCCCCAGCAGAACAATATGCCAAATGCGCTAAGAAAAGTCAACCCTTGCTTTCGAGGTATTTGGAGGCCCCCCAAGACCGGAGGCCTACGACGGTCCCCCCCCCCCCCCCCCCATTATGCCTCCTCTGGTGTGTGGGATGAACATCCCCGTCAGGTTGAAATTTTAGGAACGACTTCATTAAGTTAATACCGACTGCCAACTTGATATCGTCAGAAATACAATCAGAAGATGTGATAACTAAGTTGGGACCCCTTTTTGACCATTCCTGTATAGTAATTTCAAGTTCTTCCCATAATTGGTTTAACTGTTTTTTGGTTTCACTATCTGTATAGTCTACAACAGGCAATAACTGTGTGGCTCGCACTTATTCCTTTAATTTTTCTTTGATCATTTCCTGTAATTTTAGTTCCAAATTTGGATTTTTTTTCGAACCTCCAAACAATTCATTAAAATCCTGGTAGTTTTCTAAACAATCTACGTATTCTAAATTGAGCCTCTGAAACTCGTTCGTCTACTCTAAGAATTTCCCTTGTGTATAGTCATGTAATGCTTTACATTCGTTTTTTACATCGTGAAAATTTTATGCGTTTTCTAACTTAACTAGTTTACACTCTTCCTGAGCGTAAGTCTCCAAATCATTTTTAAGTTATTTTCTACTATTGTCAATGCTTTAAAATTTTTATTTGTATGAAAGTTTATCTGCTCGATATTCGTGAGTGTTCTATTCTTACTGAGTAGTAAGGTCTCTAGTTTGACAAGTTATGTTGTCTAACTTATTACTAATCACAACTTTTAAGTCTGAAGCTTCTTTTCTACACTTTTCTGATTCTTTTGTCACCTGTTCTTTATACACACTTTAAACAACTCTGTTACACAAACACAATTCTACAAATTCACCACTTAAATGTTCGGCGCACACTGCTTTTCAAAGCTCTCGACGTGAAGTTTCTGGCGATCTGCTCCTCAGGTTGTTTGTAGGCAGCTTTCATCTTGATATGGTCCAGTATATGGGAAACTGTGTGTGGATACTGGTTTCTTGTTAATGCAAGATCTGTTTTCCTGTTTTGCATATGCTTTTCTTCTTTGTCTTTCGTGAATTTGAGGGTCGTGTCTTCGACACCAGAAGATCAGGGGCCGATGGGAGCCAGTCAACACCCATGCACGGATTTAGCGCCACGGAGGATGAAAGCATAGCAGCGACGACAATGGCAGCTTACCTGGGACCCAGTTGGTGAGCACTACTTTCATCTCCTGGGTGGGGTGCAGCCTCCTGTCAGTGCCCGGCGGAGAATGCGAGTTTGCTGCCTGTAGCCGTCACACGCCATCCCGGGCAGAGTGCCACAGTCCTGCCTCCACAGGGCCCTGAGGCCTACTTCCGCACAGTCGGTCGACGCCAGCTTCCGCTGCGCCAGCATCTTCACTCAGCGTTTCTGCAGCCGAGGCACGCACCGCAACGGTGTCCAACAGTAGGTCATTCATTCTCTCAATGTAAATGTTCTTTCGAGATAGCCAGACCGTTTTGTTCAAGTACAGAGTTCTGGTTAGCATGTCACTTGTGTAACTGCAAGAATAAGGGCTTTCAAGTCCTCAGAATTGTTGTAAAACTTATGTTAAATAAATGTCTAAACTTGAGTCTTGTGTTATTCCGCGTCCCTCTCCCTATGAGTCGAGTGAGCCCATGTTCCACAAGAGAATGCCATCTTTGACAATTATGGTGTCAGTCACATCTCAGTAAAACACACTACACTTCTTTGAAGCATCATAATCTCACTTAGACTGCACACTCTTTGCCACTTTGCTCCGCTGCAGGCCAAAAGCCTAATAGTCTCTTGCACCCTATAAACAACATTATAGACACACAGTTTCCATTTCTTTAATAAAGTGTTATTAGCAATTACCTTCTGTGGTAGGTAACAACCATTGAGTCGTTACACTACAAGGTATATATGCTAACCAGCCAGCACAGAGATGATAACATGGAAGAATATTACGAGAAAGTACAAGAACTCATTGAGAAAGAAAATCAACATGGGGGCCTAGAATGCAGTGGTGGATGAAGGAAGAAATGAAGATACAGTAGGAAAATTTGGATTAGAAAGATGAAAAAAGGGAGGGAATGACTAATTAGTCTCCGTAAAGAAAATTCAATAGCAGTTGGTAACATTATTTGAATACCACAAAAGTAGACAATACATGTGGATATCAAATTTGAATAGGGAAAGACATCAGTTGGACTGATACAAAAAAAAAAAAAAAAAAAAAAAAGGTTTAGGAACTGATTGAAGAATGCTAAAGCATATCCACGCGCTGATATAATTTCAGACCACAATCTGGTAGTAGGAGAAATACACGTGAAGTTGAAAAAAAGTCTGGAGAGGTAAAGCAAAAGAAAGCATAAACATAGAAAGACTCAAAGAAGTAAGAAAGACTTCAGATTTGGAAAACAGATTTATGGAAAAATGGGCAAGAAGCAGTCTTGATGAAAGGATTATCAAAAATGGATAAAATGAGGGAAGAACTCACAGATTCTGCCAAAGAAGTACTAGGAATTAGAGCATCCCAAAGTAACAGGAAAGAATGGATAACTGAAAACATGGTGAAAAAGATGGAAGAGCAAAGAAACTGAAGAAGGCAGAAAGCGGCACAGGAAACTGAATAATGAATTAAGAAGAGAAACTGAAGAAGCAAGGGGAAAAATTGGCTGAAAATGAAATGTGACAAAAAAGAGAAAATTGAGACAGAGGGAAAGTGAGATGTTTTTGAACGTAAAAGAAGGATGAATAAAATGGAAATAGAAAGGGCAGATGCTATTCTAGCAGAAGAACCTCAGGAGGTTTTGAACAGATGACAAGAACATATTGAATCTCTATATATAAAAGGCAATGTCCCGACTGACTGACTGACTCATCATTGCCCAGCCCAAACCACTGAAGCTATAAACTTGAAATTTGTAGAGGGTATTGATCTCACTCTGTAGGCATCATTTAAGAAGAGATTTATCGATGTTCCATCAATAAGGGGGTGAAATATGTTGCTATTTAGGCAATTTTGAAGCTAGAAGTACAATATTTCCAATTTTAATTCAGGGTTCGAATTTAAAAGACATGTATTTTGGCACTTTTTGAAATTCAACCAATATGGGGGTAAAATAGGAGACGCGAAAAAGTTATTTTCAAAAATATGTTGCTGTTAACTCAAATTTTAAGCTACAATTATGAAACTTTGGAAATGGAATCTTGGTCAGGATATTTTTTTAAGGAGTTTCAGTATTTGTGGAAATTCAACAAGTAAGAAGGTAAAATAGGGGAAGAAAAATTCTTTTTGAAAACATGTTGCCATTAAGACAATTTTGAATCTAGAGGTGCAAAAATTGATATTTAAAAAATATGTGTTTCGGTATTTTTGCAAATTCAACCATAAAGGGGGTTAAATTGGAGAGGGGATGTTTTTAGAAAATCTGTTGCCATTTAGGCAATTTTGAAGTTAGAACTACAAATTTTCGGATATGGATTCGGGGTTCGGATCTAAAAGACACATGTTTCGCTCGTTGTTCGAAATTCTACCAATAAGGGGTGAAATACAGGAAGCAAAAATTGATTTTCAAAAATATGTTAACTCAAATTTGCAACTATAACTATGAAACTTAGGACAGGGACTCTTGGTCAGGATTAAAAAGACACGAGTTTCAATATTTTTGGAAATTCAACAACTAAGGGGGTAAAATAGAGGATCAAAAATTCTTTTCGAAAACACATTTTTGTCAAGACAATTTTGAAGCTAGAGCTGCAAAAATTGGTATTTGTATTGTTCGTTAGAATTTAAAAAATATGTGTTTCGGAATTTTTGGAAATTCAACCATCAAGGGGGTTAAATTGGAGAGGGGGTGTTTTTCAACAATCTTTTGCTATTAAGGCAAATTTGAAGCTATAACCACATAAATTGGTATATGTTCTTGGTCAGAATTAAAAAGACATGTGTTTCGGTATTTTCAGAAAATTAATCATTTAGGGGGTGAAGTAGGGGATGAAACATTTTTTTAAAAAAAGACGTTGCCACTAACCCAATTTTGAACCCAGAAAAAAAAATATATCTGCATACTCAGTTGGAATTTAAAAGACACATGTTGGGGTATTTTTCGAAATTCACTATTAAGGGGTGCCATAGGGGGTTTGAAGTATCAAATGTTTGTAAATCTTAAGAGGCTTAACTATGGGGTCATCAGTCCCTAAGGCTTACAAACTAATTAAACTAACTTAGACAAACTCATTCTAAGGACAACACAAACATCAATGCCCGAGGGGCGAATCGAACCCCCCGACTGCGAACAGCAACGAGCACCACAGCACGGCAATTCAATACGCACGGCCATTCTGCCGCGGCTACAAGTAGTATCAACATTTCATTATGATAGTACTTAACTTATATCAATGAAAATTTATAGCAAGAGGGAGAAACAACTGGTGCAGACCAACCAACCTACGCACGCGGAGCAGCGGACGTTAAGCTAGTGTCTCTATACGAGGGATGAAATACACACAAAGTAAGCTCGAAGAGGAGCAAAATGTACCAGAAGATGGAAAGGGATACACCATATCGTAAGCAGAAGTAGAAAAAGCGCTGAACGAGACTAGGAAGGCATGTGGAATTGATGACATACCAGAAGAACTGCTGAAGAGTCTGGGCAACAAGGCTAGAAAAGAACTAGTCTACCTCTGTAATGAGATATATAAAAAAGGGGACTGGCCTCAGGACTTCCTTGCGACAGAAAAAGATAAACACTAAACTATGTCAAGAGCACAGAACCATCAGTTTAATTTCTCATGCACCTAAAGCGTTGTTGAGAGTGTTGAATAGAAGGCTATATGGCAAGATGGATAGCAGAAGACCAAACTTGTATAGAGGGACTGCAGAGGTGCTGTTCAGATTTAGAAGAGTAAAGGAACAAGAGAGGGTATTGGCCTGATAAGAAAATTTTGAAAAGGCTTTTGACAGAGTTCAGTGGAACAAGCTGAAGGATATTTTGAAGAGGAAAGGAGTAGATTGGAAGTAGAGACGACTTATACATAATCTATATATACACCAGAAAGTAAGAACAAGGATTGGAAATGATATATCAGAAGGAAGCAGAATTGGGTGAGGTGTTAAACAAGGTTGTCGCCTTTCCCCAATGTTGTTTAATGTGTACCTTCAAGAGATTATTGCGGAAGGCTTAGATGGGAAAAGAGGAATACGTACTGGTGGAAAGAGGATTGCTGATAACGTGGTATTATTGGCAGAAAGTAAGTGGACAGTAAACAATATGCTGAAAGATCTGAATGAAGCTTGTGTGGAATATGGGACGAAAATAAACACAGCAAAAACAGAGAGTATGGTCATCAGCACGAGATACAGACTGGCCAATTTTACAATAGGATGTTAGGTTTTGTTTTTCGTTTTGAGGGGACTTACAATAGGACAAGCTACCATTAGCCAAGTAAGTGCATTTAAATATCTTGGAAGCACAAACTGAAGACTCGAGATGCCACCAGGAGGTGAGAATTCGAACTGCCATAGCAAAGGAGGCATTCGACAGAAGGTGGAGACAGTTATGTGGCAAATTAGAAAAATGTCTAAGGGGAAGGCTTGGCAAATGTTTTGTCTGGAAGCAGAAACATAGACACGGAGGCAAGAGGATGAAAAAAGGTTAAAAGCATTTGAATGTGGATGTGGAGGAGAATGGAGAGGACAAGCTGGATGGAAAGCATGAGTAACGAGTGTTGGAAATGGTGGGGAAGATAAGATGTCTGCTGAAGGTTATAAAAGAAATCATGCTAGCAGATGCCTTGGAAAGACTGGTTTGTGAGAGAAGACTGAGAGGAAGAAAGAGATACAAGATGATAGATGACATAAAGGGAACAGAAAATTATGCGGACCTGAAGAGGAGGGTAACAGAAGACGGGACCAGCTGGAGAACTGCCATGTGAAAATCTGTCTTTTGGCAGAACACTGATGATGACACCTGTGAATCAATCCTCTAAGTAAGTTTAACAGGTAGACCTGATACGCCTGGGTCACCTTGAAGAAAGGGCAGAAGATTAGTGTTTGGTGTGGCACTAATAATGACACTGACATCATAATGATTTTGAAACATCAACCTGGATGGTTGTGTAGGTTTTTAACCATCACCTTCTAAGATCACAGAAGACCGAACTTGTATACCAAAATATCTGATACCTGATTCGAAACATATATACATCATCTTTTCAGAAATGTCTAAACACAAAATGATAATCAAATATAAAAAATAGAAAACGGATGACTTACCCAAAAGGACCAGCTTGTCGATAGATACAAATAAAAATAGAAATCACACTCAAACACACATACAAGCTTTCGCCACCACTGGCAGCTTCTTCAGGAAAAAGAGGAAATAAAGGGGAGGAGAAAGGGAAGGATATGGGTTTTAAGGAAGTGGAAAAGGAGTCATTCCAATCCCAGGAGTGGAAGGACTTACCTTAGGGGACAAAAAGGAAGGTAGACAAATACACACACACACATTCACACATATCCAAACGCAAACACACCTAGACAGACATTCAGACACTGAATGTAAATAATATGTGTTAAAATTTTGCAACCATGACTTATTAAACTAATGGTTCTGTAAATTTTCACACCTGTCTGCACCTGCTTTCTATGGAATGGGGATTATTACATTTCTCTTAAAATCCGAGGGTATGTCGCCTGTCTTGTACATCTTACACACCAGGTGAAATAGTTTTGTCATGGCTGGTTCTCCAAGAGAATTTAGTAGTTCTGAGGAAATATCATCTACACCAGGGGCCTTGTTTCAACTTTGTTCTTTCAGGGCTCAGTCAAATTCTTCTCTGAGTATAGTATCTCCTATTTCAGCTGTATCTATTTCCTCTTCCTTTACTACAATACTGTTTGTTAGTTCATATCATTTGTAGAGCCACTCTATATACTATTTTCACCTTTCCCTTTTTTGCTGAGAACTGGTTTTCCATTTAAATTCTTTATATTCCTACAGCTGCTTTTCTTGTCTCCAAATGTTTTATTTTTCTGTAAGCAGTATCTATTTTTTCCATATTTATACATTCTTCTACAGACTTGCATATGCCTTCTACACACTCCTGCTTAGCTATTTTTCACGTCCTGTCAATCTCATTTCTTAGTCGTCTGTACTCCCTTTCCCCTGTTTCATTTATGGCACTTTTATATTTTCTCCTCTCATCAATTAAATTTACTGTGATATCCAAGGATTTTTGTAGGTCTTGCCTTTCTACCTACATTGTCCTCTGCTGCCTTCACTATTTCATCTCTCAATGTTATCCAGTCCTCTTCTACTGTTTTACTTCCCCCCATTTCTGCCAATTGTTGCCTAAAGCTCCTTCTGAAATTCTTAAGAACTTCAGGCTACACATGTTACATTTGTTTGTTTGTATAGTACTTCTTTACATTATATGTCCTTAGAACATTACTTTTGTACTAGATATCAAGTACTAATTTCTCAACACGTACACTCATATAAGGGGATGAAGGTGTTTTACTCAAACTATATTTTCATATTATTTAATCTTGATCTGTATACCACAACCAGCACAATTCATGACTGTGAAACTACATCCAGTGATGTCTCTTAATAAATGTTTGACACCAGCTGTTCGACAATTAGATGAAAAATATTATTTTCTATTGCAGAAAAATTATGCATTTTGACATCCATGGGAGTGAATTCTTATGAGTACAATCCACGGTACTAATGAAACCAGGAAATCGGTCCATTTGTTTAAAACTACACATTACAGAGCACATTTCTCTTGACGGAAACCTTACGAAACGAGGAGACATCTAAGGTTTGATATCCGATACCTCAATTATTATTTCTGCTGTTGTACAATGTACATTACAATTATCCCCAATAACAATAGTAAATGCAACAGTTGTATACCACATGCCATTAATGCAATCAATATACTTTTCATCGATGAAATAGGGTTATTCAGATCAGTAGAAAAGCTGTCATTAATTTGTTTTATCAACCACCACACAGTTTCTCTCGACAAACGAAATCTTTGTTCAAATATCTTTTCACCATAATCTTCAAACGGGTTTTCGCTTTCCACGATCACTACTTTCCAGTTTCAGTCCCGATTTAAATGATCGCAGTATTATATTTCTTCGTCAATCCCATCCAAGACATCGAAATGCTTCTAACCCTGGTTATCTTGAGAAAACCGGTCGCGAGCGGCGGTCAAACTTAACCACACTCAACTCCCTCATTTAACTTTGACCAGAGTCGGTGCACCAGAATTTCGGGTTAAGCACGATTACATGCCAACTTAACCTTGTTTAAGTTTTAATCGAGGTTGGTGCACTCGGCCATCAGTATCTCCTATTTCATCTTGATCTACTTCCTCTTCCCTCCCTACAACATTGTCTCTAAGTTCATTTCCTTTGTAGAGCTCCTCTATGTACTGTTTACACCTTTCAGCTTTTCCTTCTTTGCTGAGAACTGGTTTTCCATCTGAGTTCTTTATATTCGTAGAGCTGTTTTTACTGTCCCCCAAATGTGTCTTATTTTCCTGTAGGCAGAATCTAGTTGTCCCCTTCTTATAAATTCTTCTACAGATTTGCATTTGGCTTCTAGCCACTCCTGCTTAGCCATTTTGCACTTCCTGCCAATCTCATTTCTTAGTCATCTGTACTCCATGTTGCCTGTTTCATTTATATTTTCTCCTTTCATCAATTAAATTTAGTATTTCCTGTGATATCTAAGGATTTTTTGTAGGTCTTGCCTTTCTACCTATTTTGTCCTCTGCTGCCTTCACTATTTCATCTCTCAACGCTATCCATTCTTCTTCTACTGTTTTATTTCCCCCATTTCTGTCAATTGTTGCTTAAAGCTCCCTCTGAAATTCTTAAGAACTTTAGGCCCCCTCAACTTGTCCAAGTCTCCTCTCCTTATTTTCCTACCTTTCTGCAGTTTTTTTCAGTTTCAGCCTACAGTTCATGACCAATAAGTTATGGTCAGAGTCTGTATCTACCAGTTTAAAACCTGGTTCCGGAATCTATGTTCTACCATTATAAAATCTATTGATACCTTCCAGTGTCTCCTGATCTCTTCCACATATACAACTTTCTTTTGTGATTCTTAAACCAGATGTTTGTTACGATTAAATCATGTTCCGTGCAAAATTCTACCAGGCACCTTGCTCTTTCATTCCTTCTGCCCAGTCCATATTCACCTACTGTTTTTCCTACCACCGAATTCCAGTCTCCCATCACAATTAAGTTTTCCTCTCCCTTAATTGTTTGAATAATTTCCTTTGCCTCTCATATATTTCTTCAATCTCCTCATCATCGGCAGAGCTAGTTGGCATATAAACCTCTACTACTGTTGTCGGTGTTGGCTTCGTATCTATCTTGACAATGATAATGCGATCACTGTGCTGCTCATAGTAGTTTACCCGCATTCCTATTCATTATCAGTCCTACTCCTGTGATACCCCCAACTGATTTTGTATTTATAATCGTGTACTCACCTGACCAGAAATCCTGTTCATCCTGCCACCGAACTTCACTAATGCCACTATATCTAAGTTCAACCTATCCATTTCCCTTTTTAAATTTTCTGATTTTGCTATCCAATTAAGGGATCTAACATTCCACACTCCGATCCATAGAATATCAGTATTGTCTTTCCTAATGACCACATCCTCCTGAGTAGTCCCCACCTGGACATCGGAATGGGGGACTATTTTACCCGAGAGGATGCCATCACAATATTTTCATACAGTAGAGCTGCCTGTCCTCAGGAAAAGTAATGGCTGTAGTTTCCCCTTGCTTTCAACCATTCACAGTAACGTTAGCTGATGTTACAAAACCAGCTCAGTCAATCATCCAGACTGTTGCCCCCTGTAACTACTGAAAAGGCTGCTGCCCCTCTTCAGGAACCACACGTTTGTCTGGCCTCTCCACAGATACCCCTCGCTGTAGTTGCACCTACAGTACAGCTATCTGCATCGTTGAGGCACGCAAGTCACTCCACCTCGGCAATGTCAGTAGTTCATGGGGGTGCCAACCTATGAAGTGTTTAAACACACACACTAACTGCATGCCGAATTTTAGCCCTATTGTCCTGTCCAAAAAAGTAGGGAGAAGGACCAGTGTAGGCCTAACCCATTAAGCTTTGTATTATAATCCATAAATGACATTTATGGACACAAGAAATCGGGTCAAATCTAGTCTCCAATACTGCTTTGACCAAAGACGTCATTTGTTACGTCATTCTGTCCTGTGTGTGGTTTCAACACCGGTACTCACTGTTTACGTGTCTGATATTTTTGAAGAGTCTTTCATCTTAAAAAAAAAAAAAATTACGGTAATAATTTGTAGCGTAGCCCTAAGAAGGTTAAGGAATAGGTTAAAAAAGATTTTTTTTTTTTGTATGTGTGGGTGCGTAGCACCCGAATCTCCAGTTCAGAAACACTCAATCGATTTACAGTTGTATGTTCAACATAAATATATCATTTCAGGCTGTACAACTTCAAGCGCAAGCTTTCTTTAAAATTACCTAATTATTAAATGTATTTTGAAGACTTGGTATCAGTAAGTAGATTTGACCTATTTAGGTGAAATCTAACTACCGATACCGTGTTGTACTAAATATGTGTTCGCAGTATCTCTTGATTATGTATGTCCTCATAGGTGACGTCATTGGTCAAAGCGGTATCGGAGACTAGAGTTTATCCAAGAAATCTCTTCTTTAGAAATTAGTACGTTTTCTGAAAGCCCCAAAATGCAGCAATCCTGGCTCCTAGGTAGATGCTGTGTTTCTTGACTAGTCAAATGGTGTTAGATACAGTCACTTAATAAACAAAATAAGAGCACCTGTGTGTCTTGACTTAAGAGTTTCTAGTGAACAGAACACAGCATGTCATTCTCAATGGACTTACAATGTGAAAATAATTCCTGGTTTAACACCAAGGGACTGCAATAGGGCCATTACTTTTCACAGTGGTCTATAGGATGTATTAATAACATCTGAGATAGGCTATAAGGCTAAAGCATTCTTTTAAACTTTATGATCAGAATGTCAAGAAATCCACTTGAAATATTTTAATTCTCTAATACTATGTCTGGCGTTTTCTGTTTCACTGATTTGCTTTCAAACAGTGCAATAGACTACTTTGTTAAAATTCTGTCACAAACGCCTTACCATATACAATTTCAAACTTCAAAAAAACAAAAAAAAAACACAGCACAGGATTTTGATACCTCAACTTTCAACTAAATTCTGCTAAATCGGTTCTCAGCTTACGTGTATATAAAAATGCGAACTACTACTCTGCCATTGGCCTTGGTGCCTTCTGAAATTTCATTCTACCGATATAACCCACACTGTATGGCCTGGATATAACAGCAAACAAAAATTAAGCTGGAATAAATAATGCGTATGATGTAAACCAACGCAGTTAGTATCGTGTACATCAATAACTGTTGCAAGATATAACGTTCTATCAGAACAGAAGAAAGGAGGCGGAGGTGGTGGTAGTGTACCGGTACTAAGGATAAGTAACTATGGTTACTAATGAGAGTAGGAATCTCACGAAGTATTATTCACAATCAGAAACGAAGCCTTGCCGTGATATCGTACATTTTTGTGCAATGTTCTCATGTACCTGTCCAAATTAAAGCACTAATATTTTATTCGAAATTCTGTATACAAGATTGATAACACTAAGAAAACCATGAACTATTTGTTTCCTGTAACCTAATCCTACCTTGTGTCAATATTGCCGAACCATCAGAGCGGGTCACAACATTTAATTCAAAATGAACTGGACGTAGCTGTATTTCCTCTTCAGTTGCAGTAGTTTCAGTTATGGGGCTTGGAGAATCTGCTAAGTCAATTGTTTCTACTGACATCCTGAAAATGGTAATTGACAATAGTACAGTAATTGTAACTTCGAATCTGGCAAACACCCACACTAAAAGCCCATCACCGCAATAACGTTTTGTTTACAAACATTGCACATAAGACTCCAAAGATGTTAGCAAGCAGGATATTACGTAAACGATAAAGCCGTTGGCACTCGGAACTTCGTTAACATCGATCTTTTCTACTAACATCGGTTCATCACCTGTCGTCCATGTCGTAAGATTTTTCACGTTTGATGTCTTTTTTTATCCATAAATTCACTTTCCGCACTATTCATTTTTTGCAAAATTGTACAGTAATTAACTTCACAACAGGGTGTTTGAAGGTGTTAAGGCCAATAAACACTGTCCGTCACGTCACGTCAACGTCCGTCAGAACATTCCACAATGTATTTCTAATGGCAGCATTCACACGATCCGTCACCGGACCGTCACGTCACGTCAAGCTTTCTCGAGGAGAATGTTTTGACGGAAGGGCCGTCTGCTAACATCGAAAGTTAACCCATTTTCGTCACGCGAATTAAGGCCAATTCACACTGTTCGTCACGTCAACGTCACGTCCCGGCACCGTCACGTCAAGTTGTATTCACACTGTCCGTCCGTATCCGTCACGTCAATTCGCCCATCTCAATACGCGATGTTGAAATTGAGGTTATGACAGTCGACGATTTCACTGTTTATATGCAAATGCGTCTTATTCAATTTTATTTGGTTATTATACTGCGTTTTAGGGGTAAATCTCAAATGTTTCGTGATGACTTAAATATTTTTGTCAATTGAGTGTTCCCCTAAAATCGAGGTCAGATATCTGAAATGGTTTATGTTACGTAACATTGTAACAGAAAAGACTGAAGCAAACTGTTTAATTGAATAAGACTGTAATTTGAGTACGCATTTTTCATAAAATAACATTTTAAATGAAAATGTCAGTTCTAATGTTAGACCAAAATTCAGTTGTTTACGACGGCATTAACAATGTTAGCAGGCAAATCGCAATGGATAAAGTAAATAGGCGATATTTATGTTCTTATAAGTATTGTTTGATGTTTTCGTATGTTTATTTTTTCGCTTGAAAATAGATGTCGATGTTTTGAAATGTTGTTTCCCAGTAAATTGGCCAAAAACATAGCCTACACTGTAAAGTTTCTATGGCCGTCAATAACATTTAGTGTTGTTGTTCCCTCAATTCTAGTATTAAACAATGACTTTCTACATAACAGATCGCCACTCATAACCTCACTTTCAACATTGCGTTATGAGATGGGCGAATTGACGTGACGGACAGTGTGAATACAACTTGATATGACTTGACGTTGACATGACAGACAGTGTGGCCTTGAATCTGTGTATTTAAGTAAAGAAAAATAGCGATTGTGCTGACTGAATTAGGAACTGAATCAGCTGTTTTTCAGTTGCCATCTTAAGTTGGTTAGAAAAACAGTGAAAAACAGTTTACGAAAATCGGTTTTTGTCTTCCAGAAGATGTGTTACATTTAAACGAAGTGAAAGAGTAAGAACACACACACACAATTAATAGTAAATATATATAAAACATTGAATAAATAAATCATATACTTTCACACTCTCCCGCAATGTTTTCATATATATTGTGAAGTACACCCCATACCAACAAGTTCCTTTATCAATTTTAACATTGTAAACGGTAGTCCTTTTCTCAGAATATCAGCTGACTGACTATTAGTTGGTATGTAACTCACATTGACCTTGTTCTCTTTAACCAGTTGACAAATATAATGGTACCTTGTTTCTATATGTTTTGAACGTTAATAAAACCTTGAACCATCAATGAATTTGATAGCACTTTGGTTATCTATTTGTAAAACAGGAACTGAAGTTTCATCAACAGCTCCAATTTCTTTCAGAAGTTGATCCTACTAGACAAGTGATTTACAGGCTTCACTTGCAGCTACGTATTCTGCCTCCATTGAAGAAAAAGCAACACACTTTTGTAAATTACTCTTCTACACATCTGGCCCTCCATGGAACTTGAGTACAATGCCACTTGTTGACCATCTAGTCCCTCTGTCCCTACAATGATCTGTATCACTGTAAGCTTCAATATTACAGTTGTCATCTTTCAAGAACTGAATACCATCTATTATTGTTGACTTTAGGTACCTCAGTATCCATTTGAGCTATGCAAAATGTGCCTGTGTTGGTGAGTCTTGAACTTTTGATGCAACATTAGCAGCTTATGATAAATCCGGCCTTGTAGCTTGTGTTAAATACACCAAACTTCCAACCATTTTTCGATATAGCTTATTATTATTAAAAGGAGGTGTTTCACCTGTTATCCATCCTGGTTCAATGGGTAAAGATAATGGTTTTGCATCCACCATACCATATTTCTCTATAATTCTTTTCACATATGCTGACTGGTTTATTTGAATGCAGTTGTCACACTTCTTTATTTGTAAACCTAAGAAGTAAGCAACCTTTTCCACAGAAATCTGAAAATGTTTACCTAACTGTTCTATAAACTTGGATGTTGCATCAGTGGAAACCATAGCCAGTCCATCATCAACATAAAACAATAGTACTAGGTTTTCACCATAGAACATACATGGATCTGGATGACTCTCCCATAAATTACATTCAGTTAGAAACTTTACAAGACATTCATACCAACATTTTGAGGCTTGCTTTAAACAATATAGACACTTCAGTAATTTGCATACACGTCCTGTACAATTATCAAAACCCTCTGGTTGATATATATTTCTTCCTTCAAAATACCATTAAGAAATGCTGTCCTCACATCAAATTGCCTTATACACCAATCATGTTGAACTGCAACACTCAACAGACATCTCATTGTCTCAAATCTAGCAACAGGGCTAAAAGTGTCAACATAATCTATTCCAAAGTGCTGAGTATATCCTTTTGCCACCAGGCGAGCTTTATACCTAACCACTTCGTTATTTGCATTTAATTTCGTAGCAAAGACCCACTTATTTTCAATTAGCTTGTTTGGTTTCTCTTTGTACACTAGTTCATTTTTCTGCATAGCATTTATTTCTTCCTCCATTGCTTTCTTCCATGATTCAGAATTTTCTGACTGCATTGCTTCTTTATAGTTCCTTAGAGTTTCACAAAGCAACATCATTCTTGGTTTATGGTCTGAATCTTAAAGTAGCAAGAAGGTTTCTTCAAATTCCGCCATTCACGTAAATTGTGGCTTTCTTTCTCTTCATGTCTTGCCTCCACGTTACTTTTAGCTTGTTCCTCAGTGTCATTCAAAATGTTGCTAACCCTTTCATCACTTACAGTTACATCTCGGTTAACAGAATCAGTTTGACTGTCCTCTTCAAAATCAAATTTTTCACATTGATATTCTGCAGTATCTCCATCTATATCTGACACATCAACAACATTTTTAATCTTATGAGTAAATGATTTCTGTAACTGTTTGACTGCAAACTTTACATCTCTGCAAACTTTACATCTCTGCAAACACACACACACACACACACACACACACACACATCTTTTCTTCAGGATAATAAATACGGTACCCACAATCATCATAACCAACCACATATCCTTTAGAAGATTTAGCATCAAACTTCTTCCGTTTTTGTGTTGGAATCCATGCATTACATTATGTTCCAAAAATCACTAAATTATCAAAACGACCTTTCTTCTTCTTAATTATTTCAATTGGAGTTTTACCTTTCATTTTGGCGGGACCAGTTCGGTTCAGAGTGTATGTAGCAGACAGAATGGCCTCACCCCACAATGCTTTTGGCAAATATTCAGCTGAGCAAAGCCAATAACGTGCCATCTCACAAAGAATCCTGTTTTCCCGCTCGGCAACTCCATTCTGCTGAGGAGTATATGGTGCAGTTGTTGAATGTTTCAGCCCAGTTTCAGAAAACGTCTGTACATCTTTATTGTGGAATTCCTTGCCACCGTCTGTACGTAATTCTCTTATAGTAACATCTGCCTGAGTCTTAATCATCTTAATGAATACTGGTAATTTTTCTTTAATTTCATCTTTGTGACGCAGAAGCTATGTTACTCTAAAACTGGAAAAATCGTCCTTAAAAACAGCAAAGTATCTATGACCCTGCAAATCAGTTTCCTCCATTGGTCCACAAATGTCTGCATAAAATAATTCTCCAGGTTTGGTTGGTTTCTCTTTCACCAAATGCCAGGCAATTATGTTTACTCAAGAACTGGTGCACATAGCGTTTATTTTGATGACCCATTATTTTGTGCCACCTCTGTAAAGTGTCATCAGTCTCAGCAGCAACACAGGTCTTTACTTTAGGAACAACTTTCACAGCTAAACGATAAAGTTCATTTTCAGCAATGTCCGTAGCAACAGCAATCGGAATATCATTTTTGAAAAATACCCTTGATTTTCCATCATTTTTGATTACTTGATTTATTCCCTTTTTTGCATTTTCTGCAGGATCCATCAGGACAAAGCCAAACATCTTCAAAATATCATTCTAACCACTTCTGTCGATTAAAAACTTTTGCATCAATACAACCTGTGCCAAGTGCTTGAATTTGCACACCATTCTTGGCACTATCCATCTTCCTTGGAGTCTTAAAAGGTTCATAGGCAGGTGTCGCACAAGTCTAAAGTGCGCGCCACCTACTTTCGCTGTGCGCCGCCATGCACACACAGCGCGGCATTCTTACGACGTCAGCCACGAGCGCCCTCTGCTACAACTCCGCTCGTGGCCACCACTGAACGACATCGTTCACTTGGGACTGAGATAGGAACCAGTTAACACTTTGGAATCAGATAGGCAATAGTTAAGACTTGGCTATCGGATAGGCACTAGAAATCATTAGTAGGCAGCCCTCTATCTAATCTATGTATCAGCATTCTGCAGTCACGAACTACGTAAAAGTTAAGTATTACAAAGTCTTTATGAAATATATATCTCTTCTAATTTACTCTAGTGTTTCTAGTTGCTGCTGTCCCACTGGCTGGTAACCTCCATACCGCACAAGCATGCAACCTTTATTCCTGAGTCAGTCTCTTTCTACTCGGCCACTGACATCTACGACGGAAACAAGACAGAAAAGCGGCGACGAGACTGCAACACAAAAGTGGCGACGAGGAGCGATAGCAGAACCTTGGACCAGCCCACTTACAGCAGCAAGACAGCAGCAGTCAGAGCACGCAGAAATTTCTCCCGCCCTTATTATAAGATTTTTGGGGAAACTTATCTTGTTACGTTTTTTGTGGACATTTTTGTTGCAGAGCGTCCTTTCATATTGCATTTGTGTTTTGTTATCGTTTACTTGTTTGCGCGGCACCTAATCGGTCAGCATGGCCACTACCTCAAACCCAAACTTAATGGAAATTATTCAATTACAGACGGCGCAAATCACGCAACTACTACAAGCGGTGTCGCAGTTAACAGCACAGGCGGCTCACCAACAACAGCCATCGCATCAGCCACCAATGACTACCGCCATACCGCTTCCTACGTTTCGCCAGTACAACGAACGTGAGGAAGAGGGGAGTGATTACTTCGCTCAATTTCAAGAACTCGTCGCGGCTCATCAAATTACAGGTCAGACCGTTAAACATTTGTTCCTCTCTGTGGTGGGAACCAAAACCTTCGTATTACTGCAGAAACCTTTCCCCCACGCATCTCCAGTGATCTAGAATTTGATGCAATAATAGATGCACTGAATGCTCATTATGAGAGAAAAGTTCTCATAGCTGCGGCACGGTACCGATTTTTCAGACTTAAAAAATTACCGCAGCAGTCACACCAGAAATGGATCACTAAGTTTAAGGGCTTAACCCGCCAATGTAAATTTACTTGCTCTTGTGGACTTTCTTATAGTGACGTTATGTTGAGAGATGCGATTACGCAGAACATTCAGGACCCCACAATTAGGGCAGCAATTCTAAAACAGCCTGACCCTTCATTAGACAGTGTACTGCAGCTTATTGAAGCGCATGATACCTTTGACTTAGCAGATGTAGAAATGCAAAGCCACAGTGTTAATTCAGTGCGCCGCAACGGACGCTTTCCTAGCCGTAGTTCTCAGTGTAGCCCTAGTAATTCTTCTAATTCTACCAGCCGTGCTGAACAGACAGTGAACAGTAGCCAATGTAAAAGTGAGACACAAAGGTCGCCCTGTCGTGTTCGAAACAGTAATTTGAATAACAGGCACCAACGTCCATTTCAGAAAAATGTTCGTAAGTCATGCCCTCAGTGTGTATCTCGCCATAAACGTGCACATTGCCCTAGTCGCAACGCAAACTGTTATCAATGTGGCAAAACAGGACATGTACAGGCAGTGTGTATGCAGAATTTAAATTCAAAGAACGGTGCCATTGGGAACAGTGCTTTGCAGAGTGCTAGAACAATTCATACAGTAAATGTTATAAACGCTGTGGATTTGAACAGTGTTTCTTTTGATTCTCACATGCAAGGAAGTTCTTCTGTGACTACAGCAAAACTAAGTAGCGAGCCACGTCGCAAGCGCCGTCGAGCGCGTAAATCTGTGCAAATGAAAAGGGTTCAGCACAAGCAAAATGACTATGTACAGTGCAATCCTGTAGTGAACCTAATGCTTTCTACAACTTCTCCTTGTAAAAGTGCCCAGTACTGTGTAGCTAGAGACAGTAGACGTGATGTAGCTACTCAAAGTAATTTTAGTGCAGCAGCCTCGCATTGCGCTAGTGACAGTGTTTTTAATGCGCTGTGTGCCGATTCTGCACCGCTTACTTCACTACGCGGCCCGCACATGCGCAAGCGCAGCAAACAAGCTGTATCAGACTTTGCCCACATTCGCGCACCTGTCGAGCGCCACAAGCAAAATCTTTTTGTGACTCTTTGCATAGAAAATAAGACTGCGAAATTTCAGCTTGATACTGGTTCCGCTGTCACATTAATAAGTAAAGATACTTACGAATTTCTGGGTTCGCCAAAACTGTCGCCGTCTCAACAAGTGCTCACTGCGTACACAGGTCAAAATATTCCCATGCTAGGAACGTGTAGCCTGCCCGCCTCTTTTCAAGGTGTAACAAAAACAGTTACTTTTTTTGTTCTTCAGGCCAAATCTACACAGAATATTTTTGGACTAGATGCATTTGACTTGTTTGGATTATTAATTCAAAGAGATGTACTGCAAATTTCGTCAGTAGTGCCTCAGGACAAAATCAGTGCATTGTGTGAAAAATACAGTGTTTTGTTTTCGCCTGAACTAGGTCGCACAAAAGACTTCATGGCACATGTAACTTTGAAAGAACCTGCTGTACCAAAATTTCGTAAAGCTAGACCAGTACCTATCGCAATTCGTGATACAGTTGCAGAAGAAGTATAAACGTTGGCAAGATAGTGGGGTGATTTCTCCTGTTTCTGCGAGTCAGTGGGCCTCGCCTTTAGTAATTATACCCAAGCCGTTGGGAAAACTTCGTCTCTGTGCGGACTTCAAATCAACAGTGAACAGTCAAACAATTGTAGACACATATCCTCTGCCCAGACCTAAGTAACTGATGGACAGATTAGGACAGTCTCGCTTCTTTTCTAAGATTGATTTAGCAGAGGCATACTTACAGATTCCGCTTGATGACGAGTCAAAAAAGTTTATCGTCATTAATACTCACATGGGCCTTTTTCAGTTTCAAGGTCTACCCTTTGGCAGTTCTTCCACCCCCACTATTTTTCAACGTTTCTTGGAACAGCTGACAGTTTCTGTACCGTGTTGCTCGAACTATTTAGATGATATTGTGGTCTCAGGGCGCACAGTTGAAGAACATTTATCTAACCTGGAGTGTCTTTTCAAAGTGTTGACTGCAGCAGGTCTACGTTGAAATAAAGCAAAGTGTTCGTTTTTTCAAACTGAAATAGAGTACCTAGGCCATGTGATTAATGCCCAAGGAATCCATCCCTTACAGTCACATCTTCAAGCAATCAAAGACTTGTCTCCTCCTAAGAATGTGCACGAATTGCAAGCAGTAATGGGAAAGCTTAACTATCATTTCAGGTTTATTCCCAGTGCCTCTCAGATTGCAGCTCCACTGCATCGCTTACGTAGGAAGAATGTTCGTTTTGTATGATCTAAAGATTGCCAGGTTGCCTTTGACAAATTAAAGACTGCATTACTCAGTGATGCATGTTTGATTCCCTTTGACCCGCAGAAGCCTGTAGTGCTAGCAGTGGATGCCTCATCATATGGTCTGGGTGCAATATTGTCACATCGTATTGGTTCTCACGATCGTCCTATTGCCTTTGCATCCAAGCTACTGACGACAACACAACAGAATTACAGTCAGATAGAAAAGGAGGCCTTAGCAATCATTTACGGCGTCACAAAGTTTCATCATTATCTCTATGGCAGAAAATTCTATTTGTTGACTGACCACAAGCCTCTTACGTCGTTGTTCTCACCCACAAAGCCAATTACGCCACGAACGGCACAAAAGCTTCAGAGATGGTCCTTAATACTATCTAATTATCAGTATGAGATTTTGTATCGACCTACCACTAAACACGCCAACGCGGACACACTTTCCCGACTTCCGGTTGGCCAGGATGTGTTATTTGATTCTTCGAAAATGGCATGTTGTCAGATAGACTCTAGAGATGCTTCTGCTATTGCAGACTTCCCTTTGAACTCTCGTCGGGTTGCACAAGAAACAAGGACGGATGCAGACCTAAGACGTTTTGTTCGCTTTGGTTGGCCTGCCAGAGCCAAAGACATTGAGCGGCCTCTGGTTCGACGTTATTTTGCACAATGTCATGTAGGGTGTTCTGTTGTTACATACAGACAACGACCAAACAAGAGTGATTGTTCATTGTTCCCTGCAACGAGAAGTGTTACGCCTCCTGCACCAAAGACATTGGGGTATTGTTAGGATAAAGCAATTGGCCAGACGTCATTGTACCTGGGTTGGTATGGACGCCCAGATAGAGAGCATGACGTCACAGTGTACAGTTTGTGCGAGGCACCAGGCGGTTCCTCCGCAACGTTTCTCAGACTGTCCACGCCCCAAGGGACCATGACAACGTTTACACATTGACTTTGCCGGACCTTTCTGGAATACGCACTGGTTAATTGTTGTAGATGCTTTCAGCAAATTTCCTTTCGTGTTTGCCATGGACTCAACGACAGCGTCTAGTACAATCAGTGCCTTAACATCAGTGTTTTGCATCGAAGGTTTGCCTGAAACTATCGTCAGTGACAATGGACCTCAGTTTGTTAGTAAGGAATTTCAACAGTTTTGTCGTGTGAATGGTATAGCAGAACGTTTCGTTCGAACGTTTATGTCTCACATGGAAAAGATGAAAGGTCAGAACTCCAGGCAGCAAGATCTTCAAATTTTCCTGTCTACGTATCGGTGCATGCCACGTGACGGCCCGTCTCCTGCCGAGCTGCTACACGGCTGCCGTCACCGCACTCTCCTTCACCTGCTGCAGCTTCCCATGCACCGAGTCGGTTCGTATGGCGCTATGCGTTTTCAGGTTTCTACACCGGTGCTGTACAAGGTGTTTGCTGGGAAGAACCGTTGGTTTCGGGCACCATTCAACGCGTGCTCGGTCGCAATATGTATGTTGTATGTTCTTCCACAGGGCCGGAACTGCGGCGCCACGCAAACCACTTGCGACTGCATAGGCCGCGCGATCCTGTCTCCGGTTTCTTGATTCCAGACCCAGTTCACCGCCAGGGAGCACAACCACATCGTTCGTCCCCAGACTACGAGATCGCTATGGACGTCGACGTACCTCCGACGCAGTCGTCGCCGCCGCTGTCGCCGCCGCAGATGACAGCGTCACCGAGAGGGACTCCGGGACCGTGCAGGCCCCCCAAGCTTGGGCCACGCACCTCAGAAGAAGAAGACCTGCTCAATCTGGGCGGGGGTGTGCGCCCTTCCCCAGGTTTCGGTGGGTTTCCTGGAGGATCGCAAAGCGGATGCCGGGGCGCGGACGGCGTCTCGATCCCAGCCTCAGCTACGACGCCCATCCCACCAATAACGCCCCCGTCCAGGCCCTCCTCCCAGTGCCGTCGCCGTGGCCCTCAGCCCTACGCCACGACGACGCGGCGGTTTGGGGGGGAGGGGTGTGGTGTCGCACAAGTACAAAGTGCGCGCCACCTACTTTCGCCGCGCGCTGCCATGCACGCACGGCGTGGCATTCTTATGACATCAGCCACGAGCGCCCTCTGCTACAACTCCGCTCATGGCCACCACAGAACGACATCGTTCACTTGGTGACTGAGATAGGAACAAGTTAACACTTCGGAATCAGATAGTCACCAGTTAAGACTTGGCTATGGGATAGGCACTAGAAATCATTAGTAGGCAGGCCTCTATCTAATCTATGTATCAGCATTCTGCAGTCAAGAACTATGTAAAAGTTAAGTATTACTAAGTATTTATGAAATATATATCTCTTCTAATTTACTCTAGTGTTTCTAGTTGCTGCTGTCCCACTGGCTGGTCACCTCCATACCGCACAAGTGTGCACCCTTTATTCCTGAATCGGTCTCTTCCTACTCAGCCACCGACACCTACGATGGAAACGAGACACAAAAGAGGCGACGAGGCTGGGACACAAAAGTCTAAATTTACATTTATACAGCATTTCGCACATAGTAGTGATGGGTACAATCGAATGAAAACAATCGATTCATTCGATTGTTGGGAGAAAATCGATCAATCGGTTGTAGTTTCTCGTATCGGTTGAATTATTCATTCATTCTTCTGAGTGAAACCAGTTGGTGGGACCAACCAAATGAAACAACCGATTCAGTCGGTTGGACTATTCATTCGTTCTTTTGAGTGAAACCAGTCAGTGGGATAACCGAATGAAAAAATCGACACAGTCGGTTGGACCGCTCATTCCTTTCCTTTGAGTTAAATCAGTCGATGGGACCAACCGAATGAAAGAATTGACACAGTACGTTGGCCTATTCATTTGTTCTTTTGAGTGAAACCACTCAGTGGGAGCAACCGAATGAAACAGTCAGTCGGTCGTAGTTTTACTATATTGGTTTAATATTCGTTTATTTTTTTTCGAATGAAAGTAGTCTGTGGGAACAAACTGAATGAAAAAATGCGAAACTTTTGCAGTTTTGTACATTGACTGAATTACTCATACTTTCTTTTCAAGTGAAAACAGGCAGTAAGTTTTGTCATATCGCTGGAGCAGGCCTGCGATCACTTTCATTGCCCACCCCAGACTTCAAAAACGCCGATCATCTGGGCCTGATGAGATTACTTTCGCAGACAGCCACAATCTGTAGAAGATAGGTGGCCGATTACCATGAAGTACCGCGGGGAGTGGGGACACGAGAGGGGGTGCTACCTCGCTTGCGTTTTCGCTGCTGACAGCGCCAGCAGGCGCGCGCTAAACTCCACGCAACAGTGTCTGGCGGGCGGGGCGGCAGCGCGGTGCGTGCCATCGCTGATTGTTGTGAGTTTTTTACTGTCTCAATAAAGAAGCGTGGAAACTACAGGGTGTTTCGAAATGATCTCTACAAGTTTAATCTCGCATACTGTATCTCCGAAGTGGGAAAAGGTAGAAACGTGCGGTTTGCGGCTTCTTGTTCATACATATATAAGGTTTTAGCAGGACAGAGCTAAGTATGTTAACTTTGAGCATATTTGCTAGATCCAAATTCGAAGATAACTAAAACATTAGGTATGGTAAAAAAGCCTTCATTAAAATATTTTGTATAAAAATATTTCTTATAAAAATATTTTTGTTAATTCCATCTAATTTGAAGGAGGACGAGAAAACATACAACATTTATCAGTGCTGTAAATTTTCTTCATCATGTCTGTATTCGTCAACAGTATATGAAAACATTCATCTCAAGTTTCATAATTATTCACTCTTGTTACGCCGCGGTGGAGTAGCCGAGCGGTCTAAGGTACTTCGCTGCGGAGCGCGCGGTTGCTCGCCTTCAGAGGTTCGAGTCCTCCCTGGTGCATTGGTGTGTGTGTTGTCCTTAGGTTAGTTTAAATAGTTTGTAAGCTACGGACTGATGACCATGGAGTTTGGTCCGATAGATTTACAAACATTTGAACTCTTGTCACAGATATTTCTGTGCTTATCGGTGAAACGGTGTGGAGGTTGATTCCATCACTCCACCATGTACCATACAAAATCTTAGATGAACAGTGAACTGCCACTTGTTTTGAAAGTCAAGTGCGCAAAATTTCATCGAGATCGGAATAAAACTCTATATTGGCGTCAAAGTCTGGAATACCTTCTGTCATGCATTGAACTAAAGTAGATGTAGACGGTGACCATTCTCTTTCTTTGAAGGTGAAGAGCGAAATATATCATTAAAATTCTAATACTAACGGAATTTGTCGAAGTTAGTAGGTAAAGTACCCTCCTCAATACACCTACGAAATTTATTGTACACAATTACCTTCGTCTTGTTTTAAAGGTCAAGTGTGCAAAATTTCATCAAGATCGCAGCCAAATTGGTTTTTGTTGAAGTCAGTATGTAAAGTACCCTCCGCCATGCACCGAATGAAATTTGATGTAGGCAGTGACTTTACTCTTGCTTTGAAGGTCAATTGTGCAAAATTTCATCAAGATTGGAACAAAACTGTAGATTTGCATGCAATAGAAACACACACACGGCCACAGCGCTATATTTATAAGCTGAATCACGGTTCATTTATACACAAAGTCGATGAATTAATAAAAACATCCATATAACTGCAGAAACCACAGAGCCTTTTTCCAGCCGGTTGTATCGCATCAAGTGAAATCACTCAATGCTGAGAACATTCATATAAAGGACAGAGACTTGTTTCATTCGGTGGTCACGCATCGACTGAAACCACTCAAATCCACCGAATGAGTGAAAACATTCATATAACGGCTGCAACCGACAGAGACAGGTTTCATTCGATTGTTTCGCATCGACTGAAACCACTCAAACCCCGCCAGTGAGTGAAAACATTCATACGGCCACAGAGACTATTTTCATTCAGTTGTTTCATTCGACTGAAACAACCGACTGAACGAAAAAACAACCGATTGACCAATCGGTTGTTAAAAACAGTCGGTTGTCCCATCACTAGCACATAGGACTCACTGTTTTGGAGTTGTGACAGTAAATCTTCAGATTATGGCACAACAACGACGAAAACCAGATGTTGGGTTTGACTGTGACCAGAAAGAAGGAAGGCAGGGGAATATACTTCCAGCTAATAAAAGAACTGAGTATCGGAAAATCGCAACAAATTTGGAACTTCATGTTGCAAGGATGTGACAATGTAAAAACTCCTTTTCATATATGGCGTCTGTTCCGAAACAACAGACGTCTCTTCTGGTCCTGCAGTTGTTATTCTTTCATATCTCATATTCGCAGTTGATGTTATATATTCTGAGAATATGACCTAGTATAAAGGTCTGCTGGAAAACACATGTGGTTTGCTTATTTATTGCATTTATGAAAATCTACTAACTGAAAATAAATAAATAAATAAACAGGCAAAATCCGCAACACGGGAGTTTGAAATCACAAATCAGTCCTAACCACGAATGTGATGCACAAATAACCAGCAGAAAGCTTCCTGCAACACCGAGTTCTGCGCATGCGCGCGTTAGCGCTGTCTAGTGCGCATCTGCGGATTCAAGGAAGTTTAGAACTGGTCTCTATTCCGGCGCGCGGGTAGTGCCTGCTAATAATCATGTTTCCGCGGTAGTTGCACGTGTTTCGCTGCTAGAAGGCAGTCGCGCTAGACCTTTACCTTTCGCGGCGGATCGTCGTGTAATACCGCCTTAAGGATGGAAAAGATCCACCGTGGTATAATAATAATGTTAGAAAGCTGCTGAGAAAGCAAAGAACACGAAAATGATGACAGGTAAAAGTTAGTAGAGATTCGTGCGTCTATAAAAATATCGATGCGCGAAGCATAAAATAATTATCACAGCCATACCTTACCAAAAGATCTTTCAGAGAACCCGAAAAAATTCTGGTCCTATGTAAAATCGATAAGCGGGTCAAAGCCCACTGTCCAGTCACTCGTTGATCATCCCAGGGCAGTAATAGAAGAAAGCAAACGGAAAGCTGAAGTTCTAAATTTAACCTTTGAGAAATCTTTCACGCAGAAGGACCGCACAAATGTACCATCATTTGATCAACGTACTAATTCCGAAATGGACGACATAGTAATAGGTATTTCCGGTGCAGAGAAGCAGCTGAGAGAGCTAAATACGAAAAAGTCTGCTGGTCCGGATGGAATACCAGTTCGGTTTTACAAAGACTATTCTGCGGCATTGGCCCCCTACTTCGCTTGCATTTATAGCGAATCTTTAATTCAGCGCAAAGTTCCTAGTGATTGGAAAAAAGCGCAGGTGACTCCCGTGTATAAGAAAGGAAAGAGAACTGACCCATACAATTACAGGCCAATATCGTTGACATCGGTTTCATGTAGAATTTTGGAGCATATTCTCAGTTCGAATATAGTAAATTTCCTTGAAACGGAAAAGCTTCTTTCCATGAATCAGCATGGGTTTAGGAAACATTGTTCATGTGAAACTCAGCTTGCCCTTTTCTCACATGACATCTTGCGAGCCATGGATGAAGGGCAACAGGCGGATTATGTTTTTCTCGACTTCAAAAAGGCGTTCGACGCGGTGCCACACTGCAGACTGCTAACGAAGATACAAGCTTATGGAATAGGTTCACAGATCTGTGACTGGCTGGAAGACTTCCTAAGTAATAGAACGCAGTACGTTGTTCTCGACGGCGAGTGTTCATCAGAGACGAGTGTATCGTCAGGCGTGCCCCAGGGGAGTGTGATAGGGCAGCTATTATTTTCTATCTATATAAATGAGCTGATGGACAGAGTAAGTTGTAATTTGCGGCTGTTTGCTGATGATGCTGTGGTGTATGGGAGGGTGTCGTCTTTAACTGACTGTGATAGCATACAGGATGACTTAGACAAAATATGTAGTTGGTGCGAAGAATGGCAGCTAGCTCTCAATGTAGAGAAATGTAAGGTGGTGCGCATGAGTAGGAAAAACAATCCCATAATGTTCGAATGCAGCATTAGTAGTGCGCTTCTAGATGCTGTTGCATCGTTCAAATATCTAGGCGTAACACTGCAGAGCGATATGAAATGGAACGAATATGAAGGACAGTTGTGAGTAAGGTGGACAGCCGACTTCGGTTTATTGGGAGAATTTTGGGAAGATGTACTTCACCTGTAAAGGAGACCGCGTATAAAACGCTTGTACGACCACGTCTTGAGTATTGCTCAAGTGTTTGGGACCCTCAGCAGATCAGTTTAAAGGAAGACATAGAGGCAATTCAAAGGCGAGCAGCTAGGTTTGTTACTGGTAGGTTCGACCAATGTGCGAGTGTTACGCAAACGATCCAGCAACACAATTGGGGATCGCTTGAGAAAATACGACGTTCTTTTCATGTTGAGGAAATTTAGAGGGCCGGAATTTGAAGCTGAGTGTAGTCCACTCTTGCTGCCGCCTACTTACATTTCACGTGGTGATCACAAAGACAAGATAATTGAAATTAGGGCTCGTACGGAGGCATATAGGCATTCTTTTTTTCCTCGTTCTATTTGGGAGTAGAATAGGAAAGGAAATGCCTAATAGTGGTACAGTGTACCCTCCGCCACGCACCTTACGGTGAATTGCGGACTATGTATGTAGATGTAGATCTGGCGCGTTTTTCGCAATGTCCTATAGATGTCTCTACAGTCATGCTACGTGAGCCCTTGCGATGGTATTTGGCGTGCTGTTTGGAATGTAGAGCACGGCCATTCGGTGTTGTTCGTAGCAATAGTGATGGAGGAAGTAAAGAGTGTCGTGGAGTGCGAAAAGGTTTTTACTAACGTTCCAGCTCTTGCATCCCATGTGAGATGGATCCACGAGACACCTCCTTATCGCTGTGACGTTTGCATGAAAACGTGTCGTGATTCATACGATTTAAAAAGGCATGTTAGTGTGATGCATACAGGGGACGAATCACGTAAAAGGTCGAAATCATGTCCAATATGTGATTCCAAAATTAATAAGAAAAGCGCTGCAGAACATTTTCAGTGTCATGGGTTTAGAATGGAGGCAGAAACGTTAAAGTTTAGAAATATTGCAAATTTAGAACATTGGAAGACTGCAATCGAAAAGGAAACGAATTCCAGGTTTGTCTCACGACAACGTCAGATAAATGGAGTACGAGAATACTGCTGTCACCAGATTGCTTCTTTCAAATCGAGGGGGCAAGGTGTCCGTTCATTAAAAGTAAAAGGGTCGAATAAAATAGTGGATATTGTCCAGCTTCAGTAGTGACACAGTCGTAACCCAATGGGAAGGTTATTGTAACTTTCCAAAAAACTCATGTAGGGCATGAACAGCAAGTTGGCACGAATTTGCTTACAAACGAAGAAAAGGCAGAATTTGCTAATAAAATTGCTATGGGTATCCCGATTAATACAATTCTGGACGAGATAGTGACTAATTTTGAGGGTACCTTGTCTAGGAGAGAATTAACGACAAGAAAAGATCTGCAAAACATAATCCACCTCTACAATTTGAAGAAAGACGGTTTTCTTGTCAATATTCTTCTGAGGACAGCAGGGAGCACACACAAACAGCACAGCACATCACACAGTCACAGTTGAAAATGAGCGTTATTTTAGCATAACGTACACACAGGGACAGATTCCCGCCATATTTTACAACTCTCTACCACAAGCAAACATCAAAGATCACACAAGAAAGATATTTTACATCACTGACACCCGCCCCCCTGGCCCATGACCCCCATTAACTTCCGATGGGTTTTCAACTTCAGGTGGTTGACTGCCTTTGTCAAACAGCCAGCGGTGTTCTTCACACTCGTGACGTAGTCCAACCTTATGTTGTTGTTCTCCACCTCGTCTTGTACAAAGAATATCTTGAGCTCCCTATGTTTAGACCTTTCCAAGGCCTCACGACTTTCAGCTAGTTTCTTTGCACCCTGATTTTCAGTGGAAATCTGCATAGGATGGTGCAGAAAACACCCTTGACCTGCTTCTCTTACAGTTTCACTAAGTGCTACAAACTCTGCCTCAACAGTGCTTAGTGCTACAGTCGGCTGTTTCCTGCTGCTCCAACTTACTGCTGCACCCGCAAAGACTGTCAAGTATCTACTAAAGGATTTTCTGTGATATGGATCAGACTCCCAGTCCGCATCTGTATACATTTCAGTTTGATTTCTCATCTTCCGGTAAGTGAGTGCATCATTTACTGTGCCTCATAACTAATGCAGCATGTGTTTGACAGCACGCCAGTGCTCCTCATTCGGATTACTGCTGAACTGGCTCAGGTACGTCGCTCGGTATGCTAAATCTGGCCTTGTACCTGTTGCCAAGTAAAGAAGACTTCCAATTGCAATTCTGTATCTTGATGCATCATGTTCACTGAACTTGTCATCATCTTTTGCATTTTGTAACTTTACGTTTACAATGAGTGGGGTTTGCACAGGTTTACAGTTTTCCATTTGGAATTCCTTCAATAATTCTTTTGCATATGCTGTTTGGTCTAAAACCAGTGTTCCATTTGTTCTTGCAATTCGAATAGACTGTACATGTCGTGGTACTCCAATATCCCTTACTTCAAATTCTTCACTTATAGTGTTCTTCATTTTACTTATTTCATTTTTATCTCCATACAACATTATATCATCTACATATGCAATTACTATGAGCTCATGCTGTAGATAAGAGTAAACACACGGACCAGCAATGGATCGTAGCATCCCTCGTTTGCGCAAGAACTGGTCAAGTGTTTCGTTCCATCTCCTGCCAGACCGATGCAACCTGTGAAAGCATTTTTCAAGTTTGCAGATCCTCTCACCATTGTGCATTTCTGTCTTATCCGGTATTCCACTGAATTTTCTTCTTAGTATGTCTGCTGAATTTGTGAAACCGTTGGGTATTTCCAAATAAACTTCATCCCTTATGTCAGCCAACAAGTATGCTGCAACGACGTCTAAATGATGAACTTCCCAGTCTCGTTCAACTGCTACTACCATAAGTAGCTGCATACTGTTCATTTTTACAACTGGACTGTAACATTTATCAAAATCTATGTCTGGTGTTTGTTCATTCCCTAAAGCAACCACTCGTGCTCTGTGTCTAGCAATTCTTCCATTCTCATTATATTTTCACTTGAAGACCCATTTGGTTCTTATGATTTTTGCATTGTTTGTACATGACAAAAATGTCCAGGTTTTGTTTCGCATTAGATTCTCCAATTCTTCTAACATCGCTTCTTGCCATTTGTTTTTATCTTTTGCTGAAATGGCTTCATGTACACTTTGTGGATCCTTTTTCTCTTGGTGAATTCTCATTTTCAACTACACATGCTTTCTTTTCTTTTGTTTTGTAGTCTATCAGCCATTTCGATGAGTTGACTTGTCGTCCAAAACATGTTCTGTAGTTTTCATTTATTTCAGGTTCTTGTATTTGACGGTCATTATCCTCATTCTCACCTTCTGCCCTGTCACTGTTCTCATCTTCTTCCCTTAAAGCACTCTCATCCTCCCTTTCGGTCTCCTTTTCTATGCCACTGTTTTCAGGAGGCATACATGTTTCCATAGTATCCACATTCTGCACAACTTGTTCGTCTTCCGTGACTGTTGTTGTCGTCTTCCGAGCAGTCACTTTTGCAACACCTTTGTTCAACTTTTCAGGACAGATACTTTCATCGAATACAACATCTCTGGCAATAGTTATATTTCCTGTTGCTGGATTCCATAGTCTGTAGGCTTTCATGGTTTCTGAGTATCCAACCATTACATAAGGATGTCCTTTAGGTTCAAATTTGAAATGCCTGTTTTTCGCTTTTGCCCATGCACGACATCCAAATAAATGTAGATGATCAGTTTTTGGTTCTCGTCCATGCCATCATTTATAGGGCCTTTCTCCATCATTTGCTATTGTCTGACATCTATTTCGCAAGTACTGTATTTGAAAGAGTCTGGTAGTACCACTCCGCTACACCATTTTGTTGATGTGTGCCAGGGACAGTCAACTGCCTCCGAATTCCTTCCTTTTACAGATACGTTTCAAATTCTTTACTCATATATTCGCCTCCACTGTCTGACCGTAATGTCCCTGCTCTTTTCTGTTGACAATTTTCTGCATATGCCTTATAGTCTTTAAATGACTGAAACACTTCACTTTTGTCTTTTAGCAATTATATCACTGCATACCTTGTGTAATCATCAATGAATGTGACAACATATTTTGCTCCACAAAGTGACTGTGAGCCAGAGACACACATTACATCACTGTGTATCAAACGTAGTGATTCATTTGCTCTATTTTCTGTCATTTTGGGGAAAGGGTTAGCTTTCATCTTGCCTTCAATGCACACACTGCACATTTCATTTATTTTGTCTTCAGACGCTTCTAGCGTTATTCCACTACATTTGGCCTGTTTCTTTGCTTTATCAATATGAATGTTGCCTAGCCTTCAGTGCCACAAATCCAGTTCCCTGCTAATGTTAAGATTGGCGATATGGCCCGGTTCATACATCGAAGTACTGAAATTGGATTCACTAAAGTAGTAGAGATTTCCTTTCCTGGAACCTTTCGCAATTATTTCACCACTTTGTCTCATTATTTTAGCTTTAGTTTTTGTCAAAGAAACCAACACTCCTTTATCAGCTGCCTGAGGCACTGATATGAAATTACACATAATGCCTGGAATGTACAATGTGTTATGCAAGTCAACAGTTTGCCCTCCACATTCTTCTGAAAAATAAATGCACACAATGCCAAAACCAGAACTCAACAAGTATCCACCACCAGCTACCTTTACTGACTCTTCACGTTCTGTGAATGTTACAAATTTATCTCGTTGGTAAGTCATGTGGACTGTTGCTCCACTGTCCAGAAACCACACATCATTTCTTTCCTTGGTATATAGCATGTGTGTATACAGCAGTGTCCAACCTGCTTACACTTAATTCATTTGTAGAATGACAATTCGTGATTCTGTGTTTTTCTGTCAGTGGCACGCTTTTGTTCGCAGTTAATGTCACAGAATTATAGGATGTTTTATTTGCTTCCTTTCTGTGGCTCTCCTGCTCACTGTTTGAAGTGTTGTCCCCAAATTGTTGACAATAGTTTCCGACATGTCCATACTCCTGACAACGAAAACATGGTGGACCACGTTCATATGTTTTCTCGCTTTTATCATCACACTGGCTGTTTCCATGTCCTCGTCCCCTTCCGCCACGCTTTATTTGTTGTTCTGAGCCTCTTCTGAACGTCGAAACTTTTAATGCTCTCTCTTCACTTTCGCACTTCATATTTGTAAGTCGTCTTTCTTTTGTATTTCTTAAGCGAGAAATCCGCTTCTTCACACCGCATACTTCTCGCAAAAGTATCGTACTCTGAAGGCAAGCCCATCAATGTATGCACCGCCGCTTGTTTGTCGGATAATTCTACGCCAGAACTGCGAACTTTGCATAGTAATGCGTTGCGTCTCCCAAGGTAATCTAACATCGATTCGTCCACTTTCTTTTCGTTGTTCGCGTATTCGTTCAGAGCAAGCATTCCATCCCACAAATCATAATGTGTATGGGAATCTTTTAGCGTGTCCCATATCTCTTTCGCCGTTTCGCAGTCTTGTATATCGTCAAGTCAATTATCATCTACAGTTGTAAGTAGAATTCCCATCGCCCTTTCATTTGCTGTGGGTGTGTTTCCCATGCCAGGATCGATAGCGCACCAACATTGCTTACTTATAAGAATTCTCTTAATTCTTTGTGACCACTGACGGGAATTACTTTCATTTAACAGTTCGACTTTTCGCTCGTCCGCCATGTTTGTACCAGTGGCGTAGCTATCGTAGGGCTAGGCGGGGCAGTACCCCGGGGCCCCCGAGATCAAGGGGCCCCTCGGCCTCCGTGCGCAAAGTTCGGAAAAAGTTACAATAGCGCGTCGTTTTTTTATTATTTTTATTTATTTATTACCTTCCCACCCTACCGTCCATCAATTCCCCCTCCCGTCAAACTAAGCTGCCAACAGTAGCCGCACTGGGCCACAGGGTGACGGAACATTGCTTTTAGTGTGGCCTGCTGACAGGCCAAGCCGACAGTCGCTGAGTACAACTTGTAAGTTCAGTATCATAAACTGAAGACGGTAACCTTTAATTGTTATATTAAATAACTAGAAATGAAGTGGGTTTGGTACGATACGATGAAAATTTGTGTACTACTAATTTAACTTTTATGTATTCTCTTAGAAGTCATTTTTTTTTCAAAGAATCGTGTTAGTGTTAAGTCGTGACATTTTTCATCCTGTTCACTGAATTGGTGTGTGATGTAACAATGGGTTGTGAACCTATTGGTATCGACAGACATGGTATGACAACATAAGTGGTTATGGACTATTTTCGTAATACTGTATAGAAAATAAATCTGCAGAAGAAAGAAGGCAGGAAGACCATTCGATGTTAGTTTTTGCGATAATGAACACAGTATTCACAATACAGTCACATCGTTATCTGATATGCATGTCTACGAAGACGAAAACTGAAAATGATTTCTGTATTTACTGCAACAGGAAAAACAGGTTAAAATGGTCGCAAAAGCCGCCCAGTAGTTCTGAAACGTGAAATTGAAATTAATGGCTGTTAATTTCTTTACTGTATGTTAAAAAATTACTTTTCTCCTTTCAGAGATTAAAATGGTCCTAAATTAACACCAGATGAAACATAAAAGAAGAAATACTACTAAAATAATACAAAATTATTACTTTACCTTTGTACCTGGAATTGGAAAAATATAATAAAGATTTTTTTTAAATGTCTGGCGGGGGGGGGGGGGGCTGCAGGCCGGCAACCACCTCCCCCCTATCGGAAACGCCACTGAGCATACCCCAAGATTTTCAAAAGTTGACGCCTGTGGTATAGTTTTAGTTTAGACAGGGCCCCAACGTCATTTTTGCCCCAGGGCCCTCGGTGTAGTAGCTACGCCGCTGGTTTGTACTGAACTATATCCTTCAGTAAGAAAACACTTTCCGTTCCTATATTTTTCTGCTGATGTTTAGGAGTTACGTCGCTTCTGTCACTGTCGCACTAATTTCGTAATATCGTTTACCAATCCTCTTCGCAATCAGCAAAACGGACAGATTATCGGTGTTTGGACGATTTTCCAGCCTGTCTTCATTTAGATGAAACCTTCACTCCTTTTCTGTGTTGATAGGCGATCCTGGGCCCATAACCTGTCAATATTCTTCTGAGGACATCAGGGAGCACACACAAATAGCACAGTCACAGTTGAAAATAAGCGTTATTTTAGCATAACATACACACTGGGACAGATTACCGCCATATTTTACAACTCTCTACCACAAGCAAAATAACAACATCAAAGATCACACAAGAAAGATATTTTACAGTTCTGAACAGTGAAGATTGTCTCAGCATTCATGGGTGGCCCCAATGAATGCTAATTCTGATTTCGTAAGAATGTACAAGCCACAAGGCAGTATATTGTCCGAGTGGCCCCAACTAGATAAACATGAATTTTGTTTGATTTTATCTAATGATTGTCAAATACAACTACTTCAACAGTATGGAAACGATGTCATTTTGCCGATGGTACCCATGGGACTAATGGATACAATTTCCAATTGTACACTATATTGATTTTAGACAAGTTGCGAGAGGTACTTTTATGGTGTCAAGCAGGGGAGATACGGTTGTAATACAAGTTTCTTTTAGTGTGACACTAAATTCTTTAAGGGACGGGAAAATAAAGCCAAAGTGGTTTATGCCTGACATGGACGACTGTTTTTTCAGTGCATGGGTTGCGGTGTTTGACCTCGGACCTAGGCAATTATACTGTTCCTGGCACGTGAACATAGCATGGAGGAACAATATAAATAAAGTAAAAGGTGAAGAATATCAATATGCAACATACAAGAGAATTAAAACGTTGCTATATGAGAGAGACATTGATACTTTTGAAACTATGAAGCACAACCTAAGGTAAATTTTACGCTCAATGAGAGAGACCAAAAAGTTTGCAGAGTATTTTGAAAAGTTTTTCAGCCAGCCAGATAAGTGGGATTACTGCTACCGTTTACATGCTGGTATTAACACTAATATGGCACTGGAAAGTCTCCATAGAACACTAATGCATAATTACTTGCATGGGAAAAAATATAAAACGTCTAGATAAAGGCATCCATGCCCTAATGAGGTTTCTGTATTATAAGATGCATGATCGCCTCATTGCTATCCATAGAGGGGAAAATTTAACATAAACTGTCTGTTCTGAGGTTACGCCACTAGCAGTCATTGAAGTTATCGGAAACACAGGTATCAGCTGTTTCCCAACTTTTGTGGAACGTGACGTCAAGTGCCAACACAGAATTGTATTCAGTAGCGAAAAATATGGACGTGTGCAAGTGTAATTTGCGGTGCCAGGACTGCGAGTTTTGCATACATGGTTTCACTTGCACTTGTGCTGATTCAATTGTCTTGTGGAACATGTGTAAACATATCCATTTAGTATGCAAAGTAATGAAACACAGGTTCTGTAACAAACAGTGGACAAACAGCAACCTCATGTGCCAGAGAAACAGCAGTTCCATGCGCTGAAGCAAAAGCACTTGTACAGCAGTTATGTGCTCCAGCACTGATTAAAAAGACTGACAGTGATTTGGAGAAACGGAAAGCTGCTTTACTTGCAGAATTTTCAGAAACACTGATGAGCATCAAATCAGATGCAGCATTTGAGGCCCTGCAAAGGCACATAGCGCCCATTAAATTTATTGTTAGTGCTGCAGAGGAGGCAGACAGTGTGTATTTTTCCTCAGTGTCAGGTATTAGGAAAGAACCTGCAAACAAAAAAATCAGCACTCAAAGGAAGTTTCAGTCAACTAAGATGGCACCTGTATCAAAGAAACGTAAGTTATGCAACCCTTCACGCACTGAATGCGATGCAATCACAATTTCAATGGTGACAAGACTGTCAGAAGACTATATTTTAAGTCATCAGTGACATTGCCATGGTGTGTTGACCCTTGGACACCTTATATTTTAAAGGTATTTGTATGGAGGGGGCCTATGTGACTGTATTTAACTTATTATTTATATGTAGGCCTACCTTCCATTTCAGGTTTTCCTAACATGTTTTCTTAAAATTGCCTTACTCACCAATGTTTGTAATTTTTTCCACTTATGTAAAAATTGGTATTACATTATTTCTCTGCAGTGTGGAAATACTGTCCTGTTTTCAGTTATTAAATGTTCAAATGTTTGTATAGCTTATGGGACTTAGCTACAGGGTCATCAGTCTCTAAACTTACAAACTACTTACAAACTATCTAATACCAAGGACGGCACAAATATACATGCCCGAGGGGGATTCGAATCTCCGATCGTAGTGGCCGAACAGACTATGAGTGGAGTGCCTCAGTCCCCTCGGCCACCATGGCTAGCTTCAGTTATTAGCCTTTTAATCCAGAACTACAGTATTAAACTTTTTTGATCTAGCATGGACTGACTTATCATTTAATTAGGTTATTTCAGTTGCCTGTAGAGATTAGGCTACTTTGGATATATTAGTTAACTTTTCTTGCAAATCATTCATATAAATTGTGGCGTTCCTAATAATTCATCTTGATAGATATTATATTTCATTTTTGTGCCTTATTGCAATAATAAAAAATTGTCCCTCTTTGTGTTTTATCTATTTGTATTAATTGTGGTAATAATGGTTCTTCTTGTTTGTTATTTTTGTATTATGTAATTACTAAGTTTGTGCAACACAATATCTCAGTCAGTTGTTGGTACTGTGCATTTGAAAATTTCAGTATAAAGAAATTTGCCTATTTTGTGTCACTGTTAGTATTTTATTTAGTAAGGCAAAAATAGCTGACTGGGTTGACCTGACACTTTAGAGCCCATGATATGAATCACTTCCTTCTTTATTTATGAAGGCTGTTAGTCTGATATAAAAATTTCTGAAGAATTTTGCCAAATCATAACAAAACTGATACAGGTCCATTGTTTGCAGTTCATACATGACACCTTTCTTGTGTAGTGGTGAAATATTTTTTTGTTTAATATACCACCCAAGAAGAAGGATTGTAATTAACTGTTAATGCTTCTACAATAAATACTACTACTTGTATGTTATTGGCATCCACCGATATTTATTGAGTATTCCGATTGTAGTCTTAGACTATTTGTTGCAACAGAATTTTGTATCTTGATGTGGTTTAGTTTTTGGTAGTGAAGTGAGGTAAGAAGGGGATGTTATTTCTGAAAGTTTTTGAGTATATATTTATAATGTAATTGTCACATCTACTAGGCACTAAGTAGAGTGGGCAGTCAGTTAATGTATTGCAATCTTAATGAAGATTTTTATAGTTTAATGATATTGCACTTGTTTCTTTTTTGGTGATTTTTATAAATTGCTTTTGATATCAATTGTCCAAGTATTTGTTTCTCTTGTTTAACATACAAATAGTATTTTGCAGCTAGGATTGCATATTGTAATTTTCTTTCCACATTAAGCTATCTGTGATTTTCAGAATTTGTGGAAATAATTTTACAGTACAAATTGCAGAACCATAACAAGACATGCGACATGTCTTACAAAGGTGCCACATAGACTCGTGAATTGCACAAAACAAAGTGAATACAACTTCTGAAGCACTAAAATATGCCCAGGTGTTGAGGAATGTTTATAGACTAGTTACTGTCACATCTCACCAGGTCATCTGAAGATGACAGCTAGATTGTAAAAACTGGTCAGATGTGGAAATAAAAATATTATTATACACAATCTTGCCTGCGCAATATTATTAGAAAAGCAGATTATTCCAACAACATGTGAAATTTATCAATTGATATTGTTTAAAATACTCTGTAAAAACAAGATCTGTTTTTTTTTTGCAGATCTGGTTTTATTAAACCTTGTTACATTAAAATGGTTTTAACTGCAACTGTTTGGCTGACATTTTCCTGCAAAAATACAAGTTACTATTGCTGAGGAGACCCATGATTAAAATTTTGTTATATGCTTTCCTTGGGCCAACTCCATATGAAGATACTACCTGTCAGATTTGGACAAGTGATGTGACTGCTAGAAATTAAAACTAGTTGTCTGTTGTTATTGATGGTCAGGTGATAGTTACCTGAGCATTTTTTAATCAAAAACATTTATTGTGCTGACACTGTAGTGTCAATTTATTTTTATATTTCCATGTTGATTTGAGATTTAACAAAGACATGATATCTCAAGGTGACTGCATTCACGTGTCTTGTCCAAAGCAGATGGGTGGTATCCTCATCTGCAGTATTTCCATTTCTCTATAATATTCAATTTCTTTTTATTCCTGCTGTCATCAGTTGGATTGCAAACATAGTTTACAATGTTTGTGTAGTCATTTATTTATCAAATTTGTCTTTGGCATTGTTTATATTTTAAATGTAAACTCCTCCAAAGGGAACAAAAGTAATCTGATTTCATCACCAAGCTTTGTGATATTACCTCTAGTTTTTGGAGGGTTTGTGTGTTTTGGAATAATTGTTAGAATTTTTGCATTGTGGTCGGACAAGTGTAAACAATTTGTGTTTTGTAGTTTAAGATTCTGTATTTTCAAATACTTGATGAGTAATTGGAGTGAGGTGAATTACTTTAATATTAAAGTAATTCAACATTAAATTCAGTTCATTTTTCAGAAATGAACAATTGTCCATTTTTAAAAAGAATTTTTTTCTATTTTAATTTCTTTAGAATTCGAACATTTGATTGTAATGAAACTTATTGCCATATGGTGACATATATACACAAAGATGATCAGAGAATCTTTCTTTCCTCCACTGCCCACTCACAAATCTCAACTGGCCTGGGGGGAGGGGTATTTTAATTCAACCAGTGCCCAATAAAACATGAAACACCGCTAAAATTGTTTGGAAAAATTTCCATTTCATTGGCTTGTTGAAGATGTACTGAACATTTGAATGGGGCAATAAACTGTGGGAAGTTCATTACTTGATCTAAATGTTAATTATCATGCTGATTTCTGTTAGTAGTATCTTTGTCAATTCTTTCAGGTGTTTGGTGTTTAATTAGGTCACCCAGCTGCTGAATAGACACATGTTAATGTTTTGAAGAATATTAATAAAGTGAAAAACTCTGACCTGAGATGTGTGAAAAATACAATAAAATGCTGGCCAGTACTTACCTCAGCCCTCCAACGCTGATAGAAAAAAGGTTACCCTTCACTCCATATTTAAATCCATCCTTCCTGATGAAGGAATTATACTTCAAAAGCTAGAAGTATGTTTTCCAACGTTTTTCTGTGCATATGTGAGTAGTACTTTTCTATGACTCAGTATCATCTGACACAGCAATTAGTACAAATGTGAAAGCGTTCTGCAATTTTTTTCAGTTCTATTAAAACCCTTCATGGAGAGCATTTGCTTAATAAAACTGAATATCATAGTCTGATTCAAGAGTGTTTCTGCTCAACCTGCCCTGACCTGTCCCCATTACATCTTTCAGTTTTTGTACTGCACTTCCTGACATACAACTTTGTTTCACTTACATAATTTACATACTTTAACTTTCAGCACATTACTTTTATCTTAACAATAATTTTGTTATACTTTTGCTGATTTGTTTGCATGTCAAGTGTGAATATGTAGTAGTTTTTTACCAAATATATTGTTAAGTGATATGAACTGAAAATTTTCCTTAACCTTTAATGTATAGAATTTTGTAAAAAATAAACAGTGATTATTCTTGAAAGATATTTGCTTTTATTAGAAGAGTATTTGTGAACCTTTGTTTCTCCTCAGAGTAAGACTGATTTAGGATTAATTTTAGTACGCCTGTGTGTATTTTGTCATAAAAATTACCAAGTTTCAAGATGATTAATGTTGATACAGTGTATTACAAATTAGTCATAAAGCACCAGTGTTTGCAATCCAACATATTTATGTAACAGCAAATTGGTCAACTTGGCTGGTTGAAAGATGTTACCATAATCTGGGGTTACATTGGTCCGCTGAGTGTAACTTTGGCCCACTGGTCAAAGAAAGTTTTAATTTTCCTATGTAAATTTTGACTTTAGTTTGAAATAACCATGACAGGATACATTCACAATGTCCAAAGAATGAGCTACAGGGATGTAAGTTCTAGCCAGTTACTACAGTTTTGTACCTGTTGTGACTGATGAGGGTGCGAGAATGAATTGTATTGAATAGAAAGCTCTACTATAAATGCCAATAATTAAAATATAAACTATAGTTTTTCCTTGAGATGATTGGTAAAATTATCTGTCCACCACGACTAACAAAACATGGCTAACTTTTCAAGTACCAGAGCTTCAGTTATCTGTGCAATTAGGCTGACATGCATACTTTCCAGTAACCTCAACACATATTCTCTTTGCAAATTGTTGTAATAGTGTAATATGAATCTGAAACAAAAATAATCAGTTGTTGATACATTGGTCACCAATATACTGCAAGCATCGTTTTCTGATTAAAGTTAAATATTTTCTCCTGCAGGGTTCAAAATTAAAATTTTACTTATTCTTCACACTCATGTACATATTTTCATTCATTTTACTTTGTCTAAATATTTTATCACCCTTTTATTAAGAATCATCTGTTTGGAAGCCAATTATTACTGCACTTCACGCACCAGTTGTCAATAATAAAATAATTAAGAAATTACTCAATGAGTCAATGTAACAACTGAGTGTGGGTACCACTGATGCACTATTTATTTACAGTACCACAGCAACATATTTGATGAAACAAAGTAAATTAAGTATTAAGAGCTATCTTTCAAGTTTTTAAAATCAGATGATAGTGAAAAAATTCACAATACAAAACATGACATTTTGATGATTCAGTTATGGTACTATATTCTTCATATTTGTAACCTGTTTTATTATTTTAAATCTTCTGTTACCATGTTTGTATGCTCTTGGCTCAAGAGCAGCATGTTAGCTGCTGCCAACCTGCCCCTTCTGTGGGGTTTTAAAATTAAAAAGCAAATGTGCCATATTTGGTGGATTTTGTATTAATACTCCAATATTATGAAAGTGGGCAGATTAAATGCAACAGAGCTTGAAAGACATTTGCAAAACATGTATTTAAGTATGGAGAAATTAAGCCTATATGTATAAAACTTTTACCGAAGCAAGTCATTATGTAATTGGTACCAATAACTACATGATACAAAATATTAGGATATAGAATGTCTTTCACAAGAAAGAGATGAATTGTATTTTCATTATTTTGGAGGAGCCACTCATTATGCATTTCACACTTATTCATAATACCTTTCAGCTCACACAGAGACTTGAACGACAGTTTCCAAATAATGTCTGAAAGGCAACACTTTCACTTATAGCAGTTCTAAACTGAGTTGTTCAAACGTTTGCTGCTATCTTCAACATCTTCCCTCCTGGATGTTGACGTAGAGAGATGAGTAGGGCAATCAGGCATCTGAGTGAGAAACCGAGCGAGGTGGCGCAGTGGTAAGACACTGGACTCGCATTCGGAAGTATGGTGGTTCAAATCCACCTCCGGCCATCCAGATTTAGGCTTTCCGTGATTCCCCTAAATCGCTCCAGGCAAATGCCGGGATGGTTCCTTCCAAAGCTCATGGCCAATTTCCTCCCCCATCCTTCCCCGAAAACCCAAGCGTAAGCTCTGTCTCTAATGACCATGCTGTCGACGGGACGTTAGACCCTAAGATTCCTTCTGCCTTCCTTCCTGAGTGAGAAATGCATCTGAAAAATCACGAACATTACGAAGATTATCGACAGTGGGTGATTAACTGAAATGATGTTATTTTGTACAGCAGCAATGTTTTCGGTAATGAGATGCAAGGGAAGGTACTTCAAACAATGATTGCATTTACGAATCTAGCATTAGCTTCCACACAATTTTAAGATAAGGTAATAACCTTTCTTTAGATGAGTACGGTCTAGGGAGGGCAGTATAAGTTTCTCAAGTTTTGCTGCCAGTGACTGACCGAATCCTTTCAATATTGTGTGACTGAACATGTAGTTTACATCTGTAAACAAACCAAAAGGTTAGAATTCGTAACCATACATGATTTGGAATACCAATCCACTTTTTGATAGTTTAATATACGTTTCTGTACGCTTTGTAAGTCAATATTTTCTTTAGTTACACGAACACAGTTAAAGGAAGAATGAAATTTTTTGCATACTTACTACAAACTTGTTGGAACAAAATTCTCTGTGCATCCAACATGTCCAATTTTCACGTAAAATTTTGTCAGTTGGGAGACTAAATACACTAACTTCAGGCCCTGATGTATAATTGCATTTACAGGCCGGAACATAACACTTTCTAGGCGTTATGTATAGAAATATCAGAAAGCATAATGAACGGAAAAGGTTTCATACGTGTAGGCACAATTTCTCCAGACTTAATTACGACGTACCTTACCTTAAAACACGTGTTATGCAACTGTATTTCAAGCGCCGTTACATTTAATCTGGCCACTTTCGTAATATTGGAGTATAAATACAAAATCCGCCAAATACGGCACATTAGCTTCCCATCGCCTGAATTGGAGGCTACGCAACGCGATGTTTATTTGTTGCAGACCACGTGATTATGTCGTCAGCCAATGGTAACCAAACATTACCGCCGCGGCAACATACATGAACAGCACAGTACACACATGGACCATAGAGACAACTATCGGTCTCCGTAGAGCGCACTTGTCTCACACCGTGTCATGGCTTGTTGGGAGAGTCTCGTGACAGTACCTCACACGGCTGCGATGACGTTTCGGACCGGAAATCAGTGTCACGTGATCATATAACCCTGTGGCGACAAGTATTCAACCACAGACATACATTATTAGACTGCCAAACGTGACTCTGGGACTGAAGCCTTGCCTCACTTCATGTCAGAATGTTTCTGTACGGTATTACTATGTTCATCTGACACGAAATGACGTTGTAAGCTTTACGAGTTCGTTTGAATATGATTTGCATTTAAGCTAATACTTCTGCAAGAGTTGAATTTAATATACAGGCCTACATTGTAGAATCGTGTTTCGAGAAGAATGTGTTACGTACGGTTAAATTTTACTTCGCGACCTGGTGGCTTCATGTGATTATGTTGTCAATCGTGTGACATTGGCATTTGCCAATCACATGACAACGCTAATTTTTATTCAAGAAATCTTCGTTTTACAAGGGCAATTACTTTTAGAGAGTGAACGAGGGAACATACAAGAACCTGTCAACCATAGAGTAGGAACAGCGTTATTTATTTACTTCTTCATCTGTACAAAACGCTAATCAAGTCACACTGTGGTGATTTCTAAGGGCTTTCTACCGTTTTGTTGATGTTGTCAACATATTCATACAAGGCTGTCGGGAAGTAAGTAAAATTTTATCGTAACGTATCGGTACATTTAAAGCAGACTATAGTTATCGGAAAAAACACTAAGAAGAATAACGATTGTGTTATCCACGACAAATAGCACATTTATAACGGTCATACTATTAACAGAAAAGGCGAAATTTATCGAATCTGATAACAAATCAGGCCTAATAAAAACAGAAAACTCGACGCGATTTATTAGTGTATGTGTCAAATATTTCGTAAGGACTCTCAAAATAATAAGGATACAGGTTATCCACGATAAATAACATTTTTCTAATGACCACCCTACTGAAATAAAATCTGAAGTTGAATTAAATTGGTAACAGATTAATAATAACAGCAAATCATTGCAACTCATTACTGTATGTGTCGAAGCTTACTGCAGCTGAAAATTTTAGTCATATGCAACACACAAATTTCCCATATTTCAAAACTCTAAAGACAGCGTAGTTACGTCAGTTCATATATTTACGACTGTTTTCTGCAATAACACACACGGCTGCTTACTAGTTTATAGTATAGAAATATGGCGGCGAAACTTCAGTGACACCAATGATGCTGTATTTGGCATTGCCAGTCTAGTAATGTATGTCTGTGTATTCAACGGACGCGATCAGCTGATTGCAGTGTACGCAAGAAGTTCGTGCGCCTGCCGCTTGGAGCGCTGCCTTGCGCGCTTATTCCTTGTCGCGGAAGTAACACTCTATGAAATAATTTAATTTCTGTCGTTTAATGTATCTTTGTTCCTTCCTCGTCGAAGATTTAAGTTTTGCATTTAAGTTATGATTGAAATAAAGGTTTTATCGCTACATCTACGACATTGTTCTTCTGTAAATGGAGAGCAGATGTGTAGCCGCTTCTTAGTATCATATTAAAATAAAATTAAAAATAACGGCTTGCACTTAATACACTTTAATCACGTCAATTATAGAACAAAGAATAGAAGACAATAAACAACAGAAATTATATCATCAAAGAGCAATTATAGTTTAGCATTAATGATCATCTTTGCCGTCTTCGTCTGCACTGTACGTCATTCAGCTTCATATTAATATTGTTGTTCCCACACAGCCCCCTTCCGGTAGAGCGGAGCTCCTGGTATTTGTGGAAACTTGTAATGAATTTGCCGTCCTGTTCTTGTATACCGCACTGTTTGATTTCTTTCACTATGCGTGTCATGTTCTGATTGCTGTTTTCTATTTGTTCCTTTGAGCATCTTCTGGCGATGTTGTCCAACTAAAGGTTGTTGATTGCCTTGTGTGTCTTCTGTTGACATTTCTTCTTTTAAAAGGTGGGCAGGTTTCACTCTGTCAATGGACACCATAACTTGTTTATTTTGTATTTGCAGTTTTATTGTACCGGTATGCTGATTGTGCTGTAGTACCTTGTATGGTCCTGTATATGGTGGCTGTAATGGTTCTCTCACTGCATCAGTTCTTAACATCACATGTGAACATTCGTTCAAATCACGGTGTATGAATGTATTGTCATTTCTATGTTTAATCGGTGACTGGGGCCTTAGTTCTGCTAATTGAGCTCTTAGTCTTTTTAAGAAGTAGGGTAGGTCAGTCCGCTCTTTTCGTTCTTCAAAAAATTCACTAGGGAGTCGCAATGTTTCCCCGTATACCAGTTCAGCAGTAGACGCCCCTAAGTCTGGCTTAAAAGCTGTGCGAAGGCCCAATAATACTAGCGGCAAGGCTGTTGACCAACTTTCTTTGTGGCACATCAAGGCACTTTTCAAAGTCCGGTGCCATCTTTCCACCATTCCATTACTTTCCGGGTGGTAGCTAGTTGTACGATGACGCCGGAACCCACAAATGTTTGCCAGTTCAAGGAACAATTCTGATTCAAATTGTCTGCCTTGATCAGTGGTGACACGTACCGGGCACCCGAATCGTGCTATCCATGATGACAAAAAATTTCGACTAACTGTTTCTGCCGAAATATCTTGTAGTGGAATTGCCTCTGCCCACCTTGTAAATCGATCAATTACTGTAAGGAGATAACGATACCCTTCAGACATGGGTAGCGGACCAACTAAATCGATGTGTACATGTTCAAAACGACCAGATGGTTCTTCAAAATGTCCCAAGGGTTTCTTTGTATGACGTCCAACCTTACAACGCTGACAAGCAAGGCACGTCTGTGTCCACTTTCTACAATCTCTTTTGATTTGTGGCCAAACGAAACGATCAGTCAGCAATTTGATACCTGCCTTTTGTCCTGGATGAGCCAGATTATGTATACTGTCAAAAACTTCTTTCCTCAAACTCTCAGGTATAAAAGGCCGAGGTTTACCTTGAGAAACGTCACACCAAATTGTAATTTGTTCACCTTCAGGTTGTACTTCTTCCAGTTTCAAACCTGTGGAGGGGTTTTGCCGAAAAGTATGAAGTTGTGCATCTTGCATTTGTTCTCTTGCTAATCTGTGATAATCTACCGTAGTTGTTATCATGGTGATTCGTGAAAAATAGTCAGCGACAACATTTGCTGCTCCTTTAATATGACATATGTTGGTCGTGAACTGACTTATGTACTCCAGCTGACGAAATTGTCTAGGGGACAAAGCATCTGTATGTTTAGAGAAAGCAAACGTGAGTGGTTTATGATCTGTGAACACAGTAAACGGTCTGGCTTCTATGTACGATCGGAAATGTTTTATTGATTCGTATAGTGCCAACAATTCACGATCGTATGCGCTCCAGTTTCTTTGAGCCTTTGTAAGTTTCTTTGAAAAAAAACCTAATGGTTGTAAATTTCCGTTTACTTGCTGCTGCAGTGCCCCTCCGATCGCTTCTTGACTCGCGTCTACTACTAGAGATAGTTTTGCATTTCTCACAGGGTGGGCCAACAGTATAGCTTGCTTGAGATTTGCTTTAATTTGTTCGAACGCTCGTTCCATTTCCGTCGTCCACTGTAGTCTCCTGTTGTTGTTACTCTTTGGACCTGCTAATAATTCAGTGAGCGGTGCTTGTAACGCAGCCATCCCTGGTAAATGACGACGGTAAAAATTTATTACACCGAGGAACTTGCGTAATTGCCGCAAATCGTTTGGTAGGGGCATCTTTTGTATTTGGTCAACTTTCTCTTCTCCTCCATCTCGTACGCGTGTGTCCTTCGCCGCTATCTTCCAGTTTTCAAATTGTTTTTGTAGTCCATCTAATTGTTCCTTTAACTGCAGGAAATGAGATTTTGTCTCCGGTTTACGTTCTTTGGTGATTGCTGCTGCTTCAAAGTGATCCGTCATTGATATTGCTTCCATCGACGCAAATGTATCCGTTGTCTTGATTGTTGAGAAAACTCTGTCGGCTAATCGAAGAATGTGGATAATATCTTGACTGTCGTCTGCCGCTACAGCTGCTCTGACTGCCGAGGGAAGCTGTGACGCCCAAATGTAACGAAGCGTAACATTTGATAGGTCTTCCTCTGTTACTACACTTCTTAACTGTCGCCAGAATTCTGACGGAGATCTATCGCCTCGACGTTCGTTTCTCAGAACCTGATGTATCCGTTGATCTAGAGGTTTGCTGAGTCTGTCTATTAACAACTGCTTAAGGTGAGTATATTGTTGCGTCGACGGAGGGCTTTTAATTGCGTCTTCAACTATTGTCGCAGCTCTGTAGTCCAAACCATTAACTGCTATTGCAAACTTCTCGTTATCGTCCGTAATCCCATTATGAACAAACGCTAGCTCTAACATGGAAAACCATAACTCCGGTTTGTCTGGAAGGAACTTCGGAGTGCGTACTTTCATGTGTGTTCTGGACCAATTCTTTTTATCTTCTCCGCTATCTGCGCAATCTGCCGCGCGTCTCTCGGAAATTCGTTGGGGCGAATTACTCTGTTGTCGTCTCATCTCGTTACGCAAATCTTGCATTTGATTTCTTAACGTGTCTTGTAGCTGTGTTAAATCCAACACCTGGTTGCTACGTTCCACTCTACGTTGCGGCGAATTTACATCCTCCCGCGTATTTTCTTCAGTCTCTGGGGTCACCACATTGTAGCCGCTTCTTAGTATCATATTAAAATAAAATTAAAAATAACGGCTTGCACTTAATACACTTTAATCACGTCAATTATAGAACAAAGAATAGAAGACAATAAACAACAGAAATTATATCATCAAAGAGCAATTATAGTTTAGCATTAATGATCATCTTTGCCGTCTTCGTCTGCACTGTACGTCATTCAGCTTCATATTAATATTGTTGTTCCCACAGATGTATTAATTATAAGAAGCAGTTATAAGACTCCGCGTAAGTTACGTAAAACAAGTCGCTGATTTCTTAACGCTAAAGAGTACCGCTCCAGTAACATACAGCTTCAGTGGTGACCCCAAACCTTCTTTGAGCACTAAAATGCCGAATGAAGACGCACTCAACATATCAAGATTAGCTGTACGACTTCCGCCGTTCTGGCCTAATAATCCCGCGCTGTGGTTCGCGCAAGTAGAGGCGAGCTTCTTATGTTCTGGAATAACTAAGGACTCTACAAAGTTTGCACTTGTGGTTAGTCAACTTGATCACAGATTTGCGGCAGAAGTTCAAGACGTTATTACAGGGCCGGATCTAGGACATTTGCCAAGGGGGGCAAGCTTAAATTTGCCGCCCCTTCTTTCACCTACCCCCTCTGTAAGAATCGTCTTTTTGTCGCTAATTTGGTTACATATTTCTAAATAAATGTCACAATCTCACAACATGAACTTATTTTATTGACTGAATTAAGATCAAAGGAAAACAGAAAAATTTTAATACATACAAAAACATTGCAAGATTACTCATCGTACAAAAAACAATTCAAAATTTCGCTTTTCGAAGTTTTTTTTGCTGCAGAACTGTTTTTGATATCATCACAGTTTAGAGAAGCAGCTTGTTTGTGCTCTATGGATATTATACTCAGATTTGTTAAGCAGTCGTGCTCCTCAAATGTATTTAATTAGTTTCAGCTTGCTGAAACTTCTTTCTCCAGACGAAACAGAAACTAGAATGGTAAGATATATTTTAACGCTGTAGTAAGGTTGGGATACCCCTCTACCAATTTATTTTTATAAATTAAACTTAATGTTGTTGATGCAGTGAAATCTTTGTCTACTGCCAGCGCATATTGTCCGAACTTTCAACTTCAAGTTCTTCCTCGCTAAGATCTTCTGACAGTTCCGCTGCTTTGGCTTTCAAGTCCTCCACTTCCATTTCTCGAATTTGCACACCACACAGAAAACAAATTTTCTCAAATGCGGTAAACCTGGTACTAAGCTCTGTCAATTATTCCTTATTTTTTCTGTGAATGTTGGATACTTTATCCTCACAAAGCTCATCGGCCATTTCCTTCTTTCTTCGAATCCTTTTTTCGGAGAATATCGTTGATACCTCATTACCTTCTGCTAGCAATTTGGCCTCAGAATAGCTGCAGAGGTACAAGAATCCCGGGAATTTTTGAGAGAGCCCAAAAGTCCTTGAATGTTTCGAACAGCTTTATCAATTGTAAAGTATTAACTTCGCAGAAACTGATTAACATGAGCAATCTATGTTAATATTTCATGGTACGACATAGGCCAGTTCATTCTTCTGAAGTATTCTTGACTGGACCCCTTTGTACTTTCCAGCCCTGTTTCCCCCTTTTTATAAGACTGCCCCCTGCAGTATTTAACGTTCAACCTATCTTGTTCCAATTTTTGCAGTATCTCTTGACTAAGGCCTTCTCCTGTTTTGTATGTAACTGTAAAAAAGTCAGTAAAACTTTCCACAACATCTGAGTCATTCGACTTGACATATCGAATTAGTTGTGTCATCTCCGCATTGTGGCTGATATCTGGAGTGCAGTCAAACATAAGTGAAAAGTATTTAGCAGCTAAAATATCTTTAGTTATATCTTGTTTTATTTTGTCAGCAATAAAGTCACGGAACTCAACTTGTATATTTTTGTGAAAATAGCTAATCTGGCCTTTCTTGTGGCGTTCAATACGCAGACGAAAAGGGTCACAATAGTATGATATGAGATCAATTGTATTTAAAAATTTGCTGCTATGTGGATCACCAAAATCACCATCTTCTTTTGTTCCTTTAAAAGGACTTCCTTGCATAGCTAGAAAAAGGACAGCATCAATAATACAGTGAGATTCCTCTTGTTTTATCTGGTCTTGCTGCCCAGTGTGATACTTATCAGGTGGGTTTGTCGGAGGACATCGAAAGAAGGGCAGCTTGTTTTGTATTGTCGTGATACAGGGGAGACCGTCACGGAAATGATACAGGATCTGGGATGGGAATCATTAGAACAAAGGTGTTTATCGCTGCGGCGTGGGCTACTTACGAAACTACTATCGTCAACATTCTCCTCCGAATGCGAAAATATATGGTTGCCTCCCACTTACGTAAGTAGAAAAGATCATCTGAATAAATACGTGAAATCAGAGCTCTAACAGAGCGATTCAGACGTTCTTTCTTCCCGCGCGCTATTCGAGAATGGAATGGGAGATAACTGGTATGAAAGTGGCCCGATGTACGCTCTGTCAGGCAGTTAAATGTGATTTACAGAGTATCCTGTGTAGATGTCTATCAATTCCACCACTACCGAGAGAGGACTCTAGGTCCTTAATGCTTTTGACTTTCAATAAGAAGTGTGCGCACCTGAAATACTTTTTTTATTTTTATAACGACTGGAATGTTATTAAAATTCACCTGTTCTACAAATATTACCTTGATATGAAATATGAATATTCATTTATCTGAAAAAGGAAATCTATGCAAATTAATAAACATTGTGCATTTACTTATGCAATAACGCAAATATCTCCCTCATTCTGGCTAACATCTAGTAGATTTTTAAACGTTGATTAGCTGAAGTATCTGTGGCAGGGCAACACTGAAGGCAGCAACCAGAAATTTTAGTTTTGTTAAATGATTTCGGTAATTCTTGCAGTCATTTTACTTTTAATAATTTTGTATCAGTTAATTTTACTAAATTATACCAGTAAAATACATTCTGTAGAAAAAAAAAAAAAAAAAAAAAAAAAAAAAAAAAAAAAAAAAAAAAAAAAAAAAACGGTCAAAATTTGCCGCCCTCTAAACTGCCCCCTTTGCGCCCCTCCAGATCCGGCCCTGCGTTACTACGACGCCGCCGCAAACGGACGCTTACTTGCAACTGAAGTCGCAACTCATACGCCGAGTATCTGCCGCGCAGGAACAGAGAATACGGCAGGTCCTGACATAGGCGACCGGAAACCTTCGCAATATTTACGCCACTTACGCAGTAAAGTTGATGCGCACACTGTTCCAGAATCGTTCCTACGCACATTATGGAGCAGCAGGATGCCAGCACAAGTTGAACCAATAGTCGCATCTCAAGCAGAAATGACCTTAGACGACTTGGCGGCTCTTGCTGACCGCATACAGGACGCAATTGTACCCACTTCCTGTTCCGACTCGGCAATTACGTGCAACAGTGCCTCTACAGAGACGAACCCCGATTACGACAGGTTATCAAAGAAAGTGTCGGCGTTAGAAGAACAGCTAATCAATAGCTTGGCAAGCAGAACTGAGGCTTTGAGCAACCAACTTAGTGAACTGCTCGCAGATCGCAACGCTAAAAACAGATACGGACGACGATCGCGGAGCCGTTCCACACACAACGGTCCCCGTCACAACGATGTGCGAGCAACTAACATATGCTGGTATCATCACCGATTTGGAAACCGAGCTCACAAGTGCAACCCGCCATGCGAGTACGGTAATAGCAAGCATCGAGCAGAAGTCGGTGCGCCGGCCCCGGTGGCCGAGGGGACTGAGGCGCTCCAGTCACGGTCTGCACGGCCACTACGGTCGGGGGTTCGAATCCCCCCTCGGGCATGGATATTTGTGCCATCCTTAGAATTAGTTAGTTCATAAGTAGTTTGTAAGTTTAGGGACTGGTGACCCCGTAGTTAAGTCCCATAAGCTATACACACATTTGAAACATTTAGAAGTCGGTGCGCCTACTGGTGTCTCTGCCCGCTTGTTTTTGACAGATCGCAAGTCAGGTCATAAATTTTTAATCGATACAGGCTCTGACTTAAGTATTCTGCCACGGGATAAAACTTACAAGTACCGCCCGACCACTACCTTCCGACTGACGGCGGCCAACAATTCCGTGATCCAAACATACGGCACAAAACACATGGAACTAGACCTTGGGCTACGCCGTGCAATAGTGTGGAATTTTGTCATGGCTGATGTTGCAGAACCAATAATCGGAGTGGATCTTCTGGCCCATTACCATCTGTTGCCGGACGCCGCCAACACCTGCTTACGGGATGCAGTCACCGGGCTATCTGCCACCGGATCCCGACGTCACGCGGCCGGCTGTGGCGTCAAGCTTATCCAAACAGCAGACGGAGAGTTCACCGGGCTACTCAACCAGTTTCCAGCACTCACAAGGCCTCCAGGTGCCCCACAGCAGGTATGTCATGATACTATTCATTACATCAATACTACAGCAGGCCCCCCAGTTTCGTGTAAACCTCGACGATTGGCCCCTGACAAGTATGCCGTAGCAAAGGCTCAGTTTGACTCTATGCTGGCTGAAGGTGTCATACGTCCGTCCACTAGTGCCTGTTCGTCAGCTCTGCACTTAGTACCCAAGAAAAATGGTGCATGGAGGCCATGTGGAGACTATCGTGCTTTAAATGCCAGAACCATTCCGGACCGATATCCAGAGCCACACTTGAAGGATTACAATCGTACCTTAAGTGGAAACGAGTGTTTAGTATACTTGACTGCGCAAAAGCTTATACACAGATTCCCATGGCCGAGAAGGACATTCCGAAAACTGCAATAATTACGCCTTTCGGATTATTTGAAAGTTTATTCATGACCTTTGGTCTGCGAAATGCGGCACAGACATGGCAACGCTTCATAGATTCGGTGTTACGAGGCTTACCACAGTGTTTTGCTTATCTAGACGATATCCTTGTTTTTTCGGAAACACTTGAAACACATCAGCAACACCTTACTCAGATCTTTGAACGCCTCACTGCTCATGGTATCGTTCTGAATGTGGAAAAGTGTGTGTTCGGTCAACCGGAGGTAACCTTCTTGGGACATAAAATTTCGTCAGAGGGATCACGCCCACTACCTGAGAAGGTACAGGCGGTATTAGACATTCCACGTCCGATTACAGCAAAAGAACTACGCCGATTTCTCGGTATGCTGAATTTCTACAGATTCCACCTCCCACATGCAGCTGAAATACAAGAACCACTCACAGCTGCACTAACCGGTTCCAAGACAAAAGACAAGGCGTTGTTGCACTGGTCACGACCGATGATAGACGCTTTCGAGACTGCCAAAAAGGCACTTGCTGACGCTACACTTCTGGCACACCCTGCAAAAGACGCACGCCTGGCTCTGGTAGTAGACGCTAGCCAGACTGCAATCGGCGCGGCACTTCAGCAATATGTAAACGAAACGTGGCAACCTCTCGCATTCTTTTCGCGCAAACTAACGCCGACGCAACAAAAGTGGAGTGCGTACGATCGCGAATTGTTGGCTATCTACACAGCTGTTAAATACTTCCGCACGCAACTCGAAGCGAGGATGTTTACAATATTTACTGACCACAAGCCTCTCATGTATGCTTTGCGTCAGAACAATGACAAGTGCTCGCCAAAACAATTTCGTCACATTGAGTACGTAACACAACTTTCCACTGACATACAGCACGCCTCAGGACTGACTAACGTAGTGGCTGACTGCTTATCTCGGGTCGGTGCTGCCACAGAGACTGTTGGTTTTCGGCAGCTATGCGACGCGCAACAGACCGATCGAGAGCTGAATAACCTACTTAATAATACGGAGCCCGGCCTACAACTCAAACTTATTGATGTGCCGGGAGCGAACGCTAAGTTGTACTGCGACACTTCCACTGGGAAAACACGCCCATATGTGCCAGTAGGACTACGCAAAAGTGTCTTCCACGGACTCCACAACCTCTGCCACCCAGAGTCAGAGCTACAGTTTAAAAAAACTACACAACGATTCGCCCACGTTCATTTGGACGTCGTGGGACCCCTACCGCCGTCTGACGGGCATCGCTACTTATTAACGATTATTGATCGATTAACACGCTGGCCAGAGGCGATTCCGGTTGAAAATACCTCCGCAGAGACATTGGCGGTCGCTTTCATGTCACAGTGGGTCGCACGATTTGGTTGCCCATTACACATTAGAACGGACAGAGGGCGCCAATTTGAATCGGCAATCTTCACCCAGATGAGCAAGTTTTGCGGCGCAAACCACCATTTCACTACAAGTTACCATCCAGCGAGCAACGGGATGGTGGAGAGGTGGCATCGCTCGCTCAAAGCAGCACTAATGCGTTATGAGACTAAGTGGACTGCAGCTTTGCCCCTCTTTTTACTTGGTCTGCGAACGGTACATAAGCCAGACCTCGACGCATCGCTTACAGAATTAATATATGGCGAGACACTACACCTCCCAGGAGAACCTCACCGAGGGACAACTTGCACCCACCAGATGTTATAGCTCAACTCAGGGAGCACATCACGCAGATCAGACCTCAACCAGCATCGCGACACGGATTACGCCCCTCCTCCGTGCACAAAGAATTGTCAAATTGCTCACATGTCATGCTCCGTCGAGATGAAATTAAGCCAGCCCTTACACCTCCATATACTGCACCCCACCGTGTCCTTGCACACAACGGCAAAACTATGGACATTCTGCTTAATGGTGAAAAAAGTACCGTCTCAATTGACCGAGTGAAACCAGCGTTTCTATTTGAAGACTTGTGTGATACAACCCTGCTCGCACAAGCGCCGTTGCCTTCGCCTACACACACCCAGCAACCTCCTGCCTCGGCAGTGGCACAGCCGCCACGTCAAACGCGGTCGGGTCGGCTGTCCACTTTCCTGCAAGATTCCTCGGCAGCATCGAGTGTGGTGGACGCCGACGACGCTCCGCTACTCCGCGGGGGGCCGATGTGGCGACGAGTATTCAGCGGACGCGATCAGCTGATTGCAGTGTACGCAAGAAGTTCGTGCGCCTGCCGCTTGGGGCGCTGCCTTGCGCGCTTATTCCTTGTCGCGGAAGCAACACTCCATGAAATAATTTAATTTCTGTTGTTTAATGTATCTTTGTTCCTTCCTCGTCGAAGATTTAAGTTTTGCATTTGAGTTATGTTTGAAATAAAGGTTTTATCGCTACATCTACGGCATTGTTCTTCTGTAAATGGAGAGCAGATGTATTAATTATAAGAAGCTTTAGAATTTTGACATTTGGGAAATTTGTATTGTATGTAGTTATAATTTTTGCAGCTGGATTAAGCTTTTGACAGGTACTGTATTGTATTCATTATTGGTCCTGCTAATCGTGACATAGTACATCATTTGTACATACTGTATAGGACAAGTCAGTTTTATACTATAATTGCAATCTATATCTACTTTAATTATATACTGAAAGCAATATAGTTAACACAACCTATGTACAATGATTTCCAAATATAGTTTTTTTCAATAATTCTACCATTTTACACATTGATAACATTTGAGACTGGTATGATGAAAAGTATGAGTGGTATGATGAACGGTACTGGAAACTAATTTCTTCTAAAAACTCTGAAAGAGAGTAGAAGCAGTGGGGAAGCAAGTATTTTTTAAGTTTCATTTTTAATGTATTTATATTTTTTATGTTTTTCAAATATGATGGCATGTGGTTGTATAGCATAACACGAGTGTGGTGAAGCCCCTTTCACATATGCTTGTGCGTACTGTGTTTACATGCAAGTTGAGCTTCTGCCTAGTGTCGTAGGAGTGAAACTTACAGTTGTACTTGAAGACAGGTTCTTCTCTTAATATATATTTCCTTTAGTGAAGATTAGTGCTTCATAGATATATAAACAAGGAAGGGGAAGTATCTTAAGGCATTTAAATATTGGTCTGCAAGAGTCTCTGTACTTGGCATTTTTTATACATCTGACTACCTTTTTTGTGGCCGAAATGTTTTTATACTGCTTGGGATATTTCCCCACAAGATAATACCGTGCATCAGATGTGACTGAATACTGCTGCGGTGCATTGTGAGCACTGTTGCACAACTTGTATACTGTGCAAGGATTCTTACCGCATATGTTAACGAACTTAACTTCTTATTCAGGTTATTTAAGTACATTTTCCATTTCAGGTTTTCCTGAACATGGACGACTAAAAATTTTGTCTCCTTTACTGATGTGACATTTTTTCCAGTAATGTTAAAATTTGGTGTTGCGGGGTGAAGCTGTTGTGATGTATGGAGATTTACTGTCACTGTTTTATCTGTATTTATAATAAGTCTGTTAGTTCTGAACCATTGCTCTAAATTTTGAGTTAAATCAGTAGCTGCTTCGTGAAGGCTGTCTTTATTATCTGATCGAACTAGTATATTAGTGTCATCGACAAAAAGTGCTGTGGTCCCATTGGTTACACTTTTTGTTAGATCATTAACATACAAAATGAAAAGAATGTGACCAAGAACTGAATCTTGAGGAACTCGAAAACTGATAGTTTGTTCTTTACTATAGAAATTAGAAACTAGATGTGTTTTAGTGTCTTTGTGTTTAATTTGTGATCTGTTGACGATCATGGAGGTATGACTGGATCCACTTGTTCGGTAAGCCACGAATCCCATAATTATAAAGTTTCTGCAGTAAAATGTTTTGATCGATTACATCAAAAGCTTTACTAAGATCCAGAAATGTTCCAGAAACATGTTGCTTCTTAGCAACGGCAGTTAAAACTTAGTTTAAGAATGCAAAAACAGCTGACTGGGTTGATCTGCCAGTTCTGAATCCATGTTGTGAGTCACTTACTATTTTTTTCATTTTTTAGAAAGGCAGTGAGTCTTTTAGCCCTTTCGCAGCTACGGGCATACATGTATACCTGGCAGTTAGAAGGCCCAGACGGCTACGGGCACTCATACACGCCCAGCAAGTAGAGCGGCCTGAAGGCCTCACAACATTCATGTTCGCCCGGGACCCGGGCGCACAATGGAGCGGTTTCACCCGCGGCTCAGCATTCCTGGTGGCACTGCCATTAACAGGCCTTCTTTGATATGCCGGTAACCACTACAGTTTTCACTTCTGCGTCTTCCGCTCACGAGCTCTCCATTGGGCCCGTCCTGTATTTTTAGTTTGTCGAGAGAGCAGCATTTCACTTTACTGTCTTTGCAAAGTCGGAACATAGTTGATCAAACATGGAAATAATTGAAACCACGATGAATAGTAGTGACGATAGTGCTACTACAGACCTTTCTTTAAATGAATAGCTGGATGTGTATTGAACTAACGGTATTTATTGAACACCAAGAAGAACTTCCGGAGAAGATTCCTCTTCTTAAGAGGAAAAAGAAGATGATGTGCCAAGTGAGATTTTGACACGGAAATGATTGTATGACTGGTCAGATAATCGTACTGCGACGAATCACCATAATTTCGCGAACACTTTTAGTGGTTTAAAGGTAGATTTAGATGAATCAGCAACTTATTTAGATTTTTGTTTGTTTATTTATGTGTTTTTGTACTGTATCTCATTTTAATTTCTTCAACTATTTCTAGATATGAACAAGTATTATACAATTCTCACCGAAAAAATGACGACAGTGCTCACCAGATAAACAAGATGGAAACCTATAAACCCTCCAGGATTTTATTGCCTTTTTGGCTTGTTCCCTCCTTATGTCAAGGTCCAAACAGTTAGCAGTGAATGAATATTGGTCAAAAGATTCCTTGCTCCAAACCCCGTAACGTGATAAAACACAACGAGCTGCCCTTCTCTGAACCTTCTCAATGTCTTCCGTTAGTCCCACCTGGTGAGGGTCCACAAGGGGCAACAGTACTCCAGGAGAGGACGCACAAGTGTGGTGTAGGCAGTCTCTTTGCTGGAGCTGGTGCATCTTCGAAGCGTTCTGCCAATGAAACGTAACCTTTGGTTCGCCTTCCCCACAATATTTTCTATGTGTTCTCTCCAGTCAAAGTCGTTCGTAACTGTAACTCCTAGGTATGTGGTAGAATCTACGACCTTAAAGTTTGACTGATTTATCGCGTAATTGAAATTCAGCGGATTTCTTTTAGTGGTCATGTGTATTACTTCACACTTTTCTTTATTTAGTGTCAATTGACAATTTTCGCACCATGCAGAAATTTTATCTAAATCGCTTGCAGCTGCTTTTGATCCTCTGTTGACTTCACTAACCGATAAACGACAGCATCATCCGTGAACAGTCTAAGGGAGCTACTCAGATTGTTTCCTAAATCGTTTATAAACACGAGGAAGAGTAGGGGACCTATAACGGTTCCCTGTGGAACGCCAGATATCACTTCTGCTTTACTCGATGACTTACCGTCAATTACAACGAACTGTGTCCTTTCTGATAGGAAATCGTGAATCCAATCGCACAATTGGAGAGATATTCCACAAGCACGCAATTTCATGAGAAGCCGCTTGTGAGGTACAGTGTCAAAAGCCTTCCTGAAATCCAGAAATATGGAATCGATTTGAGATCGCTTGTCGATGGCACTTAACACTTCATGTGAATAAAGGGCAAGCTGTGTTTCGCAAGAGTGATACTTTCCGAATCCGTGTTGACTATTGGTTAATAGGTCGTTCTCTTCGAGGTAGTTCATAAAACTAAACTGTTTATTAACGGCGAATCTGAAAAATATATACGCAAGCTAATAAATCAAACTAACAGCTGAACTGACAACTAAACGTGGTTCTTAGTAAATAAACATGCGAGCACACTAAAGATTTAAGAACTGTAAAAGGAAGCACACACGAAATGAAAATAAGTCGCTTCTATTAAGAAGCCGGTTATCTTACAATGTAGAGGAGCTGCTGCTGCTGCTGCTGCTGCTGCTGTCGCGTGTGTCCTGGCCGGCGTTCACTGAGCAACGTTAGTGACAATTCTTGTGAAAATACGCATGATTGTGGATCACGCCAGAAAGTGATTCCGAGACGCTGTAATCCCATTTGAGAACTTAGTAATTGCCGAATGTTGCTACTTTTCAGAGGAAGGCTACGGTTCAAACAGTATATTCCAAAACAAACGTAGCCGTTTTGGGATTAGAATTTTCGTGCTTTGTGGCGTACAAACCAGTTACATTCTGGATTCTATTGTCTACAATGGTGCTGCTACTGAAGTACAATCCGGAAATACCGAGTGGGGCAAGTCAGGTGATGTCGTTGTCAGTTAGCTGTTTTCATATCTCAACAAAGGTCATAGCATTTATTTAGACAATTGGTATTCGAGTCCTGAATTGTTCTTATGGCTCCATGCGGAGTACACTAATGCCATTGGCACAGTGCGTAAAAATAGGAAACATTTACACGTTTAGCTAATAAACAGAAGAAAAGGAAATACAATTGAATTCTGGATGGACAGTAAATAAGTCTTGATGCTTTCCACTGTAAATGGACCAGTGTTTGTTCAAAGAGAATAAAAGAATCATAAAACAGGAGAAAATAAAGTGAAACACACTTGCATAGTTAGTTACAATTAGTCAATGGGTGCGGTTGATAGGACTGACATGATGTTAAGTTCCGTACAGTGCATACGAAAAACAATGAAATGGTACAAGAAAGTATTTTTTCATTTAACTGACTCGAGTATGCTGAATGCAAAAACTAATATTGAAATGCAAAATAAACAGAAGACGCCACTAGAGAATTTTCACTTGGAACTAATCCGTCAGTTACTGGAGAAGTTTCAATCAATAAACATCTAAAACCTAATAATCCTGGACGCCCTATTGTGGCTGGTTACTGTGCACCTACCGAACGAATTTCAGCCCTAGTTGACCAACACCTCCAACCTATTGTCCAAAATCTACCTTCCCACATCAAGGATACCAACCACTTCCTTCACCGACTCTCCGCCATTCCCACCCCTTTGCCTCCTGGATCTTTACTTGTCACAGTGGATGCCACCTCCCTATACACCAACATCCCACATGCCCATGGCCTTGCCGCTCTGGAACACTACCTCTCCCAACGTCCCACTGAACGCAAGCCTGATACCTCATTCCTCATAACCCTTACCAATTTCATCCTACTTAACAACTACTTTTCCTTTGAGGTGAAAGTTTACCATCAAATCCAAGGCACAGCCATGGGCACCCGCATGGCACCCTCCTATGCCAACCTGTTCATGGGCCGTCTGGAGGAATCCTTCCTAGCATCCCAAAACCTCAAGCCTCTGGCCTGGTTCCGGTTCATTGATGATATTTTCATGATCTGGACTCACGGCCAGGACACCCTATCCTCCTTTCTTCAGAACCTCAATTCCTTCTCTCCCATCCACTTCACCTGGTCTTCCTCAACCAACCATGCCACATTCCTGGATGTCAACCTCCACCTCACTGATGGCTCCATCCACACTTCCGTCCATATTAAACCTACCAACCACCAACAGTACCTACATTTTGACAGTTGCCATCCCTTCCACGTCAAAAAATCCCTCCCTTACAGCCTGGCAACCCGTGGACGGCATATCTGCAGTGACAAGAATTCACTTTCTGAATATGCTGAAGGTCTCACAAAGGCCTTCACAAACAGAAACTACCCCACAGACCTAGTCCGCAAACAAATCTCCCGTGCCATATCCTCACACACCCCAAATCCTCTTCCTAACACTAGTAACCATCCACAAAAGAGCGCTCCCCTTGTCACCCAGTACTACCCTGGTCTCGAACAACTAAATTCCATCCTTCGCCAAGGTTTTGACTTTCTATCCTCATGCCCTGAAATGAGAGACATCCTGCCCAAGATCCTTCCCACCCCTCCTAAAGTGGTGTTCCGTCGCCCTCCCAACCTCCACAACATCCTAGTTCATCCTTATGCCACCCTGAAACCCAGCTCACTGCCACAGGGATCATATCCTTGTGGAAGACCCCGCTGCAAGACCTGTCCAATCCACCCACCCAGCACTTCCTACTCCAGTCCTGTCACAGGCTTATCCTACCCTATCAGAGGCCGGGCCACTTGTGAAAGCAGCCACTTAATTTACCAACTGTGCTGCAAGCACTGTACAGCTTTCTATATTGGCATGACCACCAACCAGCTGTCCATTAGGATGAATGGCCACCGCCAAACTGTGGCCAAAAACAAGGTGGACCACCCTGTGGCACAGCATGCAGCGGAGCACATGCTTGATTTCAATGGCTGCTTCACAACCCGGGCCATCTGGATCCTCCCATCCACCACCAGCTTTTCTGAACTGCACAGATGGGAGTTATCCCTACAATACATTCTCCGATCCCGAAATCAACCAGGCCTCAACCTACGATAACTTCATTATTATTATTATTATTTTTTATTTTATTTTTTTTACCCCTTCCATACCTTACAGTTCCTACCTCTGTATCCTAAACCTCGCCTGATTTGAGTGGTGTGTGAATGTGTGATCGTGTGTGTGTATATGTGTGTGTGTGTGTGTGTGTGTGTGTGTGTGTGTGTGTATGTGGTCTTGTGCACTTGCAGTGTACATGAATTATTTTACTTTATTTTATTATATTTTATTTTCTCCCCTCATCCGCCTCCCCACTCCATTCCTAAGCTGCATCTCGTTATTCCCATCTAACCCATCCCCACCACCGTGACGTAACCTTTCTATCCCCTCCCCCTCCTCTCCTCTCCCGTCCCCGATTTGCTGCAGAGCGTGATTCGAAGTGTGGCAGTCGGAGGTGATGGTTGTATGACTGTGTTGTGTGCCTGTGTGATTGCGTGAGTGCTCTATTTCTGAAGAAGGCCATGGCCGATAGCTGAATGTGTTGTATGTGTGTGTCTTTTGTATGTGCCTGTCGCAGCTCGTCGCCACGTCTTTGCGGTGAGTAGTAAACTGTCCTCACTATATTATTTATTAAAACCTAGATGCCATGGACATCAAAAAGGACAGCCCTTTTAGACTGGAAAATAAAAAATAACATTATCCCGGGTTCTTCGGAGTAACGGAGCGAAAGGAGATACCGCAAAGACGTTGTATAGTGTGTACTGCCTATTCAAAACGAAAAATCAGACACAAAAAATGTAATATTGCTCTCTGTATGGTGCAATGTTTTGATACATACCACAAACTAAGGAAGTATTAGTTTCTTCAGGTACCTTGTATGTTGAAAGAAATGAAAATGAAAAATTAAGAAACTAATAAGAGCAATAGAAGTATTAAAAAAAAAGTTTTTAACTCAGCCAGCAGCAGTTTAATGCCTGCATCAGAAATGACATACCACTAAGTCGAACTCTACTACTCCGTGAACATCTGAAAAATAAATCCGCTAGTAGAAAGCATGTAGATGCTTATTATTGGATTATTTAGCATAGTGAATCGAATTTAAGCTTTAGTTTCAAACGAAGCAGTCGGTCTATCAATATTTTTATTTTATTATTTCCATTTCATTAATATATCATTATTTTTCTCGTTTAATTCTTCTCTACGGACAACTCACTTCAAAACTAAATATTACGAAACATACTCGACCGATGTTAATGAAACTTTAATACGTTGTAGTCACATATTTTGGTTACATACATCTCAAGTTAAAATTTTTTTCAAAATCAAATTAAAAAGGTATTAGAATTTCCTAAAATCTTTTCGTTGTCAGCCAAGGGTTTAAATTTGTCAGGTTATTTCGTATCACAAACTGCAGCCGCAGCGGCCGTGCAGCCAGCAGCCCACCACACAGCGGCCGCCCACACAGACGCTCAGGCCAGAACGGCAGCCAGGGCGCTCGCCCCTGCAGCCGCCAAAGGGTTAACAAACAGTTTCTCCAAATCCTGACAGTACTGACACAGCTCTACAATTTGTGGCATCAAATCTGTCGCCTTTCTTGTACAGTGGTGTTACTTTTGCAGTTTTCAGATTTCTTGCGAATATACCACTTTTAAATGATGAATTCTATATGTCTGATAATGGTCCTACAATGAATTCAGAACTTACTGTGATAATAACATTAGGTATATCGTCGACACCCGCCGAGTATTTATTGGGTAATCTTTTTATTATCGTAGCTAATTCATCTGGTGTATTAGGAGACAAGAACAGTGTTTTTATGTGGATTTTTGAATCAGTTAGTGGTCTATTGCCACTCGGTTGTGCTTTGTAATGTTTGATTATGATTTGTTGTGGTACATTTGAAAAGTAGGTATTAAATTTACTAGCTACTATGGTGGGATCAGTTTTTATATTGTTATTTTCATTAAGTTCTATGTTGTTGTCATGTAGTGATTTTGTATCTATTTCTTTTTTGATGATTTTCCAAGTTGCTTTGGTTTTATCCCTGCCAATTTCTGTTTGTTTATCATTTTCTATCTTCTTTGCCTTTGAAATCACTTGTCTAAATATCCTTTTATATTGTTTAAAATAGTTAATAAAATTTGGATTTGTGGTTTGTTTCGAGTAATTATATAATATCCTTTTCTTCTGCCATGATATTTTTATTCCTGCTGTGACACAATTGTTGGAATTGCCTACAGACTTTATTACGGATGTTTGTTTCGGGAAAGCAATTTCAAAACAATGTTTATATATAGCCATAAAGTTATGGAACTTGTCATCTGTATTGTTTGAGGTGTAGACATCAGTCCAGTTTGCTCTATTCAAGAGGGAGCAAAAAAAATGCATATTTTCATTGCTAAACTGTCTGACATTGCATCTAATTTTTGGGGGCGCAGTGAGCCCTGGGATAGATACTGTCAAAATCTCAGCCTGGTGATCACTATAAGCAGTGTTTACTACTAGAGTGTTGTAGGTACATTTATCTGAATTTATAAAAACTTGGTCAATGGTTGTTTCAGAAGCCTTAGTAATACGAGTTGGCTTGGTTACAGTAGGTTTTAAGTTAAAGGAGTTCAATAGGTCTTCAACTTCATATTTAAATTTACTGCGTTTCGAAAAATCAACATTGAGATCTCCACATATTATAATTTTTTTGAGTGTGTTTAAACTTTCTAACAGCTCTTCCATATTAAAATAACAAACTTTTTTATCTCCGTCTGGTGCCCTATATACACAAATAATCACTGTATTTTGATTGGGAAGTTCAATTATTGAGATCTCTATGTCATTTTCCCTGGATAGGCTGTCAAATTTGATTATGATTCTGTATGTTATATTTTCTCTGAAATATATGCTGCTACCACCATTCTCGAGTACTTTTCTACAATAAAATCCACTTAATTTGAACTGAAGGATGCATGCCATGTTTAACTTGCGTTTGACCAACCAGTGTTCAGTAAAACATAGAACAGAAATATCACTAAGATCATTTAGTAATACTTCTATTTAATTCAGTTTCTTGGTATGACATGTGTTAGGCCTATTACTTTCTTGACCTCTTTTCTGTTTTTTAGATCTGGCACTGTCAGCTTTAAAAAATTGTCTTTGTTGGTATGTAATGATGTCTTCATTGCTGTTTCTCTGAAATTTGGGTCTCGCCTATCGTGTGCTGTGGTGCTCCTCTTGATTATTCACTTGTCAAGCAGCATTTGTTTCATTTGAGGCACTTTTCCTTAAATGATTTTGTCACAGTTTTTATTTCTGCGAGACGGTGTTGTCTCCAGACACGGTTGCTAGTTAACAGATGAATGCACAGGTCTTGTACAATTATTACTTTGAATTAATGAACAGACCTTTTTGCATATATGGTCCTTCCCCTTTCTGTTCAAGTGAAAACCATGATGTGTAAATTTATTATGCGATAGTCTCTCCATCTCTAAGTTTATGCATATCCTACTTTTGTTGCAAGATGTTGAACAGTTCACTATTTCCACTAGATGATGATTAACCATTGTGATTTTTTCGATCATGTTGACTTTATCAAATCTTTGAGGAATTGGGTACAGAATTACAATTTTTTTTAACTGAGCTGGAGCACACTTGGTAGAACAGAGTCAATGTTTTCAATGATGTTGTTATATGGATCTTAAGTATCGTTTGACCCAACCATTACTATAATAGTATCAATCGCACTGAAATCTTCTGTTAATTCGTCAATTCCAGTACAAACTTCTTGTAGCGGAGCATTTGGCTTAGTAAAACTTTGAATGTCATGCCCTGAGCCGAGTTCATTCTCAAGTATATTTCTACAGTACCTGCCCTGACTGTTACACACTAATAAAACTTTCGGTTTCCGTTTTGTAGCTTTTGAGTTGCAGCTGTGTTTCGGAGGTTTCGAGACTTTATCTACCGGAATACTCATGATACTGATATCTTTTGTTATTTTGTTTTCTTTAGTTGGCTTGTAAACATTGTCTTTCGTTACACTTACTTGTTGGCAAGCCTTATTATTAGATGCAACAGGAACAGTTTTTTTAAGTTCTTTGGTACTTTTACTCGTTTTAACGGCACTGCTCTTGCGTTTATCACCTATGTCGAAGTTGATTTGTGTGTGTGTGATGCACTTACTGTCCACCACTTTTCACTCGTTTCATATTTTATTAGTCTTCGCTCTAATTCACTGATTATTGCTAGTAGAACTTCTTTATCTTGCTGCAACAGTAATGAGTAGCATTGATTTGCTGTTATTAATATTTCAATCAACTTCGGATTTTTTTCAGTCGTATGGGTCATCATAAAAGTGTTGTTTATCGTAGATAACAAGTATTCTTCTTCACTTGATAGTTCTTACGAAATGTACAATCTGCTTTGACACAATAATGAGTCGTGTTTCCCGTCTTTATTAATCCCTTACCAGTTTCAATCAACTTCGGCTTTTCTTTTAGTAGTATGACCGTTATAAATTTGCTATTTGTCGTGGATAAGACATATCTTTATTCTTGGTAACTACAGTCTGTTTTAAGTGTATGTAACGGTAAAATTTTACTTACCATTTAGGTGTTTCAGTTCAGTGCTGAGAATCCTTTTACAGTGTCTGTTTTGGGAAATCATGAGTGTCTCGCCCAGCAGCAGTTCGCACGATTTGTTCAAGTGTGAACAATGCAGCACAGAATTCACGATGAGAAAGAACCTATATGCTCACAGGAGAAAGATTAACGATGTTCACGACCTGGTAATGACAAAAGGGAAAGACAGCATAAGCCTACTATGTTCACAGAGTAGAATTGTTTTGAGGATAGCCGATTCTTTAAGACATCAGAGGAAGGAAAGCATTATTTGTGGTTCTTGTTGAAGTACCGATATTTTATTTCTTATGGTTGCCAACCCTTCAATCGACACACAGCATACACTGTTCTTCAAAAACTTCAAACGTTTCCCTTAATATAGCCTACGTTTATTTTCAATAAAAATAAACAAGTTTAACAGTTTTAAGCAAACAGTTTTGTGTAATTTTTTTCTACAACAAATAAGTTATGGTAATTGTTTCAGGATAGCATTTGGAATTTTCTCCAGGTCTGATGTTAGTTGGGCTTTGGTCAGAATGTCTGCTATTTGCCATTATTTTAATACATTATCTTGAACAAACCTTCTCTGTACTATACTTGCTCTTCTGAATTTGGCAAAAGTCAGTTTATGTTGTTAGTTTTCAGAATATTTATGCTCTGCAAACTTCAGCTGTGTAACAGCACTGTGTTGTGTGTTGTAGCCAATTTGAATTTATTGATAAATCATATGTGATGTTATTCTTTGGGTTTCCATTTTCAATTACTTAAACTAAAGTACTGGTTAATTCCAGTATCGTACATTTCTTGACACATTAACCCTTTGTAAGTTCATATGTAGGCCTACAGCAAGCTGTATGCTGTAAGTTAGCTGCCTGAGAGGAAGAACCAGGGATTGTTCCTTAACTCCAACCATCACTTGGGACACAGCATGAATTTTTTTATTTATACTCTCTTTGACTTCATAAGATGACTTTTATATCATGTCTTTTAAGCTAATATGCAACTCGTCTTTCACACTTTGACTTTTATTTTTAAACATGCACATTTGATGGCTAGTTGTTCTTGGATTTCTGCTTTAAAATGATCTAAGCCCTTTTTACTGGCTAATTCAGTTTTCATATCGTATTTAATGTATCTATTTCAATTTTGTTGCATTGATTCTAAAATTGCTACAGATTGCTTGAATAATCAATAGATGTTATTCGTAGATTATTTATTGTCAATCACAACATCTGTTGAGGGAGGAGTGGTGATCACATCTTCAATCTCCGCCCCATATTTCTGGTCTAATTGACTCACCACGATTGCAAATTTAGTTGTATCTGTTGTAATTCCTGAGTAGAGAAAGAATGTGAGAGAAGTTGATTGCAGAACAATGCATCATCGAGAGGTTTTACAAGCAGTAATATGAATCTCGACACAAACAATAACATTAAAACTCCGTAACAGACTAAAGAAACAAAAACTCGCAATTCTCGGTTGGAGATGAGATGGTGTGGTGGGGAGACTGATAAACCGGAAGAGTCTCGCGACAGTACCTCACACGGCTGCGATGACGTTTCAGTGTCACGTGGTCATACGCACCCGGCTGCACAGTAAACAAAACATGGAGCACAGCTGTATGCATCGCTTGTTCTTTTGTTATATCTCGTGCACTGGTTTATTAGCTTTCATTTTGTTTGTGTTTTCAGTTGCTTGTTTTTGTTTGTTCTTCTGGTATTTAGGTGTTTCAGTTCAGTGCTGAGAATCCTTTTACAGTGTCTATTTTGGGAAATCATGAGTGTCTCGCCCAGCAGCAGTTCACATGTTTTGTTCAAATGTGAACAATGCAGCGCAGAGTTCACGATGAAAAAGTTCCTATATGATTAACTTATAAGATTAACGATGTTCAAGACCTGGTAATGACAAAATTGAAAGGCATCATAGGCCTACTATGTTCAATGAGTGGAATTGTTTTGGGGAGAGCCGATTCTTTAAGATGACATAAGAGGAATGAAAGCATTATTTGTGGTTCTTGTTGAAGTACAGATATTTTATTTCTTATGGTTGCCAACCCTTCAATCGACACTTCCCTTAATTTACATTTATTTTCAATAAATGTAAACAAGTTTAACCAAACAGTTTTGTGTAATATTTTTCTAAAACAAATGAGTTATGGTAATTGTTTCATGATAGCATTTGGAATTTTCTCCAGGTCTGATGTTAGCTGGGCTTTGGTCAGTATGTTTGCCATTTGCCATTCTGTTAAAACATTATCTTGAACAAACCTTCTCTGTACTATACTTGCCCTTCTGCGATTGTCAAAAGTCAGCTTACGTTGTTAGCTTTCAGAATATTTATGCTCTGCCACCTTCAGCTGTGTAACAGTGCTGTGTTGTGTGTTGTAGCCAATTTGAATTTATTGATAAATCATATGTGATGTTATTCTTTGGGTTTCCATTTTCAATTACTTAAACTAAAGTACTGGTTAATTCCAGTATCGTACATTTCTTGACACATTAACCCTTTGTAAGTTCATATGTAGGCCTACAGCAAGCTGTATGCTGTAAGTTAGCTGCCTGAGAGGAAGAACCAGGGATTGTTCCTTAACTCCAACCATCACTTGGGACACAGCATGAATTTTTTTATTTATACTCTCTTTGACTTCATAAGATGACTTTTATATCATGTCTTTTAAGCTAATATGCAACTCGTCTTTCACACTTTGACTTTTATTTTTAAACATGCACATTTGATGGCTAGTTGTTCTTGGATTTCTGCTTTAAAATGATCTAAGCCCTTTTTACTGGCTAATTCAGTTTTCATATCGTATTTAATGTATCTATTTCAATTTTGTTGCATTGATTCTAAAATTGCTACAGATTGCTTGAATAATCAATAGATGTTATTCGTAGATTATTTATTGTCAATCACAACATCTGTTGAGGGAGGAGTGGTGATCACATCTTCAATCTCCGCCCCATATTTCTGGTCTAATTGACTCACCACGATTGCAAATTTAGTTGTATCTGTTGTAATTCCTGAGTAGAGAAAGAATGTGAGAGAAGTTGATTGCAGAACAATGCATCATCGAGAGGTTTTACAAGCAGTAATATGAATCTCGACACAAACAATAACATTAAAACTCCGTAACAGACTAAAGAAACAAAAACTCGCAATTCTCGGTTGGAGATGAGATGGTGTGGTGGGGAGACTGATAAACCGGAAGAGTCTCGCGACAGTACCTCACACGGCTGCGATGACGTTTCAGTGTCACGTGGTCATACGCACCCGGCTGCACAGTAAACAAAACATGGAGCACAGCTGTATGCATCGCTTGTTCTTTTGTTATATCTCGTGCACTGGTTTATTAGCTTTCATTTTGTTTGTGTTTTCAGTTGCTTGTTTTTGTTTGTTCTTCTGGTATTTAGGTGTTTCAGTTCAGTGCTGAGAATCCTTTTACAGTGTCTATTTTGGGAAATCATGAGTGTCTCGCCCAGCAGCAGTTCACATGTTTTGTTCAAATGTGAACAATGCAGCGCAGAGTTCACGATGAAAAAGTTCCTATATGATTAACTTATAAGATTAACGATGTTCAAGACCTGGTAATGACAAAATTGAAAGGCATCATAGGCCTACTATGTTCAAAGAGTGGAATTGTTTTGGGGAGAGCCGATTCTTTAAGATGACATAAGAGGAATGAAAGCATTATTTGTGGTTCTTGTTGAAGTACAGATATTTTATTTCTTATGGTTGCCAACCCTTCAATCGACACTTCCCTTAATTTACATTTATTTTCAATAAATGTAAACAAGTTTAACCAAACAGTTTTGTGTAATATTTTTCTAAAACAAATGAGTTATGGTAATTGTTTCATGATAGCATTTGGAATTTTCTCCAGGTCTGATGTTAGCTGGGCTTTGGTCAGTATGTTTGCCATTTGCCATTCTGTTAAAACATTATCTTGAACAAACCTTCTCTGTACTATACTTGCCCTTCTGCGATTGTCAAAAGTCAGCTTACGTTGTTAGCTTTCAGAATATTTATGCTCTGCCACCTTCAGCTGTGTAACAGTGCTGTGTTGTGTGTTGTAGCCAATTTGAATTTATTGATAAATCATATGTGATGTTATTCTTTGGGTTTCCATTTTCAATTACTCAAACTAAAGTACTGGTTAATTCCAGCATCGTACATTTCTTGACACATTAACCCATTGTAAGTTCATATGTAGGCCTACAGCAAGCTGTTTGCTATAAGTTAGCTGCCAAAGGTCAATCCCTTCATAATTCAGAAGGGTGTAGATGCCATTGCCGGTCCATTGAAGAAATGTTCTCGTCAACGTAATGGGAGTTTGCGGTTAGAAACAGATAATGCCTTTCAGGCTCAAAAACTGATCCGAGCTACGCTTTTGCACACCTACCCGGTAAAAGTCGAAGCCCACCGTACCCTTAACTCGTCACGTGGGGTGGTCTATTCTCGATCCCTCGACGGGTTATCGGACGAAGAGATAAAGGACTATCTGACTGATCAGGGCGTCATAGCTGTCCATAGAGTAATGAAAAAGGCTGATACAGGTTTGATACCAACCCAAACTGTATTTTTGACTTTTGACAAGGTGGATCTCCCTTCCAAAATCAAAGCAGGCTACGAAATTATATGAGTTCGCCCCTATATCCCGAATCCCACACGTTGCTACCAGTGCCACAGATATAATCATACCCGTGAGTCTTGCCCTCATGCAGCCAAATGCCTCACCTGCGGCAGGGACACTCATGAGGGGGACTGTCCGCCTCCATCCCCTCACTGCACCAACTGCATGGGCGACCATGCTGCTTCATCTTGAGACTGCCCTGTTTACAAGGAGGAGCAGGTCATCCAAGAAATAAGAGTACGCGAAAAAGTTTCGACCTCTGCTGCGCGGAAGATACTAGCTAGTCGAAAGCCCGCTGAGCTCCCAGCGGGTAAATACAGTGCTGTCCTTGCCTCTCCTCATCCTACTAAGGAGGTTGCCACAGAGACATGTGACCTTACCTTTAGCGACACGGTTGTCCGATCGGCCAGTCCAAAGATTGCCCGATCAACCTCTCCACTCACTTCCTCTCACCAAAAAACACAGTCATCAGCAGCTCCTCCCAAATCACGGGCGTCTAAATCGGATGCCCGGGCTTCCAAGAAAGAGCCTGTCCGTGAAGATTTCTTAAGATGTGAGCCTGCACAACCTACGTCTGCGCACACAACTCATCGTCATTCCTCCAAGAAGGCACACAGAAAAGAGAGTTCCTCTCCTTCCCCGCCACGGCGCGACTCGACTGTCACGCCATCTAGCAGTGGTACCACTCGGTCTTCCTCTGTCTCTCCGGGGCGCGCTGCTGCTGGCCGATCATCCGGCCCTCTACTGGCGGAGGAAGCTGCCCCTGCTATTAAATCCAGGCAGGCGGCGGAAACTCCAGATGAAGCGATGGAATATGACCCTTTACCTACAGATTCCAGTAGCAGCGTTCCCTCGAAGTCAGACCCTCAGTGGCCAGCGAGGTGATCTCCCCTCGCTTTTCTTCCCTATCTTCTCACCTTATGGATCTCCTTCAATGGAATATTCGCGGCATTCGTTCCAACAGAGATGAATTCAAACACCTACTCAGACTTCAAGAAACGAAGTTACGCACACGCAACGACATTGTTTTTTCACAATATACCTCAGTGCGTTTTGACCTGCCCCCTGTGGAGGGTATTGCAGCCCATGGAGGGGTTATGTTGCTCATAAGAGATGACATATACTATCGTCCTTTTCCACTGCACACTCAACTACAGGCAGTTGCCGTCTGCATCATTCATCCAACCTTTTCCTTTTCTCTTTGTAACCTCAATACCCCATCGTCTTCTGTCTTTACTAGGGCAGATGTGCTGCACCTTGTTGCCCAACTTCCTTCCCCCTTTTTGTTGATAGGCGATTTCAACGCACACCACCCCCTATGGGGTTCTCCGGCCTCTTGCCAGAGAGGCTCCCTTTTAGCGGACATTCTCAACCATCTTAATCTTGTCTGCCTAAACACAGGTGCACCAACCTTTCTTTCAGATACGACGCATACCTACTCTCACTTGGACCTCTCGATATGTACTGCTCAACTAGCGCGTCGGTTTGAGTGGTATGCTCTCTCTGATATATACTCGAGCGGCCATTTTCCCTGCATAATTCATCTCCTTCATCATACCCTACCTCCGGGTTCCACTAGTTGGAACATCTCGAAAGCTGACTGGGGGCTGTTCTCCTCACTGGCGGTTTTCCATGATGGGAACTTCCCCAGCTGTGACAGTCAGGTTGAATACCTCACGGAAGTCATTCTCAATGCTACCGAATATTCCATTCCACGCACTTCGTCTTCTCCATGTCGAGTCCCAGTCCCCTGGTGGACTGCGGCATGTCGCGATGCTGTTAGAGCTCGGAGACGTGCTCTACGCACCTTTCGCCGCCACCCAACATTGGCGAACTGTATCAATTACAAACGTCTCCCAGCGCAATGCCGTCGAGTCATCAAGGAAAGAAAACGGACCTGCTGGATTGCTTTTACTAGTTCATTTAACAGACTTACTCCTTCTGTTGTCTGGGGGGACCTGCGCCAGTTATCTGGCACAAAGGTCCTCTCCCCAATTCCTGGCTTGACCGTCGCAAATGAAGTCTTTGTAGACCCAGCCGCTATATCCAACGCTTTAGGTCAATCTTTTGCAGCAGTATCGAGCTCAGCACACTATCACCTCGCCTTTCTCCCTCGAAAACAGACAGAAGAGGCACAGCCACCTTCCTTCCAATCTCTCAATCGGGAAAGTTACAATGCCATCTTCACCATGCAGGAGCTTGAACGTGCTCTCTCTGTGTCCCGATCTTCTGCTCCAGGGCCTGATACGATTCATATACAGATGCTGAAAAACCTTTCTCTTGCTGGTAAATGTTTTCTCCTCCGCACTTATAATCGCATATGTATTGAAGGTCAGGTCCCCACACGCTGGCGTGAAGCAATTGTTGTTCCCATACCAAAACCAGGGAAGGACAAACATCTTCCTTCGAGTTATTGCCCCATTTCTCTCACCAGCTGCGTTTGCAAGGTGATGGATCGCATGGTTAATGCTCGGCTGATTTGGCTACTCGAATCTCGCCGTCTCCTTACCAACGTCCAATGCGGATTTCGTAGGCATCGTTCTGCTATCGACCACCTCGTTACCTTGTCGACCTATATTATGGATAACTGTTTGCGTAAGCGCCAGACGGTGGCTGTGTTTTTTGATTTGGAGAAGGCTTATGACACCTGTTGGAGGGCGGGAATTCTCCGCACGCTCCATACATGGGGCTTTCGCGGCCGCCTCCCCATTTTTTTCCAAGCATTTGGTCGAAGGTCCGAGTACGAGTGGGCTCTGTTCTGTCGGACACCTTCCGCCAGGAGAATGGGGTGCCACTAGGATCTGTGTTGAGCGTGGCACTTTTAGCCATAGCAATTAACCCAATTATGGATTTTCTTCCGGCCGACGTCTCTGGCTCCCTTTTTGTGGACGACTTCGCGATTTACTGCAGTGCCCAGAGAACGTGTCTCCTGGAACACTGCCTTCAGCGTTGTCTCGACCGTCTCTATTCTTGGAGTGTCGCCAATGGCTTCCGGTTCTCCAGTGAGAAGACAGTCTGTATAAATTTCTGGAGACACAAAGAGTCCCCTCCACCGTCTCTCCATCTTGGCCCCGTTACTCTGTCCTTCGTAGAAACGACGAAATTTTTAGGGCTTATATTGGACAGGAAACTCTGCTGGTCCCCGCATGTGTCCTATCTGGCTGGCCAGTTTATTCGTTCCCTTAACGTCCTCCGTGTTCTTAGCAGCACGTCATTGGGAGCGCTTCGAACCGTCCTACCGTGCAACTCTCTTACGTCGGACAGCTACGTACTGTGTCCCATCGCACGATATTCAGGGGGCTCTTTCGCGGCGCCTTATATCGTCATGGCATAATGTGTGGTCTTCACTTACTAATAATAAGCTCCGGACCATTAAACCGCTCCCGTTGGCTTGGATGACCTCATCACGCCGCTCGCGATGAGAAGAGATCATCTTGGCCCGGTTGCGGATCGGACATTGTCGGTTCAGCCACCGCCACTTGCTCAGTGGTGACCCCGCACCGTTATGTTCCTGTGGCCACCCGCTGTCGGTGCGCCATGTTTTATTGTCGTGTTAAAATTTTACTCCTGTTCGGCTTGCACTACATCTGCCGGACACTTGGAAAGACATTTTAGCTGATGACGTGCGGGCTGTTGCTCGAGTATTGGATTTTATCAATTTGACCAATTTGTCGAGGGACATTTAGCTCTTCGCTTTGTTGTTTTTTATTCTATGTTTTTTTGCTGTTTTTATATAGTCTTATTATTCTCGGGTATATCCCCGGTTTGATTCGGGCGCTAATGACTTTAGTAGTTGTGCGCCCTAAAAAAAAAAAAGGTTAGCTGCCCTGAGAGGAAGAACCAGGGATTGTCTCAGCAGCCAGTGTGCTACAATCCAAAAGCAAGTTTCTTCTCCTCTCTTCAGACTCCAAGTAAAAATATTATCATAAAGTTAAATAATGTAAAATTTCACATATCTATATTTGCTTTGTTCAAGTAATGTCATGATTTGATAATTTGAGTTGCACTTTGTCTGCATAACTTGTCACTCTTATTTATTTCCTTGGAATGTACTCTACATACATTCAAATATCTATCACACATATTAATTCAAGGTTTGTTCTACTCTTGCATGATAAATGCAGACTCACTAGTCATTCATGGCAAGGAAAGTTAATGCATTAATCATTAAGATTTCTCACTTGTCTTCTGCTGTGGAACTAATGGAGGCTTCATCGCCTTACAGTCAGTCATATTGGATTTTTCTAGTACTTCGACATGCTATTATGGACGTATAGAGATTCAATCCTGTGCCTTCATTTGTTCAATGTGTAACTGTCCAGGGAGTAGGGCAAATTTAGTTGACAAAAAAGGAAATTAACATTAACTGTATCACCATATTTATATAAATTCATTGGTGTGCTTCAAATATTGTGAAGTACATGAGGTTATACATAGTCCCATGCCTCTGCACATACATAGATGCAACAGTTAATGTACAGAGATTATCTACATACAGTCAAGTGCGAGTACTTGATGCAGCAGTAGTTTGTGTTCCAATGTAAATCAAATGGGGTATATGATACATTTCCCATCGTGATCCAGTCTGAAAGTAATCTATAGACCTGGTTGAGAAGAAATTTCATTATTGATAACGACAAGTTATTAATAATTATTAATAATTCAACCCTATAGCAGACAAATTTTTTTTAGTGACTCAGGAATGATTTTGTTTATCATATTAAAATAATGTTCAAATATTATAGAGGGAAACTTTCCTCATAGGAAAAATATGTACAAAAAATAGAGATTGTTTAACTTACCCAAAACACAAATAAAAACACATACAAACACAAACATTCAATCTTTCACAACCGTTGGCCACTTCATCAGGAAGAGGAAGGAAGGAGGCGAAAAAGGTAGGGGTGTGGATTTTAGGGGAGTTTTTCCCCTCCTTCCTTTCTTTTTTCCTGGTGAAGCGGCCAACGGTTGTGAAAGCTTGAATCTGTGTTTGTGTGTGTTTTTGTATCTGTAAACGAGCCTGTGCTTTGGGTAAATTTAACAATCTCTATTTTTTATTTTACAAAAGAGATAGATTGGCCGGACAGTACTTACCTTTGTGCTGTACCGCCGATAGTTACACAAAAGAAGAAAAAGAACAAAAGGGGACGAAAACGGACAAGCTTTCGGAACACAATTCCTTCCTCAGGTGGGAGAGGAGGGTAGAAAAAAAGGATGGGAACGGCAAGGTAATTCATGACCTAGGTCATGAAGATACTCTGACTTCCACACTCCTCAAACACCACCTTTATGACCTAGGTTGTGAATTACCTTTCCCTTCCGTTCCCATCCTTTTTTCTTCCCTTCTCTCCCACCTGAGGAACGAACTGTGTTCCGAAAGCTTGTCCTTATTCATCCCCCTTTTTTATTCCTTTTTCTTCATTTGTGTAACTATCGGCAGTACAGCACAGACGTAAGTACTGGCCAGCCAATCTATCTCTTTTGTAAAATAATTTATCATCTCTGAAGAGAATTTCCATCATTAATCGTATCTCTAATTTTTATACATAAAATAATGTTCAATTGACTATATTTTGTTATTTACATTGAAGACTGTGGTGGTACGTACATCACCTTGGCACCTTGTGAGCTATTAAACTATGGCGGTAAATGGATTTCCCACTTTCCTTTTTGTGGACTGTTACATGTTGCTATAGTCTGTTGGTAAACTCATGACAGCAGGCACATCCCCACTCCACCTACCCTTTACGGCTCTTCCGACAAAGGCCACTTCCCCCACCAACAGCGCTGCTCTGGCGTGAGTTTACAGACAGACTATATTACAAAATGACGGGAGCACACTGCATACAGAGGTGGTAACATGTATTCCCAGAAACTTTGGGATACCCCTAAGTTCGTGGTAAGTACGGTTCCTAAGGACCACGACAGACTGATTTCGTGCTGAGTATTCTGCCCAAGTCCCTTTCAGAAACTACTCTGATGACAAGTATACTTCCTAAGAACCTTGAAAACACTATTGTTCGGTGGGATATATTCTTCCCACAGCCCTAAAAGTTATATTTCACAACAGACAGACATCAGATGTGGTGCAGCAGACTACCATTACATGCCAGGAGCATGCAGATGTGGTAGCATGTATGCCCATGAATGCAGAATAACCCCCACAGACCACCCCCGAAAGGGTTAATGTCTTACAGTAACCATTATTTCAGATCTTTGTTTAATAGTATACGAATGCTGATAGTTCTGGTACTAAATGTTTTGTACCTCATGACAACCCGCCATGTTTGACGGCTGGTGGCTGCCACAGCATGATGCATGCTGTACCATGTTGTGGCCTTGTCCAGGTACACAAGATTCCACTGTTTGTACTGCTGCAAGGAATCGTCCTTAAATGAATATTGCCTGATTTTGATGACAAACAGTAACCTCAAACCTCTTGTATTGTGAAACTTTTTCAATGCTAATGGAGATAATTTGCATCCCAGAAAGGTTTTTGTTATACGTTTATAGAAAACCAGGCTTTTTATTCATCATTCATAACTAATACATTTTCTTTGTTTCACTATCAAACTCATCAACCGATGAAGAATACAGTGTCTCATTAATTTGAGTAGGAAAACTCATGGGACTATACTCAATGGGCTTTTCATAGTTGAGGTTTTATTCAGTTTTTTTCTTTCTTCTTTTCCTTTCTTTGAAAACTCTGCACAGAAAAATGAATATAGTAAATAGAGTATGCTACATTGATCGTATTTTTATTGTTTTAGTGGATCGATTTCGATCGTATAATGATCATCTTCAATATTACGATGACTGGTGCATTGAAGACGATCGTTATATGATCAAAATCGATATGCTAAAACAATAAAAATATGACCAATGCTGGATTCTACATGTACTATATTCTTTTCATAGTTATCGCTGCGGCCGAGTGCATTGAGGTGCTATGCTGCGATGCCCGAGGCTGTTCCCCGCCGGGGGGGGGGGGGGAGGGGGGGCTCGAATCCCCCCTTGCACATGGATGTTTGTGTTGTCTTTAATATAAGGTTGTTCATAAGTAGTTTGTAAGTTTAGGGACTGATGACACAGTTGAGTCCCAAAAGCTTTACAAACATTTGAACATTTCATACTCATTCTCCGATTTGGAAAATGAAATTGAACGGGGGTAAAATTTCACTCCCTGTCCTGGCTCCTTGTGTGTTGGCAACACCAAGAACCGTGTAGAAATTATTTGCCAATATATTAATATTGCTGCAAGACTCCAGGTTAACTGACTGCCAGCGTGGCACAATGGATAGCATCACCAATTGCGATGCCGAAAGTCGTCAGTTCAATCCCGGCCATTGGCAAAAATTTATTTTTTGTAGTTATCATTTCCAGAATGTTCTACGTGTTTCTTATGTTCACTTGCAGTTTCTACTTGTTTCTTATACTAACTATTCTTATAATTTCTGGTACATTCTGTCTCTGTATAAATAGCAGAGCACTCTGCCTGAGAGGCAGTTAGTGCTGCATGTATGTTAAGTTTGCAATAAACGTGCTTTCAGTATAGGTGCTGTGTTCAGTTGACAATCCTGCCTTCCAAGTCAAGCCTGGTTCCATTTCAACGCAACAATATTCTTAGAAAAATGAACCACACAGGATGGCCTGATTAGTATTTCATACACACGATGAAGTTAATACTGCAGTTTGTGCTCTATAGTTGACAGGTTCTTGTATGTAGCCCTGTCTGCTCAGTAAAAGTAATTGTCCTTGTAAAGTGAAATTTAATGGCTAAACATTTGTGTTGCCATGTGATTGGCTAATAACATAACATAACTCCCGCCAAAATCATCACACAAAGTCACCAGGATGAAAAGTAAAATTGAACTGAATAATGTTATATTTTTAGAAAAAAAAGCAGGGGGGGGGGGGAGTTGCCTGGGCAGCTAACAGAGGATCAACTTTTGTATCAATGCCTCATTGTTTCAGACTTATGTACAATGATTCAACTAACTGTACTTTGCAAATAACATCAGATGTCCAAACTCTTACACAAACAATGTTCTACAAATATCAACAAGTATAATGTTTAAATATATAAAATCCAGGAGAGAATCACTTAGGTTTAAGACAACTTATGTTAATTTGATATTGTGGGTAAGGTAACTGTAAGAGAAATACATGTCTGTATAATTATAATTGAAATTCCGGATGGAGCAACAGATAAAAAGACACTCACCTGCATGAAATCGATGTGAGGAATGCACAGTTAACTTAGATAGCATTCAAAGATCTTGAGATATTAGCTCTTCTAGTGATAGTACAAACATTCACAATCCAATAGATTTCGGGAATGCAGCCGCGTAAAATTCAGTTCTTCTGCTGATATTTCGGCCGCGTACCTTCCGGCCATCTTCAGAGTGAGTCGAAGACTGTCGACGAGGTGCCGGGCGCGGCCTTATAAGCCTGATCGCGGTGTCAATGCGCGTGCGCGTCACAGATGCTGGTGTACTGCATATCGAAGTACTCACACGCGTGCGCCCCCCGTGGCGGAAGCGCTCCGGTGTTCACTTATCGATATATGCTCGGGGCGGCAACACCTTCCCGTCTTCTCTGTGATTTCAATACTCCAAATGCAGGGTTCCAAGCTTTGTCCAAATTAAAACCTTTATCTCTGTTCAATAAGTTGTTGGCCAGTCTAATTTCAACAGCTTCCTTAAATATAGCATCCCAAAACGAAGATATGGGTGTCAAAATCTTCACATCGCTATAGTTCATTGAATGACCAGTTTCTATGCAATGTTCAGCCACAGCTGACTTGTCTGGCTGTAATAGGCGAGTATATCTTCTGTGTTTAACGCATCTCTCGTGGACAGTGCGTATTGTCTGACCTATATATGTATTATCACAATTTCCGCAAGGGATCTGGTACACTCCTGACTTGCGAAGCAACAAATCATCCTTCACTGACCCGAGTAAGGCTGCCGGAAGATCACCTTAACACGATGTTTGTCGAGAATGCGGCTTATCTTTGACGAAAGAGCGCCCACGTAAGGTAAGAAGGCTCTTGATCTAGAACTATTATTTTCGTCTTCTTCTTCCACGTCTCGTGCTTGCATTCTTGGACTCACATCGAATGCTCTGCGAATTTGTTGCTGCGAGTATCCATTTGCTTTGAAAATGCTCTTCAGGGGTGCGAGCTCTTCATGCAAGTTGTCATCGCCTGATATACAATGTGCTCTGTGCACCAATGTCTTAAGGACCCCTGCGGTTTGAGAGGGATGATGGCAGCTACTGGCATGTAAGTACACATTCGTATGGGTTGGTTTCCGATATACTGCATGTCCTAGTGTACCATCAGCTTTTCGACGAACAAATACATCCAAAAAAAGGGAGGCAGCCATCTTTTTCCATTTCCATAGTAAATTTGATGTTAGCGTGGATGGAGTTCAAATGGTCAAGAAATCGATGTAACTCATCCTTCCCGTGAGGCCATACTACAAACGTGTCATCCACGTACCTCCAGAAGACCGTTGGTTTAAAACTTGCCGAGTCCAGAGCCGTGTCCTCGAAGTCTTCCATGAAAGTCAGGTGTGTACCAGATCCCTTGCAGAAATTGTGATAATTCATACATAGGCCAGACAATACGCACTGACCACGAGAGATGCGTTAAACACAGAAGATATACCCGCCTATTGCAGCCAGACAAGTCAGCTGTGGCTGAACATTGCATAGAAACTGGTCATTCAATGAACTATAGCGATGTGAAGATTTTGACACCCATATCTTCGTTTTGGGATGCTATATTTAAGGAAGCTGTTGAAATTAGACTGGCCAACAACTTATTAAACAGAGATAAAGGTTTTAATTTAGACAAAGCTTGGAACCCTGCACTTGGAGTATTGAAATCACAGAGAAGACGTGAAGGTGTTGCCGCTGCCAAGCATATATCGATAAGTGAACACCGGAGCGCTTCCGCCACGGGGGGCGCACGCGTGTGAGTACTTCGATATGCAGTACACCAGCATCTGTGACGCGCACGCGCATTGACACCGCGATCAGGCTTATAAGGCCGCGCCCGGCACCTCGTCGACAGTCTTCGACTCACTCTGAAGATGGCCGGAAGGTACGCGGCCGAAATATCAGCAGAAGAACTGAATTTTATGCGGCTGCATTCTCAAAATCTATTGGACTGTACATTACGCCGTGAAAAGTTGAAAATGCACAAACATTCACAAATCCATAGATTACCCTTTATTTCTATTCATCTGGGTCCAGGTTTGTTGTCATTCCTTACCAAGAATCCCCAAATTGATTGTGTGTGTGTGTGTGTATGTGTATTTTATAGAGCTATCACTTGAGAATTCACAGCCTACGTTCTACGCATGTATAGATATAAATTCAAGAACGTATTAGATCAAAGAGCAAAATGCCAGACAAAAACTACAAAAATATAGCTAGTCTGACACAATAATACCCAGGATGGTGACAATGTGTCTAGTTCCTTCAAAACACATTCAGCAGACCACATGTTGGTCTCAAGGTTTGGGTTTTCTATTATTTCCCAAATCCCAGTAACTGAATACGGATTGTGTTTACTGAACAAGCTACAACTGCTTATTTGCCCTTCAGAGGTAAAAGAACAGCTCTGTGTTTAACAGTCTTAGCTGCTGGCAGGCTTTCCTTCATTTGGCAGAAGAAAACTAGAAACAAATCGTTAGTAGGATTAGTCCTAAATTTTATACTGAAATAGTTAATTAGGACTAAATAAACTAGGTCCAACAACTAAAAGGTAAGACTTGGCAAATTTCACAAGGCCACAATTGTAGTGCCAATTTGTAAGAATGAGGATGAAATAATGCTGACAGCTTCTGACCCATATTTGTCAGTTGAAAAACAATGTTACGTGTTAAACAGCTACTCTGTTATGAATCTAATATAATCACTAGCACCCTCTTTGCTTTCACATCAGGACTCAGCGAGTTGAACAAATAATTACACAAGTATACATGTGGCGTCTGTTCCGAAAGAACAGACGTCACTTCTGATCCTGCAGTTGTTATTATTTAATATTCACAGAATATATGACATCAACTGCGATTGGGCAAAGCTGAAAATGTGTACCCAGCCGGGATTTGAACCCGGGTCTCCTGCTTTCTAGGCAGTTGCGCTGACCCCTACACCACTGGGGACACAGTGATCACCGCACCTGCAAGGACTACCTAAGCACGCCTCCCGTCAGATACAAATTCCCAGCTTCGCCCTGCCCACAGTACTCCAACTCGTAGTTATTAAACTAATTCCCGTAAGAGTAAGGGCTTGAAACTTGCCCACCCCTCCCCACTAACGATAGGATCATTGCCCGTCACCGGCATATTATATATATACATGTGGCGTCTGTTCCGAAAGAACAGACGTCACTTCTGATCCTGCAGTTGTTATTATTTAATATTCACAGAATATATGACATCAAAAGAAACAGTTTTGCTAATAGGAGAGAAAGCCATCCATATATTACAAACAATTGATGAATGAAATGAAACAGTTTTGCTAATATGAGACAAAGTCATACATATATTAAGTACAATAGATAATTCAAAAGAAACAGTTTTGCTAATAGGATTACAGTGTCATATTACAGTTGAAATATTCATTTACTTCATAGAATGGATGGGCAACTAGTCAGTCATACAGTGTTTGTTTGTATGCCTGTTCAGGTAGTTCTTGTACAGATTGTGGTAGGTTGTTAAATAATTTGTGTCCCATGAGTTCATAACTATTAATAGGTTTCGACAGTCTGTGGTATGGGGTATAAATACATCTGGTTCTTCTGGTGTTGTAACCATGAACGTTTTCTCTATATTTTGTCTCTGGTAACTTCTTTTTTGTGTGAAGTAAAACATAGTATATGTAGAGGTTTATTTCAGTCATGATTTTTAGTTCATGGAACAGAGGTTTACAGTGTGCCTTATATGTAGCAACAGAAATTGCCCCAAATAACTTTCTTCAGGAGTATGAGGATGTCATGCACAGATCTTGTGTTTCCCCATAAAATGATGCCATATGTTAGTATGCTTTGGAAGAAAGAAAAAAAAAGGATGTTTTAACATACTTTTCAGGTACGCAATTCATAAGTTGCCTTAACAAATAAATCACTCTGGACAACTTAACACTTATATATTCTATATGTTGAGCCCAAGACAATTTATTATTCAAATATACACCCAAAAACTTAACGTAAGTTGTATTATCTGAGGGAAGCTTGTCTTTTAAACTAACAACCATTTGTTGTGTTTTGTCATTATTAAGTAGGAAGCCATTTGCCTTAAACCAATAGGATGCTTGGTACATTGTCTCGGCAACACAGGTTTTGAGGTTACTGAACTCATTGCTACAGTGGATAAAAGTTTTATCGTCAGCGTATAAAATGGTAGGAGACTTGATAAATGATGGCAGATCATTAATCATGATTAGGGACAGAAATGGACCTAATACAGATCCTTGTGCAACACCTATCTTTACTTGTTGCATACTGGACATTTCTTTTCCGACACAAACTACTTGCTTTCGGTTCTGTAGGTATGATTCTAATAATTTAAGGCTCTTACCTCCAATGCCATATAATTCCATTTTTTCTAAGAGTGCTTTATACTCTACACAGTCGAATGCTTTACTTAAGTCACAAAAGGTGATTTGAGCAAAGCCTTTATTCTTAAGAACTTGATGAAGGTATTTGACTACTGAGTCTATAGCGTTTTTTTTTCCTAAAACCATACTGACTTGCTAATTATTTCTGCATTTTAAAAATAAGCACATAATTGTTGATAGATTACACGTTCAAATACTTTAGAAACAGCTGGGACTATGGAAATTGGCCTGTAACTAGAAGGGGAGTCAACATCGCCTTTTTTATATATCGAAACTACTCTGGATACTTTCAGTTCATCCGGAAAATATCCTTCAGTTATACACTTGTTTATACAGTATGTTAAAGGGTACATTATACTACCTATTACTTTCCTTAAAATAGTGCAAGAAATGTCATATATATCTACACTATCAGATGATTTCAGCTGTTTTACTATTCTTAGGACATGACTAGGAGACACATCAGAGAAGGAAAACATACTTGTATTTGCTGGTGGTTTAGAGATATATTTTGAAAGGATCTATGATGAGGTAATATCAGGTTTGATGATTGCATTTCCTACTTTTGTACAGAGTTAATAAAAAATCATTGAATTTCTGGGGACTTGCATTATTTCTCTTGTTTTTTCATGTTTAGCTACACTGTTAATTAGTTTCCATCCAGCTTTACACTTGCTGGTGGAATTCTCAATGATGCTGAAATTGTGGGCTTTCTTGGCTTTTGCAATGGCTATTTTTATGCTCATTTCTAGTTTTAATATAGGCTAATCTGGCATGGTCAGTTTTCAGATTTTTATATATGTTGTGCAAGAGCATAACTTGGTTTTTAAGATTTGTTAATTATATGGTGTACCATGGATTTTGCTTATTTTTACTCTTACTGCTCTGGTTTTGTTAGTTACTTTACATTTCTTTGTGGGAATGCAGTCATTAAATTGTGTTATAAATGCTTTAAAAAACCTTTCAAATGTTAGCTTTGGTGGTAAATCATTACATAAACTATAATGTGTGACACTGTATTGACCAAACCAATCTCTGTTGGCAAGGGACTGACAAAATCTGGCAATTTAGTCATCTGTGACAGGTCTTTGGGACATACATGTCAATATTACTGTTATCAGCACAAAATATATTGATATAATATAAAGATACAGGATCATGATAAGAGAATGGGAATACTGTTACTTCACATAATGATTCTATAGTTTCAAAATTTACAAATATATTATCAAGACAAGCTTCATCTCTTGTGGGTCTACTGTTGATAAAGTGTAAATTGTACTGTCTTAAAATATTTTTGAGCTCAGTGAGACTATATGTCGTTGTTGTTAAAAAATCAAATGTTTGTTAAGCTTATGCGACTTAAGTACGAGGTCATCAGTCCCTAAACTTACAAACTACTTATGAACTACTTACGAACTTGGACGGCACAAATATCCATGCCCGAGGGGGGATTCGAACGCCCGACGGTAGTGGCCGTGCAGACCGTGACTGGAGCGCCTCAGTCACCTCGGCCACCGCGGCCGGCGGTTGTTGTTACATCAAAATCTGCATTCAGGTCACCACCTACTACTACATCATAATGTGACCACTTTTTCTCACTAAATATCTGTAGCAGCTTGTCCAGTTTTTCTAGAAATACACTAATGATACCCTTAGGTGACCGGTACAAGGATATTATTATTAACCTAAAATTGTCAATAACTATTCCAGTAATCTCAAAATTCTGAATATAAATTTACATACATACATTAGTGATTTCTTTTATTACTTTCTGTGGAACAATGGCTGATATTGAGGAAAATTTAATTTAATGTGCAGCAAAGATGCTATATCTCGCCTCAGGAGATAATGACTGAAAGACACTGTCTGATACGAATAGTGTGTTTATTGACAAGACAAACTAACCATCTAAAACTAACTACCATCTTCTGAAACTAAGGCAAAAACAACAAACATCAACTAAAAGTTTTCTTTTTGACCAGTTAGGTATAAGCCAGGGAGATGACGACAGCCGGACGACGTATTCCGTCGCGGCGTCGCTGGCAGGGACTCTTTCTTCTCTTCTCTTCTCTTCTCTTCTGTTCCCCGGAGGCGTCGGTCGCGATCCCTCAGCTGCGGCTCTCGCCGTGTCGCCCTGCGCCCCCCTGAACAGTCGGCGCGCAGTGATACGGGGCAGTCTCGAGCTGCTCTCACGTGACTGGCGGAGGAAAATAGCGCCGCTTTAGTGCGCTCTCTGGCGGTGCTCTGGGGCGCCTCGCTGGGGCACTATTCTGTATCTTTTCAGTGTGCCAAACGTCGGTTCGGTCAGAGAGCACATCGAGGGCTCGAGTTATCGAAGCAGCTCCGTTACTTTATTCTGTATGCCTTTCGGTGGCGTTGCGGTCCGTCTTCGTGGACACCGAAGCTCACAGTGGCGCTGTTGCCAGATCTGCCCGCATCAGCCAATCAGAAGTGCCCGACTGCTTCTCCGCGCATGCGCACTGCTGGTGGGCTGGGGGGACGGCAGCCGTGGCCGGCGTTCGCTGCGTTTCCTACCGTGAGAGACAGCCCAGCAAAATGCAAAAAATGAAAGTCGTGTATTTCATAATTTGGCGACATAACACGACAGTGTGTTCCGAGAACTACCTACTGAAACTTTTTTTAAATTTAATTAAAACTTTTTGTCACTGAAAAAAGAGAATATTTAAACTTTTATGAAAAGTTGTTTATTCACGGTACTCTATGTTTATCACAACGTATCTCTTAAACTAAGCGTCACACAGCAAAATAATTTTGTAATTGCTTTCAGTGCTATATGTTGTCGATATCTGCAAACTTTCCGGCCAATATATTCAGTAATAGTGAAGTAATAAATTAAAATCCCACGTCTGACGCAGAACTTTTATGAAACCAACGTCCAAAATGTAGTAAGCGACAAACTTTTTCCCTTTACATTTTTTTTGTGGGGGTGTAATGTTCAGATGTTTGTTAAGTTTAAGGGACTTAGCTACAGGGTCATCAGTCCTTAAACTTACAAACTACTTGTGAACTACCTTACACTAAAGACGACACAAACATCCAGGCCCGACGGGGGATTCGAACCCCCGATCGCAGTGGCCGTGCGGACTGTGACTGACGCGCCGCAGACCGCTTGGCCACTGCGGCCGGCTGTGGGGGTGAAAGCGAGAAAAAGTTTCGGAAAGGTGTGAATTTATTTTTGCCGTTTGTTGGAAGGCGTTAGGTGCTACCGTTTGTCCTAGACGAGAGCAGTATTGTGCGGTTCATGGCGCGGCGCGAGTTCAGCGCGATGGGAGGGACAGTTTACAAGGCGCGCCGATAGCAGCAGAGAGAGCGCAAGCGAGCGGTGAAGAACTACGGAAGTACATGGAAGTTGCGGGAAAGGAAAAGGATTACATATTAGTCTTAGAAGCGCAAATTAGTCAATGTTTTTGTACTGAAGAAAGAGCATACAATATTTTAATAACAAAACAGTTGTTTGACGATGCGGGAAAGCTAAAGGAATTTTTTAGAGTCACTCATAACCAGTTTTAGTATTTTCTGTCGTTAACTGGACAAAACCTGAAACGTCTGGTTTGATTCCATCTCGAATCCAAGTGCTCAGTGGCTGTTAACGTATACGGATGATGAAGATCAGTCGCAAATATTTCTTTGTCGCAAAATTTGATTTTGGTCGCTGTGAGACTCTCATCAGTGCTTAAAACATAGTTTGAAACGTACAAAAATTTTCAGTCTTCATACTGAAGATTATGTGATCGTCAACATGAAGGCTGAAAACTTTTCTTTGTTTCAAACTGCGTTTCAAGCATTGAGAGTAGTCACACATGAATTATTTCTAACAAGACTAAAAAAGTAAATGAATAAAAATAAAAGTCTACGTTTGTTTCACTCACAGAAATTTCATCTTTCGTTTTATAATAAGAGTGAACCCCGATGTATAAGAAGCTACTGCTGGCACTCGCTCTTACATGGACATGCTAAAGAATACTGCAGATCATGCTTTTCTTAAACGAATAGAAAAGTGTTCGAAACAAGATGACTGGTGAAAAAATATTCTGCACCAGGGAGGATTCGAACCTAAAACACTTCGGATACGGACTTGTCGCCTTATGCACTAAACCACAGCCTCTGCACGAAGTGCCGATCTTTGTTTGCATTGACTTCTTTGCGAAATGATTTAGGTTAATTAACCTGCTACTAATTTGTATGATTTCCACTATCTAACTTCATATAATTCATTTCTATTTTAACTTAAACATTGTGAAAGCGTTTCTGTAAGTAATAAATACTCAGTTTTTACGGTAAAGTATGGTAAAACACTACTAAGTACCATTCAGATACGTCGGTAACGTGCTTGTGGCACAACAGGACTTGAGATTGCAGTGAAAACGGCTCGTTTTATGAAGATTTTCAATGAGGTGGAGTATCTGGAGTGCATGTTTGAGTAATTCTCAAGTACAAATACGAAAATATGCCAAATACGACACGACAGCTTTGCGAACGGCAAAAATCGAAGGTGACGCCGTATTTGATGGATTTCGTATTTACACTTTCGTAATATGAGAGTTTGCAGGATAAATGACACGGCACATTAAAGACATTACCCAGACGCATATTTTAAGATAAAGAGTGTTCAGAAGCGCTACTTCGTTATATTAAACACTATAATATGTATAGGATTAGAATGCTAGCAATTTTAACAAAATATTCTGATAATATTTGCAAACAACTTTGAAAATTAACTTTTTAAGTTATCTATTACTTAAAAACAACCGATGTTTCGTTACCAGAATTTAAAACCACACAGCATTGCTAAAATAACAATTTATCTTCGCAATCAAAGCCCATCGAAACGAACGAATCGGCCTTGTCGAAGCCTCCGCGAGTTTCGGTGCTGCGCTAGAAATTTCGGTGGCTGTTTCGGGCGGTAGCAGGCCGCAGAAGCGTACAGATAACCACTTTTGCTACCGAACCGAAATTTACGTCACAACCGAGAAAAACCCACCGAACCGAACGGTACGAAAGATACAGAATAGTGCCCGGTAAGCCACCTGCACTGCGGGTTGTTCGCTCGTCAGGCGAACCGCCGGTACAGGACAAAAGTGTTTGGCGGTTAATTCATCGCACAGAGAAACTGCAGTATTCCACAGGTGAGGTAGGCTCAAGCCGTTCTCAAGTCTTTCCCTGTTCAATTATGGACTTCATTTCTTGCTTATTAGATGGGATTTTGCCTTGCATTCATGCTAACGGTTTTCTCTCTCTCACTCACTCTCTTTCTCTCTTTTTTTTTATTTTTTCCTGTGGGAAATATTAAAATTTTTGTTACTTTTCTTTCTGTGACTTCCGACTTTTTTGCGGGATCGGTTGTAATGGCTTCAATGTTAAGTGTGCTTTTGTTTTACATTACTTGCAAGGAGGAATTCTAAAGAATTTGGTTCGTTTTCTTTGCGAGGTAGTTTGGTGACAAGTTCCATGCTGTGACTTTGTGGTTGGCTGTTCCAATGCTCAAGAGTCATATTACGATTCGTTTTCAATTAATGTCGGCTGCATGTATAGTTTTATTCTAAACTTTTAAACGTTTTTGAGGTACATTTAGTTGTGCCATGCTGATGGGCAACTATGCATATGTTCGATGACCGTTTAGTCTTTCCTTTACGGGTGATGAAACAGCACACGCGCCACCACTTATAGTCAGAGTACCGTACCAACTAAAGGCAACTGTAATTTCCTGTTACGTCATCCATAGGTCATGCCGCCCAGTCCAATAAATTACCAGTGGTACCAGATTTTTTATAACATGCATTTAGATTTGCTAATCGGACACCACTAAGCAACTGCATGTGCATGTAACAGTGTTTGATTATGTTACTATGTATAGTTTACTACCATCCCAGCTCCTTGTGTGACATAGAATGCAATTAACTACCAATTACCATGTTGATAGGAGACACCCAGCTGGTGTAATTTTCTTTAAATTGTGATGTGTTCTCTGTTAATATGTTATTTTTCACTTTGAGAATGTAAACGGTGTTCAAACCAACGTTTATTCAATTTTTGAGGTTCGGAAAATGTAAAAAATATGATCTGTGCACTGTTAACATGTTAGTTTTTTGCTTTCAGAATCTAGAGGTTGTTCAAACCAACGTTTATTCAAGTAATGAGGTTCAGAATGAATCATTCAGAAACTATCTGTTCAGTAACTATTTACGTCAATTAATGAAAATGTATGTTGAAGTAAAATGAAGCCCTACATTTGAGCGTACTTGTACCTTAATAGTTATTCAACCCCTCTTGCTCCCACTTTTTTCGATGGGATTGAAAGAAGATTATTTAATGTTGAACAATGTTGGTGTAACTTGCCTCGGTTTATAAAACTGGACTTCTTGCAAAGCACATATACTGGTTCCACATTACCCGTCAAATGCGTTATCCGATGCCATCCATTATTATTTGCTTGTGTTTTACAAATTCAGTTTGTTTTCGACCTTGTCAGATTTTGTTATGGAACCACTATAAATGTTTGTGTAGGATAAATCCTACCAAAATAACAAGCCCACCCCACAGTGCTGATTCTCGCCTAGTTAGTGGGAGAGCCTGGAATATAACCAGCGCTGGGTTGGGGGCCCAGTGGCGAGGAGGAATTTCAATTTAATGAAACCAACCACAAAGTATCGCTGAAAACTGTGGAACACGTGTCTTCTGACAGTAAAGTATCGTTGCAGTTATTCTGCATGCTGCTGATTACCAAATGAATTGACGAAGAGTACAGAATTTTCATTCATTTTGCTAACACACACTACCGAATGAGGCCAGGTCTTCCTGCAGCATCTAAATTCACTACTTCATATTCGCTTTTTTCCACATAATCTGCGCTAATGTATTAATCTTAAACACACCGCTGAAACTTGAAAGGTTGAACTATTGTTTGCCATAGTTGAGCAGATTTGTATTCATAATCAGTCTGTCAGGCGGAACAGCTACTCATTTTAATTTTATTTATAGAGAGAGCCAGTTCTGTCTTGTACGGTCTCAGGTACGGGCCTCGTGCTGTAGCTGCTGCTTCCATCGTATTGCTGTGCCGACACACACATCGACGCCGCGCGCCAGAGGTGTGGCCAGGCAGCGCGGCGCTAGATGCGCCGTACCGCGCATGCGCAGACGCCGACCAATAGGAGGAGTGGGCGAGGAGCGAGAGGAGGAACGTCAGTCTGGGCCGGGAGCGACGGGTCACCAGGCGCCCGCCTACAGTCCGGGTACCGCCGCAGCCTATCGTCTGGATTGGCCGGAGGAGAATATTAGCCACTGTACATGTTTGTTGTATCGCACTACAATAGCTGGCAATAACATTGTATACAGTTCACTCAGCCAGCTCCGTGTCAAGTTAAGTATCTGTAATAAACTGCTCAATGGTTTTCATCCATGTGCGATGGCACTGTCTCACCTAAGCACTCCTACAGATTGCCAAACAACTACAGATACAGCACATATAGTTATTATATCTTCTCGTTTCCCTAAATGATAACGACAATGTTTCACATTTCCACTGTTCTGGTGATATCCACTGCCGCTCCGGCCAGAGAACCTACCACCGAAAGTTCTGTAAGGGCCAGAATTAGGAACGGAATAGTTCCTCGAGATGTCTTATACATTGGAGTCATGATATTCACTACTGGCCATTAAAATTGCTGCACCAACAGAAATGCAGATAATAAACGGATATTCGTTGGAGAAATATATTATATTAGAACTGACATGTGATAACATTTTCACGCAATTTGGGTGCGTAGATCCTGACAAATCAGTACTCAGAACAACCACCTCTGGGCGTAATAACGTCCTTGATACGCCTGGCCATTGAGTCAAACAGAGCTTGGATGGCGTGTACAGGTACAGATGCCCATGCAACTTCAACATGATAGCACAGTTCATCAAGAGTAGTGCCTGGTGTATTGTGACGAGCCAGTTGCTCGGCCAACATGGACCGGACGTTTTCAGTTGGTGAGAGATCTGGAGAATGTGCTTGCCAAGGCAGCAGTCGAACATTTTCCGTATCCAGAAAGGCCCGTACAGGACCTGCAACATGCGGTCGTGCATTATCCTGCTGAAATGTAGGGTTTGGCAGGGATCGAATGAAGAGCGGAGCCATGGGTCATAATACATCTGAAATGTAACGGCCACTGTTCAAAGTGCCGTCTATGCGAACAAGAGGTGACCGAGACGTCTAACCAATGGCACCCCTTACCATCACACCGGGTGATACGCCAGTATGGCGATGACGAATACACGCTTCCAATATGCGTTCACCGTGATGTCGCCAAAAACGTGCACCCAGGTTCGTCGTTGCGTACACCATCGCAGGCGCTGCTGTCTGTGATGCATCGTCAAGGGTAACCGCAGCCATAGTCTCATCTAGACTGCTAGATATACGAGGCCGTTGGGATCCAGTACGGCGTTCTGTATTGCCCACCTGAACCCACCGATTCCATATTCTGCTAACAGTCATTAGATCGCGAGCAGCAATGTAGGGACACGATAAACCGAAATCGCGATAGACTACAATCCGACCTTTATCAAAGTCAGAAACGTGATGGTGAGCATTTCTCCTCCTTACCAGAGGCATTGCAACAACGTTTCACCAGGCAACGCCGCTCAACTGCTGTTTGTGTATGAGAAATTGGTTGGAAAGTTTCCTCATGTCAGCACGTTGTAGGTGTCGCCACCGGCGCCAACCTTGCGTGAATGCTCTGAAAAACTAATCATTTGCATATCACAGAATCTTCTTCCCGTCGGTTAAATTTCGCCTCTGTAGCACGTAATCTAGGTGGTGTAGCAATTTTAATGGCCAGGAATGTATTTCTCATGCATCCATTGTTCTTCATCTTTAAGCCACGAGGTCCAGCATTCATGGCGGAAACCCAAATTAAACCTAACTTTAGGACGCAAGCTTGTGTCGACTGCAATGCATTGCCCAATGCGAGTATCCTCTCTTGCAATATCGCTTTCACGATTTTGGCTAACAACTTTATTAATAACTAGCTTATATGCCCGTGCTTCGCAACGGTTGTTAAACAAGGTCCTGTGTATATCATGGTTCTTTGAGTTCCGGACGTAGGTCAGCAAAAACACAATCCTTTTTGGATCTCTCTGTCTCTAAACTCAGTTCTCCTAGCCAAGATGACAAATTTAAGTAGAAGTCATTGTCGAAGTTTTTCACGCTAAGAGTGAAATTAAGTCCGTGCTTCGGAACAATGTAAATACAATGTTAGGTTGTGTTCATGAAGTTACACATTGCAACAGCAGCGCCGAAAGCGGCTGGCAAATTACATTTCACAAATATCTTCTTGAATTTGGAATGAATTGTAAGACTGTGTGAATCATGAGACTCTATATAAAAGAGTTTCGCGTGAGATGTGACAATGGATGTATCTGATTCGGTAAAATTTTACTTTCTATCCTGGCGGCCTCGTGTTTTTATGTTGGCAACATCAATAACACGATATAAAATCGTTGCAAAGATGACCGAACCGCATAGAGTGTAGATAAATACTGCTGTTCGTGCTGTATGCTTGATTTCACGACAAAATATTTGCGTGTTACGCGATTGGCTTACGACGATGTCACATGATTCTCGTTATTCAACATCTGTTGCCAACATTATCAAAGGAGGCCGCCGGGATATGAATAGGACTACGTCGCATAGTTTTTCTGGACCCAGCTGTCAAACGATAACACCTTTCACAGCAGAGGGTGTCGCGACTATATGTATCAGAGATCAACGATTAGCACAGACCATTGATCTCTATACACTCTGGATGTTGAATTTCAACTGTCTTAGCGTGCCAGCCATAGATATTCTTATTTAGTTTTTTGCCAAATTCAAACATGGCTGCTAAGTAGCATTTCAAGGAAAAGAGAAGGAAATATGTTTCCATTCCCCTCCGATATCAGCCTACAACATCGAATATTGAATTAAATTCCAAATCAAGAGGTAAGCAAGCAATTCTTCGTCACGTAATAACTGATGAAAACTTGTTTGCCAAATTTAAACATGGCGGACAATGCGAATTCGTGTGTAAAACATATGAATGTGCAGGCACGCTGGAATTTTACACTCAGACACCAAAGTTATTCATCCAGTTTGTATAGAGATCACTGGCACAGACCAGTGAGCTTACTGGCACAGGCATATCAATATCTATGGCCTAAGAGATATCCATTAATGTATGTCTGTGTTTCCATCACGCTTCCACGACAGTGATCAATGTTCGACGAGTATTTTTATCTTTGAGTCTATCTGGATTTTTATCTTTGTTTTGCGTCTCTGTTCATAGTCGGTAATGTTTGGGTGACGAAAACATGTGATCTATTTTTAAAAAATGCTTATTTGATATTCCTCGTCGTTATTAGAGTCTGAAAGGACCGCATTGTCTGACGATTGAAAGAATAAACAGATTTTGACCTGTACCGTAAAGTTCGTAAGTCACGGAGTATATAGCTTTTCCTAAGAGTATTTATTGCATATTTTGCTCGTCACACTCACCCACTGCCACGCACCACGACCAAACTCCCTTACTAACATCATTAGACCAAAGGCTGTCTTCCACCACAACCACGAGTGGGCGGCAGTATGTGGTCATGGAGAAAAGTCTGTCAGCACGTACACACACAAGCCTTTTATATATAGATATAGACAACAGTCTAAAACTCATTGGCAAAACATTTAAATTCATCACTAATATCATACTTCCTAAAGGGCTCCACGTTCTTAGCATTCCGATCAAATTGTCCAACGGTGGCAATCTTGCTGTAATTGAGTACAATGTTTTCAGCACTTGTAAATTCCGACCTCCACACACACAGATGGCCTAAAATGTGTCTCCGCAAAGAGGTCCTCTCACGGGTCCTCGACATTCGCCTCTGCTGAAATATCTTCCGGCACAGATGATACCGTATCCTCTTCAATCTCCTCGTAATTGGTTTCCCTCTCCTTCTTTAAATGAAACCACTGCTTTATATGGGAATCGGCATGAATTACATTAAGCCTAGAAATGAGAGCTTCATATCCAATACCAAATTCATTCGAAAGAAGTATAACTAAATCTCTATGCGTAATTGTTATGTTGTGATAGTTTTCTACATTAACAATGACAGGTCTGCCTTCAACAATTCGATTCAATATGCAACTATGCCAGTCCCCATAACCACAGACATTACCAGGGTTGGGTAACTTGCGTGCCTCAATGATCCAGATAGCTGTACCGTAGGTGCAACCACAGCGGAGGGGTATCTGTGGAGAGGCCAGACAAACGTGTGGTTCCTGAAGAGGGGCAGCAGCCTTTTCAGTAATTACATGGGCAACAGTCTGGATGATTGACTGATCTGGCCTTGTAACATCAGCTAATGTGGCTTTCACATACAGCTACTGCAAATGGCTGAAAGCAACGGGAAACTACAGCCGTTACTTTTCCCGAGGACATGCAGCTCTACTGTATGAATATATGACGATGGCATCCTCTCGAGAAAAATACTCTGGGAGTAAAACAGTCCCAGATTCAGATCTACAGGCGGGGACTACCCAGGGGGATGTGATCATCAGGAAAGACAACACTGGCATTCAACGAATAGGTGTATGGAATGTTAGAACCCTTAATCGGGTTGGGAGGCTAGAAGATTTAAAATGGGAAATAGGTAAGTTGAAGTTTGATATAGTAGGGATTCGTGAAGTTCGGTGGAAAGTGGAACAGGATTTCTGGCCAGGTGAGTACAGGATTATAAATACGAAATCAGTTGGGGTATTACAGAAGCAGGTCTAACAATGATTAAGAAATTAGGAATGTGGATAAACTACTATCAGCAACACAGTGATCGCATTATTGTAGTCACGATAGACACGAACCAAAACCGACCACAGTGGTACAAGTTTATATGCCCACTAGCTCTTCCGATGATCAAGAGATCGAAGAAATGTCTGAAGAGTACAGAAAATTATTCGGATAGTTAAGGGAGAGGAAAACTTAATTGTGAAAGACGACCGTCTGTCATCTTACATATATTTTTTTTTTATAAAATTGTAATTTATTTGATGTCACTAGATTAGCATTTTGTTAAAACTAGAACCCCACTCTTTTCGAGGCATGAGAAATAGAATTCTTTATTTTATGTTTTAAAATATTAGGCTCTGAAATGTTAGTTAATATTTCTAGGATTTTGTTATTTTAATAAGTTATTATTGTACCGGTGATAATGTGTACTTGTATTACTTTTCAGTGGATTTGCGAGAATCTCATGGCTGTCTGAATGTGGGTAGTGATAGCTCGCTTTGCATGGTTCTCTCTGACACAGAGTCAATAGTTAGTCATTATCAACCCCTGCTGCTGATGCGACCAAAGAGGCTTCTACACCCTTTGGTAACAAGCCAGTCGACGAGCCCTCCCAGGACGAGTCTCATGTACTTCTGGCCCCACCATCCTTGGGTTTCCCAGTTTTCGGTAGCTTTCCCGGCTCCTGGCCGCTCGGAGGTCACTTTGTGCTCGGACAGCGGTGAGGTAAGGTTGGTTCTGCTCTTTTGTCTGTGGAGGTGGTAGCAGTTCGTTGTCTAGCATTTTTAACTTAGACTCTTGAACTTTTTTTTTTTTTTTTTTTTTTTTTTTTGATCGTGTGTGGAAATGTGTCCCAGTTTTTCAATCCAGTGATTTCCAACAGATAAATGTGGTGTATGTGTTACTAGTTGCAGTTTGATAATGGCCTGGTATATTCAAACCGTTTGTGATTATGTGGCAGTGTACGAACTCTGTGTACATTCTTTCTAGCTTTGTGGGGCCTGATTTCTAACAGGCGATATGTTCATTTTTGTACAGTGCATGTGAAATCTGTTTTATCTTTTCCTTCCGTGAGTGATATGTATTCCACGTGGTTGGTTCTTAGAACAAAGCCTGCAGCTTCCACTATTGTTTGTTCCATGCCCATCAGGTGGGTAACCATGCATGTATCCTTTAGATTTCCACTAACATTTCGAGATCTCCTCTCCCCGCCTACTTTAATTTTGCTGTTGCTTCTCCGAACTTGTAGTATGCACTCAGTCTTTGTCAGTAATTCTCTCCAAGCCTTGTACAACCACTTTCAATGGCTTGCTTATGAAATTCTATGTATTTCTAAGGGTTGTATGCCGTAACTTTTATTCTCACTTTTCTGTCTTTGTAATTATTTCACCTTTCTGGATTTTTAAGACTGGGCTTCATCTGTATCTCTATCACGTGTAGCTGCATTTCATTCGCTTCCTTTTGTTATTCTAAACATTTCTATGGGTTGCATGCTGTAGTTAATTTTCTTTATTTTTTGGAAATTGAATTTATTCATTTTTGTCGGTTTTCGGAACCACGTGGGTCCGATCTCAGGGGTTTGCAGCTAGTGACTTGAATTTACGCCGCTTCTCATAAAACCAGTGCCTAGACAGTTTACTCTCAGACTCAACGTAAGAGTCCGCGGTGATTTTGTGTAATGAATCCGATTTTTAAGCACTTCACATTCATTGCAGTGTGATCATGTAAGGTAGCCGTGTTTGCTCGCGGTCTAATCTAAATGCAACTCAACTTTGCTATACTCACGCACCATCTCAAATCAGGCACGACAGACCAGAGCCATCTTCGCAGTTTTATTGTGTATTGTGTTGTGTGGTACCTCGGGGTTGCTCACTTTCGCCTACGATAGCGGCGCCTGCTTCTGCCTCGTTTCAGCACGCTGATTTTGGTGAATTTCGCTGTGTCATTGCGTGTGTGTGAGCGACTGAGTGTCGTTTGTAAATCCTCCCTCCCCCCCCCCCCCCCAGTAGCGTTAAGTTCTGTGTAATTTAAGTTAAATTCTATGCTGGGTATCGTGAGTATTAGAACATGTAAAGGAGATGCATTTTATTGTATTAACAAGATTGGTTCCCCATTTTGCTTGTGTTCATCCTGAATAAACAAGTTCGGTATAATTTTGAGTTGCCTAGAAATTGTAGTTTTCGAGCATCTTCCTCCTTTTTCTTTAATATTGTTTTTCACTAGTGCTGAGAACAAACTCAGATGCAATTTTTTATGTTTAAGTTCCGTTCGCCATAAATGTTTTCTTAGCCACCTTTATGAAATAACTTTAGTTGCGGTGGCTTGTTTATTAATGCCTGTATGTAGTTTCGTGTGAGCTGCTACGTATTTTGGCCACTGTGTCGTTAAGTTCCTGTTATTAGTATAATAAGAACCACGTCAGTTCTCAATGTGCGCCAGGGAACAAGGTTTTGCAGCAGGGAGTAGCCAGTAGGTCACACGGAACTTTTGCTAATTTTACTGCTAAAATTAAGCTGATTTATGACAGTAAATTCTTATCTGGGTACCTCCTACAAGAATTAAGCTTTTATTTCGTACAGTGGCCTATTTTTAATTGTAATGGTGTACGCGAATTCAGTAGTAGGAAAAGTAGTGGAAGGGAAAATAGTGGGTGAATATGGATTGGGAAATAGGAAAGAAAGAGCAAGCCGTCTGGTAGAATTTTGTATGGAACATAGTTTATAATGGTAAGACATAGGTTTTAAACTATAAGACACAACCAGCGGCCGATATAGACTCTGGCCACATCTTATTAGTTATGAACTGTAGACTGAAACAGAACAAAATGCGCAAAGGAAGTAATATAATGATATGGGACCTGGATAAGAATTTCAGAGGGAAATTTATGATGCAAGTGACAGAAACGGGGGAAAATTAAACAGTAGAAGAGGAATGGGTAACTCTAAGAGATAGAATAGTCAAAGCAGCAGATGAACTAATAGGTAGAAATGCAATGCCTGCAAAAAAATCCTCGGATTTCACAGAAAATACTAAATTTAACAGATTAAAGGAGAAGATATAAAAATGCAGTTAATGAAGCAGACGAGTAAGAAATGAGACTGTCAAGAAATGCAAAATAGCTAAGCAGGAGTGGCTAGAAGCCAAATGTAAATCTGTAGGTGAATGTGTAACTGGAGGAAAAGTAGGTACCGCCCACAGGAAAATAAATTTGATATTTGAAGACAAGAAAAATAGTTGTATGAATACCAAGAACTCAGATGGAAAACCAGTTCTGAGTAAAGAAGGGAATGCTGAAAGGTGGGAAGAGTATATAGAGAGGCTCTACAAAGGAAAAGAACTTCGACACAATATTCCAAGAAGGGAGGACGAAATAAATGAAGATTATGTAGGAGATACTATACTGAGAAATAAATTTGACAGAGCACTGAAAGACCTATGTCGAAACAAGGCCCCTGGAGAGGACGACATTCCCTCAGAAGTACAGAAGTCTCTGGGAGAGCCAGCCATGAAAAAACTTTTGAACCTTGTGAGTAGGATGTATAAGACAGAGGAAATACCCTCAGACTTTAAGAAAAATATCATTATCATTATTCCAAAGAGAGCATGCGCAGACAGATGTGAAAATTAGAGAACCATCAGTTTAATAAGTCATGGTTGCAAAATTTTAACACGAATTATTTAGAGAACGGTGGAAAAGCTGATAGAAGCCGACCTATAGAAAGATCAAGTTTGTAGGCTTTCCCGGCGTGACAAATCTTCGAAGTCTCTGCGGGTTTGCCGCCCGCGGTAGCCCTGGGGACTGAGGTGCTCCAGTCACGGTCTGCACGGCCACTACGGTCGGGGGTTCGAATCCCTCTCGGGCATGGATATTTGTGCCGTCCTTAGTCTTAGCTAGTTCATAAGTAGTTTGTAAGCTTAGGGACTGATGACCCCGTAGTTAAGTCCCATAAGTTCTACAACCATTTGAACATTTGGTCTTTGCGGATTCCTGCCGGATAATAAAATCAAACTGATTCAATATTTCGACGGTACAGCTGTCCGCCATCTTCAGGAAACTGCTGCTGCTGAGTCCCGCTGAATACTGGTGCAAGGTCGAAGTACCGCGCCCTATATAGGCGTCGGTCGCGTGCACGGCGCATGCGCCGGCCGTCACAGTTGCTACCTCCTAGACAGGACTGGGGCGCCGCCCCTAGTGGAACAGGGCACTACGACGTACCGCACCTTACATTAATCAGTGCCAGGTGCTGGAATCCGGGCCGAACGTTGCAATTTGATATTATTTAATAATGGATTCCATGTTCTACTAAGAGGAAACCCCATGTCTCTATTTATTAGATTGTCCGTCACCCTGATTTCAATGGCTTCTCTGAAAAACTGTTCCAGAAACCAGAGGTGTTGGTTACTATGCGGGTTTCATCATATATCATCTTGTGAGTTCTGCTGCCGCCGATTTATCCGGTTGCAATAGTCTCGAGTGGCGGCAATGTTCCACGCGCCTATCATGTACAGTTCGAAGCGTACGGCCGATGTATGCCTTGCCACACTCTCACGGTATTCTATAAACACCGGGTTTCTTGAGTCCGAGGTCATCTTTGACGGAGCCAAGCAATGCCCTAATCTTGGATGGCGGACGGAAAATAGTCTTTATGTTAAAACTTTTTAAAAGTCTTCCAATTTTAAAAGAAACGCCCCCGGCGTAAGGAATGTAAGCTAGAGCCCTATACTCTTCTTCAAGCACTTTTTGAGATGGTCCAAACTGCATAGCACGGCGAATCTGTTTCTCAGAGTAGCCTTTTTCCTTAAAAACAGTCGTCAGATGTTCCAGTTCCGATGTAAACTGTCTGCATCTGAAATGGCATATGCTCTGCATACCAGAGTTCTAAGGACGCCGTTGCGTTGGTATGGTGGATGGCAACTACTGGCATGCAAATACCTATCAGTATGTGTCGGCTTGTGGTGAACACTATGTCCAAGGGTGCCATCATCTTTTTTGTAAACCATTACATCAAAAAATGGAAGTTTACCGTCACTTTCGACCTCCATAGTAAATTTGATGTTTAGGTGAAGGCAGTTAAAATGATCCAAAAATCGATTGAGCTTATCACGTCCATGAGGCCAGATGAAAAAGGTGTCATCAACGTATCTCCAAAAACACGTTGGTTGCAAAGCTGAAGTTCTCAGTGCCCTGTCCTCGAAGTCCTCCATAAGTAAATTGGCGACTGTGTGTGATAAAGGGCTGCCCATAGCCACTTCGTCCTTTTGCTCAAAGAAGTTACCACCAAAAGAAAAATACGTGGACATCAGTAGATGACGACAGAGCTCTACATCCAGTATTTCACTAATTAGACTCAGGGACTCTTCCAGTGGTACCTGTGTAAAGAGGGATACCACGTCAAAGCTTACGAGTAAATCCGAAGGACCCAGCTTCAAGGACCTCAACCGTCTAATAAAATCCATATAATTGGAGATGTGGTGTTCACACTTGCCGACATACTGGCCGAGAATAGACGCCAAATGCTTCACCAGGGGATATGTGGGTTCACCCAAATTAGAAACTATAGGACGTAACGGCACCCCATCGTTGTGCACTTTTGGAAGACCTTACAACCTAGGAGGAACAGCAGCACCCGGATGAAGCTTCTTGCGCAGTTCTTCTGACGACGCGCTCGTTTTCAACAGTGAAAGAGCCTTGGCCTTAATCCTTTCAGTGGGGTCACTCTGTAATCTTACGTACGCTGGATCGCTGAGTAGGTCATCAAATTTAAGGACGTAAACATCCCTTGTCAAAACAACGGTAGCGTTCCCCTTATCTGCTGGTAAATCTACAACTTCATCATCATTCCTGAGGGAGCGAATAGCTGCTCTCTCAGCAGAAGAGATGTTATCCCATGGTGGCCGAGCCCGACGCAGAGTGTGGGGCACTTCCTGTCTTATTTCATCCGCCTTATCCTCAGGGAGGCTGTGCGCTGCTTGTTCTACAGAGCAAATAATGTCTCTAACCGGAAGACTCCTTGGCGTGGGAGCAAAGTTTAAGCCTTTGTCCAGTACAGTCACAGTTGGTCCATCCAAATCCTGCTTTGAAAGATTGATAACAGTGCGCCTAGGTGTATCTCCTGACGATCTGGAACGAGAAAGCAGTCGTTCAAGTTTAGAGGACTGCCTGGTAACGGCGCTCCTATGTTCCCAGTCCGATATTGCCCAAGTGCATGCCAGTAGTTGCCATCCACCATACGAACGCAACGGCGTCCTTAGAACTCTGGTACGCAGAGCGTATGCCATTTCAGATGCAGACAATTGACATCGGAACTGGAACATCTGACGACTGTTTTTAAGGAAAATGGCTACTCTGAGAAACAGATTCGCCGTGCTATGCAGTTTGGACCATCTCAAAAAGTGCTTGAAGAAGAGTATAGGGCTCTAGCTTACATTCCTTACGCCGGGGGCGTTTCTTTTAAAATTGGAAGACTTTTAAAAAGTTTTAACATAAAGACTATTTTCCGTCCGCCATCCAAGATTAGGGCATTGCTTGGCTCCGTCAAAGATGACCTCGGACTCAAGAAACCCGGTGTTTATAGAATACCGTGAGAGTGTGGCAAGGCATACATCGGCCGTACGCTTCGAACTGTACATGATAGGCGCGTGGAACATTGCCGCCACTCGAGACTATTGCAACCGGATAAATCGGCGGCAGCAGAACTCACAAGATGATATATGATGAAACCCGCATAGTAACCAACACCTCTGGTTTCTGGAACAGTTTTTCAGAGAAGCCATTGAAATCAGGGTGACGGACAATCTAATAAATAGAGACATGGGGTTTCCTCTTAGTAGAACATGGAATCCATTATTAAATAATATCAAATTGCAACGTTCGGCCCGGATTCCAGCACCTGGCACTGATTAATGTAAGGTGCGGTACGTCGTAGTGCCCTGTTCCACTAGGGGCGGCGCCCCAGTCCTGTCTAGGAGGTAGCAACTGTGACGGCCGGCGCATGCGCCGTGCACGCGACCGACGCCTATATAGGGCGCGGTACTTCGACCTTGCACCAGTATTCAGCGGGACTCAGCAGCAGCAGTTTCCTGAAGATGGCGGACAGCTGTACCGTCGAAATATTGAATCAGTTTGATTTTATTATCCGGCAGGAAACCCCCAGAGACTATAGGAAAATCAGTTTGGATTCAGTAGAAATGTAGGAACACGGGAGGCAATCCTCACTTTATAGCTTATTGTAGGCCGGCCGCGGTGGCCGAGGGGACTGAGGCGCTCCAGTCACGGTCTGCACGGCCACTACGGTCGGGGGTCCGAATCCCCCCCTCGGGCATGGATATTTGTGCTGTCCTTAGTCTTAGTTAGGTCTTACAAACTTACAGTTTAGGGACTGATAACCCCGTAGTTAAGTCCCATAGACTATACAAACAAACAAGCTTATTGTAGAAGATAGATTAAGGAAAGGCAAACCTACAGTTCTAAAATTTGTGGATTTGGAAAAAGGTTTTGAAGATGTTGGTTGGGATAGACTCTTTGAAATTCTCAAGCAAGCAGGAGTAAATTATAGGGAACGGAAGGTTATTTACAACTTGTACATTAACCAAATAGCTGTTATTAGAGTTGAAGGGCATGAAAAGGACGCATTGGTTGGAAAGGGGGTAAGATTGGGTTGCAGCAAGCTGTGAATGAAAGCAAAGAGAAATTTGGAGAAGGAAATGTAGTTCAGGGTGAAGAAATGAAAACATTGAATTTTGCTGACGACATTGTAATTATGTCAGAGACAGCAAAGGACCTGGAAGAGCATTTGTACAGAATGTAAAGTGTGTTCAAAGGAACGTATAAGATGAACATTAACAAGTGCAAAATAAGGGTAATGAAATGCAGTCATAGAAAATCGGGCAATTCTGCAGGAACTGGATAAGGTAACGAATCATTAAAGGTGGTAGATGGATGCTGGTACTTGGGTACATATGGCATTCGCAGTACAGAGGATATAAAATGCAGAATGGTAATGGGAAGAAATGCGTTTTTGAAAAAGAGAAATTTGCTAACATCGAATATTAATTTAAGTGTAAGGAAGTCTTTTCTGAAGGCATTTGTGAGGAGTGTTGCTTTGTACGGCAGTGAAATTTGGACAAAACGTAGTTTAGACAGGATGAGGATAGAGGCTTTTGAATTGTGGTGCTACGGAAGAATGCTGAAGATTAGGCGGGTGGATCGCGTAAAAAATGAAGAGGTACTGCACAGAATTGGGAAAAAAGGAATTTTTGCCATACCTTGACTAAAAGAAGGGATGGATTGATAGAACACAGTCTTAGACATCAAGGAATTGTGAATTTAGCGTTGAAGGGAAGTGTGTGGGGTAAACATCGCTGAAGGTGACCAAGAGGCGAATATAGTAAGCAGATTCAGACAGATGTAGGTTGCACATTTTTATGAGGAGATGAAGAGGCTTGATCAGGATACAGTACAGTGTAGAGCTACATCAGACCAATCTACGGGCTGGAGATCACAACAACAACAACAACAACATGCAACTATCTTCTACCACCTCAACCACTCAAACTCATAGAATGATATAACAATGTGTACTTTTTAATTATACCCGCCAAAAGCAAATTCACAACAATATGTCATATACACATTCTGTTTGCGCGTGAATTTGGTTTTGGCGGGTATAATTAAAAAGTACACATTGTTATATTATTCTGTGAGTTTGAGTGGTTGAGGTGGTAGCAGATAGTTGCATGTTGCTGTTGTTGTGATCTTCAGTCCGTAGATTGGTCTGATGTAGCTCTACACTGTACTGTATCCTGATCAAGCCTCTTCATCTCCTCATAAAAATATGCACATACCCAAATTCACGCGCAAACAGAATGTGTATATGCCATATTGTTGTGAATTTGCTTTTGGCGGGTTTAATTAATTATATGAACGGCCTACCCTTAACAAATCGCTTTAGTGTAAGACGTATGTGCTCCCAAGTCGACAACTTAAAGTCGTTGAATAGTAGAACAGTGTGTACTTTTGAGTTATACCTGACAAAACCAAAATTACTACAATACTCATCATATACACATTCTGTTTGAATGAAATAATTTTTTTCAACAAGAGTACTTTTTGCCTTTCGAATATTAGTATCGTCAAACAAGTACAGTTGAGGTTTACCTGTGTGCATTATACCATTTGACAACTCCCCTGGTCCAACCAGACTGACGTAGCTCACAAGCCGCTGATGTACAATCACCAGTACCTTCCGAACGAAAGGAATCAAAATACTTCTTTACGAATCTAATTTTATTTCAATTAGCAACTAAAACCGAAACTGTATAATCAGCCTGCAGTCGAATGATGCATCCTAATATGTAAGACACAGTGGATTCATTAAAGTGTGTTGATGGACAAGCATCATTCTCTGTAATACATAACAAACATATTTTCTTGCATTTACACGGCTGTGTATCAAATATCCCTTCTCATGTAGCAAATAGCCGCAACATCGCATTACATTTGCCTTCTACAAAATACTGTCTCCAGTCTTTATATATATGTGAACAAGTCAACGATAAATAACGCAACAAGTTCTTCAGCTACACAATATTCCTCGAAGGACATTGGACTCTGTAATCCACACGAAAATGTGTCCTTGCCAAAAACAGCTTCAGAGTCAATTGTAGCAAAGAACAGTTTGAACATTATAATTTGTTAACGTTCGAGAACAGATATAGCAACACCAATGTAAAATGGATTGGTACCCCGAAACAGTGTTTTTTAGATTTACATAAATTCCCCAGATCAACCCAACTTTCATAATTTGTAATATCGCAGCTCGTCTCTGGTTGACTGTATGTTAAAAATTAAATCGGTTTGTAATATATAGCAAACCAGAAAAAAGCTGTGATATTACAAAATGTAAATGTTAGGTTGATACTGAAATTTTGTATGAAGCTAAAAACAAATTGTTTCAGGGTTCCAATCAATTTTTATTAATTTTGCTATATCTGGTACTGAACATAAAGCAGATGATAATGTTCAACAAGTATTCATCTTCAGTTATTAATAAAGTTGTTACGTATATTTGTCATGTCAGTGTTTTTGTAGAGAGACTAACATCAAATAAGGGTAATAATAAATATTATTTTGAGAAACAAGGAGCTATAGAGAGAAATTAGGACAGCGTGTACCGATAAGTTGGCAGACTTTTGTTTTCATATACAGTCAAGTAAAAATAGGAAAAAGTGTCTGTTGTATATCACAAAGAATGATGGGTGTCGATTAATGGACTGCTTTGTCAGTCCATGTTAGGCAGCATAGCTGGGCTGCACCCACGGAGGAGATGGAATATACGGATCCGTTTTTAGTTGCTAATTGGAATAAAATTAGGTTTATGGAGAAGTACATATATACCTTTCGTGCAAGTTGTGCTGGCGGCTGTACGTTGAACGGCCTCTGTGCTACGTCACTCCGGCAGCAGCAGTTGGCAGTGCGGCCTCAGGCGGGGCAGACACTGCAGCTGAATCGCCGTCGCGTGGCTCCAACCGTTCTGGAAGTGTGGTCCGAGGTCTGCAGCAACAATACCCAACAATGTGAAGCCCGACCAACGGTTCATCGATGATTCGTCCGCCTTCTTTGATGCACCTCCTACTTTGCATGTTACGGCAATGAGGTGTCTGTGCGCCATGCTTCTCATTATATAGCAAATTTGTGGCGTTTATCCGTTTTCCGAAATTGGGAAACCGAGTCGTATAACTAATGCTCTCTTCCCTCGACATCTTATAGCTTTCTTCACGATCAGAATCAGGAATTGACCTCTTATGCAATTCATCAGTGTAAAAACTTTCTGTAATATCCTCTCCTTTGTTTAAGAGATGACTTCCGGCCGGCCGCGGTGACCGAGGCGACTGAGGCGTTCCAGTCACGGTCTGCACGGCCACTACGGTCGGGGGGCTCGAATGCCCCCTCGGGCATGGATATTTGTGCCGTCATTAGTATTTGCTAGTTCGTAAGTAGTTTGTAAGTTTAGGGACTGATGACCCTGTAGTTAAGTGGCATAAGCTGTACAAACATTTGAACATTTTGAGATGACTTCCTCTTTCATTGTAGGCCCTACCTTGGAAACTGAAAATCTCTGTTGACCTGTTTGGCATGTATGTATTTGAAATACGAACTTAGTGTCCAACGTTGAAGTTTGTTTGTGTTGATCAAGCATTTTAAGTCTGAAATATACGGCATTTACGAGTTCATTAACCTGTACATTTTTAGCAAGCAGTGTTTCTTTCAATTATACTGGGCAGTTATCCTGGGGAGAATACCAGACCATTTGTATGAACCACAGATATTAAATGCATGCACACTTGGATTTTTATTGTTCTCTTCGCGCATTCCACGATACTCGCTTCCAGGTGAGTAAACGCCGATTAGTGTTTAATGTTATATTGACACTTCAGTCAGGAAATATCCATTGTAAAACTCATTCCTGCGATCTGTTTGAAGGTTTGCAGAGCAGTTACTCGTTCCAGTTTGCAACAACTGGTAGAACACTCATGTGATGTTCTTTTCTGATTTTTTTTCCTTTTTAGTGATAGCCCACAGACGAATTTGGAATATGTGTAAATTATCATTAAAATAGGATAGAAGCCATTATTTACTCATGAATGGAGTCTCACTTCTAAGAGATCAGCTTGCCATAAGTCATCCAAACTTTTAATCATAACATATATGAGGGTATATTTTACTTGAAGGTCTTGATACTTCCTCTCACTCGAGTGGGCAGCGCTGTGCGGTATTTCCCGCCACAGCCGCTACTTTAAGCAGCCGTAGTCAGTCAGTCAGCTCACGTGGCTTTTTATAATGTACATACTTGCCAGTTTAACCGGTGTTCCCATTTTAATGCTGAATTCCAATACCTCTGTGCTACTGTTCAATGTCTAGTAAATTCTTTGTAATGATCTTGTGTTAGGAACTGGTTTCATTTAATGCCTTCTAAAGAAGTTAGTCAGATGAAGAATTACACCATATTCTTTCAGATCCGTTGGTGTACAGTTTTCTTTGTTTTCTGTCTTGGCAGGTTTTAGAAAAATTAGGATCAAACTCCTTCAAACTCCCTATCGCCAAGCTGTGTTGCATTCTGAGTTAATGTTATAAGCTGGATGCCCCGGATGTAAGGTTTTACTCTGCTAACACCATGTATACTCCAGAATGAAACTTCACTCTGCAGCGGAATGTGCACTGATGTGAAACTTCCTGGCAGATTAAAATTGTGTGCCGAAACCGGGACTCCAACCTGGGACCGTTGCCTTTCGCGGGCAAGCGCAATACCGACTGAGCTATCCCGACACGACGCACTAGTCTTGCATATTTCGCAGGAGAGCTTCTGTGAAGTTTGGAAAGTAGGAGGCGAGGTACTGGCGGAAGCAAAGTTGTGAGGCGGCAACGTGAGTCGTGTCGGGATAGCTCAGTCGGTAGAGCGCTACCCCCCGGAAGGCAATGCTCCCAGGTTCGAATCCCGGTTCCGGCACACAATTTCAATCTGCCAGGAAGTTTCACCCTACATCCTGTCTATTTTAGAATCACTGTGATTTTCAATGAAATTGGAAATGGATTGAGATTCTGCTTCTTCGTCTTTTTTGCATGAATTTTAAGTGATGTGTTTGAGAGAGTCAGTAAGTGGTTACAGGTTTCTCACAGTGCACGTTCCTGATTCAAATGCTGTGACGTCAGCAGTCAGAATCGCATTCAAACAGCCTTCTACACCTGAATGACTTCCTGCGTGCTTGACAACTCAGCATGAACTGAACAGTCTTCAGCATAGTGTACATGGTTATATACGCATTTTAATTCTTCTTCTCAACCACAAGTGCCTTCATTTCGTTTTTTCTTTTTCTTTCTCAATTGTGTTTACTTTCCCAGCCAGGTCTTTACTTCCTTATCATCTATATTAACCCCTTAGTTAAAGTTCTAATAGTGTTCGGAAAACTTTCAACATATGTCGCTAGTTCCATAAGTACGCCTTCAACATTTCTCACAGAACGTCATCGATTCTTGTGTGAATTTCCGACCTCACATTGACAATACGTCGCAAAATCCGTGCAGAACCTCTCTTCTTTGAATTTATAAAGCTCCACTAATTTCCTGCTCCTCTCTTCAACTCAGTGCTGCATTGTAGCATCGCAATACATGCGAATATTCCGTCTATTTCTATCATGATGGTTGAATGAGATGTGTGCTAATTTGTCCATGGTGTAATGCACACTGCTGCATGAGACTCTATGAAAGTCTACAAGTAGAAACTCTTGGAAGTATTGTCTGTACTGAACATCGTTACGTTCCTCGGTTTTGTCTATTACCCGTACTGTGAATGATTCCAACAATCTCAACATATCTTGACAAAATCATGAACACTATATATGTGTTTCAGAATGTGTCCACCGAATGATATAATGAAATTTGCATTATTCTACAATAACTGTTTTGGTTTCCTGGAATATGTTTGACTAAAATAATAATAATAAAAAGAAAACGAACACCACCCATATGTCTAGTGAAGCATAAATATCAGCGTTTTTGTCCTCGGTTCTCTATTCCAACAACGCGTTGGGTTCGTTGGGTTCTACTTGTTCAGGAGGAGCAATATCACTGCAAGTTGCTTGTGTAACATTTTGTACACTTCGTAGTATTATACTCAAACACGTTGAAAGCACACGCCATCTATATGTGTAAGCGGTGTCATTAGGATATCTGTTTTGCCACAGTCGGGACGTCCTAAAACTACTGAACATGTCTTACTGGGAAGCACGGATCTGCTCTCCTTCTTCTTCCGAAGATATTCTCCCGGCTCTCAACAGAGCAGTCAGTTACAAGAAAATTTTGATGTTTTACCCACCCAACCATGTTACTGAATATGTCAAGTGCAGGTGTGCAGTGGAATTATGTATATGGCTTGACACGTCCAGCTACCACACATACTGTTTCAGCTGCCACACATAACGTTTCAGCTACCCTGCACAAACTTTCAGTTACTTTGCAAAATTTTCAAATGTTTGTATAGTCTATGGGACTTAACTACGGGGTCATCAGTCCCTAAACTTACAAACTACTTATGAACTACTTACGAACTAGGACGACACAAATATCCATGCCCGAGGGGGGATTCGAACCCCTGACCGTAGTGGCCGTGCAGACCGTGACTGAAGCGCCTCAGTCCCCGCGGCCACCGCGGCCGGCAGTTACTTTGCATACACTGGAGCAAGTTCATATAAGTACATTAAGTGGGAAATTGCTTACTCAATAGATTTGTTGGGGCCAGAACATGTCTGAGCTATGTAACTTTCACAGAGGTGAATCAGAATAGAATAGTAAGCGTAAAGCAGCTAGCAGATAGTCCTGCTCTCCAACTTTGGTTGTTCCGAATTGCAGGTGACCTTATTCCTGGAATGTATGCGGGCTGCACCAGTGGGGTGAGGATGATTCTGTGTGGGGGTGGTGGCAGCAGCAGCAGGGGCGGTTCTCACTTATTCTTAAATGGGGGAGTTGCGCCGACACGACCTTAGAAAGTCTGTCAATGACTATTGCACATTTATACTGTCGTCTGCACAAACACTACGGTTATTATTTAAGTAAGTTGAGAACTGTGTGCTGCGATTTTATGTTTGCCGCGGTGGAGTAGCCGAGCAGCCGGCCGCGGTGGCCGAGGTGACTGAGGCGCTCCAGTCACGGTCAGCACGGCCACTACGGTCGGGGGTTCGAATCCCCCCTCGGGCATGGATATTTGTGCCGTCCTAGTTCGTAAGTAGTTCATAAGTAGTTTGTAAGTTTAGGGACTGATGACCCCGTAGTTAAGTCCCATAAGCTTTACAAACATTTGAACATTTTGAGTAGCCGAGCGGTCTAGGGCACTCGCGCTCGCGCGGTTGCTCGCCATCGGAGGTTCGAGTCCTCCCTGGGGCATGGGGTGTGTGTTGTCCTTAGATTAGTTTACCTTAGTTTAAGTAGTTTGTAAGCTACGCACTGATGACCACGCAGTTTGGTCCGCTTGATTTACATATATTTGAACATTTTGATTTTATATTTAGCTGAACAAAGATACTTCTTCCATTATTAAGGGGTGAAGAGATGTAAGGGACATGGGTAAAACAGTGTGTGTACGTTTGAGTACTACCGAACTTCTGGACTTTTAATTTCCCATTAAATTCCAAATGAAATAAATACTTTCACAACAAGTTGACATGTTGACATTCCATATAATGTGTTAATTAATAATATAATGAGCTTCAAATGTATTGGTGTTTATTATACTACTATGATGGAAGTGCGCCACTGTACGAAATAAAAGCTAAATTCTCGTAAGACGTAAGAGTTTACTGTTATAAAAAAGCTTCATTTTAGCAGTTGTTGTTGTTGTTGTTGTGGTCTTCAGTCCGGAGACTGGTTTGATGCAGCTCTCCACAATACCCTATCCTGAGCAAGCCTCTTCATCTCCACATACGAACGGCAACCTACATCTATCTGAATCTGCTTACTGTATCCATCTCTTGGCCTTCCTCTGCGATTTTTACCCCACACACTTCCCTCCAACGCTAAATTCACAATTCCTTGATGTCTAAGAATGTGTCCTACCAATCTATCCCTTCTTTTAGTCAAGGTATGCCAGAAATTCCTTTTCTCCCCAATTCTGTTCAGTACCTCCTCATTAGTTACGCGATCCACCCCCTAATCTTCAGCATTCTTCTATAGCACCACATTTTCAAAAGCCTCAATCCTCTTCCTGTCCGCACTGTTTATCGACCATGTTTCACTCCCATACAAGGCAACACTCCTTACAAATGCCTTCAGAAAGGATTTCCTTGGGCTTAAATCAATATTCGATATTAACAATTTTTTTCTTTTTCAAGAACGCTTTTCTACCCATTACCATTCTGCATTTTATATCCTCTGTACTGCGACCATCATTTGTTCTTTTACTGCCCTTAGTAACAAAACTCATCTACCTCCTTCATTGCTTCGTTTCCCAATCTAATTCCTTCAGCATCACCTCATTTTCTTACACTGCACACCATTACCCTAGTTTTGCTCTTGTTAATGTTCATCTTAAATGCATCTTTCAGCACACTGTCCATTCCATTCAGTTGCACTTCCAGGTCCTTTGCTGTATCTGACAGAATTACTATGTCGTCGGCAAAACGCAATGTTTTTAATTCTTCACCCTGAACTTTAATTCATTCTCCAAATTTCCCCTTGCTTTCCTTTATAGCTTGCTCAGTGTACAAATTGAATAACAATAGAGAAAGACTACAACCCTGTCTCACTCCCTTCCCAACCACTGCATCCCTTTCATGCCCTTCAACTCTGACAACCGCTGTCTGGTTTTTGTACAAGTTGTAAATAACCTTACGCTCCCTATATTTTACTCCTGCTTGCTTCAGAACTTGAAATAGTTTGTTCCAATCAACATTGTCAAAAGCCTTCTCCAAATCTACAAAAGCTAGAAATGTTGGTTTGCCTTTTCTTAATCTATCTTCTAGGATAAGCCGTAAAGTGAGTATTGCCTCCCGTGTTCCTACATTTCTCCTGAACCCAAACTGACCTTCCCCGAGGTCGGCTTCTACCAGCTTTTCTATCCATCTGTAAATAATTCGTGTTACTATTTTGCAACCATGACTTATTAAACTGATGGTTCTGTAGTTTTCACACCTGACTGCACCAGCTTTCTTTGGAATGAGGATTATAGCATTTTTCTTGAAGTCTGAGGGTACTTCACCTGTCTCATACATCTTACACATCAGGTGAAACAATTTTGTCATGGCTGGTTCTCCCAGAGACTTCAGTAGCTCTGAGGGAATATCATCTACTCCAGGGGCCTTGTTTCGACTTAGGTCTTTCAGTGCTCTGTCAAATTCATCTCTCAGTATAGTACCTCCTATTTCATCCTCATCTACTTCTTCTCCCCCTTCTACAATATTGTCGCTAAGTTCGTTTCCTTCATAGAGCCTCTCTATATACTCTTTCCACCTTTCAGCTTTCCCTTCTTTGCTGAGAACTGGTTTTCCACCAGAGTCCTTGATATTCATAGAGCTGTTTTTCTTATCTCCAAATGTTTCTTTTATTTTCCTGTAGGCTGTATCTATTTTTCCCCTATTTATACATTCTTCTACAGATACCTATCTGTATCGTTGAGGCACGCAAGCCACCCCACCTCGGCAATGTCTGTGGTTCATGGGGGACGAAGAACTAATTAAATCACAAAAATTAGACAATCCGGCAGTTACATCAAAGCTCCGACAAAAAAAAGATACACATATATAGCATTACTAGATAGAAACCCAGCATTGTCCGGGTATTTATTTATTCCTGCCTTCAGTCGGCACTTCTCCTATCCCTTCTCTCTCTATCCATCTACCCTTTTCTAAAAACGTGTTACATATATTGGAGAATAAATAAGAAATAAGGCTGTCTCGCATAACGTACAAAATTATAAGTGCGGTATACAAACAAAGAAAGATAGTAATCAAAATATAAAAATGACGTCGGAGTTCGGACCCACGTAGTCCGAAAACCGATAAAAATATATAAATTCAATTTCCGAAAAATAAAGAAAATTAACTACGGCGTGCAACCCCTAGAACTGCGTAGAATTACATAAGGAAGCGAATGAAATTCAGCATCATGCGATTGGGAGCTTCCACAGAGACGGAAGAAATCCAGTCTCAAAAACCGGAAAAGTGAAATAATTACAAAGACGGAAAAGTGAGAATAAAAAGTACGGCATGCAACCCTAATAAATACATAGAATTTCATATGCAAGCTATTGAAGGAGGTTGTACAAGTCTCGGAGAGAGTTACTGACACGCCGGCCGCGGTGGCCGAGGGGACTGAGGCGCTCCAGTCACGGTCAGCACGGCCACTACGGTCGGGAGTTCGAATCCCTCCTCGGGCATGGATATTTGTGCCGTCCTAGTTCGTAAGTAGTTCATAAGTAGTTTGTAAGTTTAGGGACTGATGACCCTATAGTTAAGTCCCATAGACTATACAAACATTTGAACATTTTTGAATTACTGACAAAGACTGAGTGCATACTACAAGTTCGGAGAAGAAACAGCAAAATTAAAATAGATGGGGAGAGAAGATCACGAAATGTTAGTGGAAATAAGGAGAGACGCATAATTACTTGCCTGATGAGCATGGAACAAACAATAGTGGAAGCTGAAGACTTTGTTCTAAGAACCAATCACATGGAACATATATCACTCACGGCAGGAAACGATAAGAAAGATTTTACATGCACTGTTCAAAAATGCACTGTTAGAAATCGGGCCACACAAAGCTAGAAAGAATTTACACAGAGTTCTCACACCGCCACATAATCACAAACGGTTTGAATATACCAGGCCATTATCAAACTGCAACTAGTAACACATACATCGCATTTACCTGTTAGAAAACACCTTTATTGAAAAACTAGAACACATTACTGCGCATGTTCAGAAAAAATATTCCGAAAAATTAATCTAATTTCAAGAGTCTAAGTTAAACATGCTAGACAACGAATGGGTACCATCTCCGCGGACACAAGGACAGATCCAACCTCACCTGGTCTGAGCACAAAGTGAAGACCGAGTGGCCAGGAGGCACGAAGCTACCGGAAAGTGACAAAACCCAAGAAACAGCGGTGGTGGTGACGTTAGACTCGCTCTGGCGATGGTTCGCCGACTGGTTTGTAACCAAAGTGTGTAGAAACCTCTTTGGTAGCATCAACAGCAGGGGTTGGTAACGACTAACTATCGACTCTGCATGAGAGAACCATGTAAAGCGAGCTATTACTACCCACATTCAAACAGCCATAAGATTCTCGGACATCCAATTAAAATTAAAACAAGTACACATTCTTACAGGAACAGTGGCGTAGCGGGGAATCCGTACTTATTACCACATTCATAACCATAATAATAAATTATTAGAATAACAAAATCCTAGCAATATTAACTAAAATTTCAGAAAGTAATATTTTAAAACATGAAATAAATATGTTATTCCTCATGCATAAAAATGAGTGGGGTTTTAGTTTTAACAAAATACTAATCTAGCGACTTTAAATAAATTAAAATTTTATTTTAAAAAAAATGGAAGTCGTCTTTCAATGATAAGCACATGGGCTGTTATACCTTTCTTATAATGTTAAAAAGTTCCAAACCCTGCATACAGTAACATTGGCTCTCTGCGTCAATGAGCGTCTTTTCCTTTGCTGTGAAATCAAATTTTGCAATATTAGAGTTTCAGTTATCTTCAGGTTGGACCTCTGCCAGTCACTTGTATGATTGATGTATTTGTGGCGATTGCAGGTTTGCAGAAACTGAGGCTTCTATTTCTCAATATTATTTTTGGTGCATGAAATCAACCACAGAAGTGACGATGTAAGTGTAACTGTTTACGATGATTGTGAATACCATCTTTATTTTCACTAGCAACTGTATTTAACTTTTATTGGTACCTTTAGGGCAAGTTTATTTACTTATTGATTGTTACAGGATGAGACTGGAAGACTTGAAAATGAAGAGTCGGACGACAGCATGTGTTCTTAATTAGACTGGTC